>OZ010593.1:46732912-47152912 GCA_963932145.1 Acanthosepion lycidas | reverse complement strand
CACATAAATATTAGGTTGGTGCAAAAATAATGTCGTTTTTTGACGTTCAACTTTATGTGAGAAAACGACATTATTTTTGCACCAACCTAATATTAAATACATTTTACTCTGTTTCACTACTGTTCATGTTAAAAATAGATGTTGTGTAATTTAACCGTATGGAAGAATTTTCGTTTCTTTTATGTCGCTACAGATAAATAGCAACTGGAATATGTTTATCATTTTGTTTCTCCTAGTGCGAACTTATTTTTTCCAGTCAGTTTGTCGCACTTTGATGTGAACATGTTTCCTATAAATAAGGCATTAATTTTGTTTTCAAACATTTTTAGTCTATATGAACCGAGCAAAATTTAAATTTAGCTGCTACAAATTTTAAAAACGTTAGTGCGTGCTATACGCGACATTTTTTTTTTCTAGAATTTCATCGTTCAAACTTAAGGGTCAGTCTTATACGTGCATAATTGCAGTATTTTTATTTCAGTTGAACAACGAGGTCTTTGTGCGACCCGAATTAGCGTTGTTGATCACTTTTCAGTTTCACTCATCGAGATTATAAAAACTTATCATTGCGTTGGATTTACTTTCTTTTAACAATTCAATTTCATGAATAAGGCTAATGCTTCAATATTGTCTGGACACTGGTTCTGGAAGAGTCGCTACATTTGAATAATAGATATTAATGCAACTACAGTGTAAGATACGACTATTGTATTATTTATTAGACATGTTGTATAGTCTCAACAATATTTTATGCTTCTTTAAGATTCTTCGATCTTAAAATTGTCCAAACATGAACCTCATAAAAAAAGTAGTTTCATTGTGAATGTAGTGTTCGATCCTCACCGTGTGCCCCATTATTGACGATGGTCAATATTCATTGTAGAGAGGAGGTTAGTTAACTAGCCTCAAAGAAAATTATTGGTAAATTCGATCATCACGGAGTCTCTTCTCCCCACCCCAACCCTTCTATCGTGGCTCTGTCAGAGAAAGCAAAGTTTAGTAGGAAGGACTTAGACGGGTGACTATGAAATTAAAGTACTAATAAACCAACCGAAGGCTTTGCCCTAGAAAAACTTACTAAATAACTATTGTATTTTTTTAGTCTAGAGTCAGCCGTTGTTTCCCCACATATCTCCATAAACTGTGCTTTTTTACTCTGAAACCCTCTACCTCGAGTGGCTCTTGAACCTTGTACAAAGTGAACCTACTCCAGTTTTTTTTTTTTTTTTTTTTTTTGCAATTCCTGCTCGTGGCACATCCTTCTGTTTACTTGCTTCCCTGATAACTACAATCTTCGAAATTTTAAACGCATTTCACCATCTATTTTCTTGGTTCCCATTCATCTTTTGTCCTTTCCTCAATCCTCCCTATACTGTCTTCTCTCACTTTCACTCTGTAATCCCCTGCGTACTAGTGGCATTTCCGCCTTGCTTGGAGTGAAATAATATATACAAGTAATAATCCGTTGGTATATAATCCAAGTGAATCCTAATATAAAATATTAAAACTGATCCACAAAAAGAGCTCAAGAGCCTATAAATTTCATAGAATGGAAATCCAAATTTACCTCATTCGAATAGCTATTTTAACCAACAAGTCCCTATGTTGGCATTGTCAATTCAGAAGTGTGAAGGAATAAAATAGGAACTTAAAATTCAAACATTAAAAAAGTGGGGAGAGAAGTGGAAGGCAGCCGATGAAAATATAGACATTAAGTTAACCCAACCCCCAGTATAATGGGAGGGAGGGTGGATATGTCTGGCTTAAATAGACAGTAAATATAACCTTGACCTATATTTTAAAATGTTAACATCCTAAGTCAGGTTGAAAATTAATCACAAACATAGATACGAGTTCAAACAATTTTAAAAATTAAAAAAGAAAATAGTAAATATTGGTTATAAACCAAAGAACAAAAATGTATTTTCTCCTTTTTTGAAAAAATTTCCCAAATCTATGCTAGCAAAAAATATGAAAAAAATTAACCATAAATAAATAGTATATATAAAGAAAAATAACTTAAGTTTTAAGATTATTTAAAAAAAAAATATTAAAATGCATGTAAAACGGTAAAACCTAAAATTAAAAAATATATATATAAATAATTAATAAAATAATAAAAAATATATATATAAAATGTTGTGGTGTCCTCCCTCTAATGAGTCTATTGTAAACTCTTCCACTCGCTATAAAATTAGAAGGAAAGTAAGCCTCGGGGGAACAGTAGTATAGATTGTATTACCGGGCGGTGCCAGTTCGTAGCTGCTGTCGAACTATCTGCTTTTGGGCAGTGAGTAACCCGGACGACGCTGTGCCGAAGGGCAGTTTCGTCCGGGGAGGTAGCCAGACCCGAACCCGTTTATGCGGGTTCTACGGGGATTTTTTTGGCTGAGCCTATGGGCTCGGATGACACGCGTTAAACTCGGCCTTGTGCCACATCTACCCTCGTGGTGGGGAGGGCTACTAAATATCAATAGTAGTATAGATTGAACGCTGGTCAACCAACACACGCTCCTATGTAATGTAATACTCTTCTGTTGTATTTACTGTTTAATACACGATTTATATGCAGCTGGCGACGAAGAATTCGAAGAAACGGTCTTCACTTTAAATCACTTTTTTTTTGCCAGTGTCTACAACACTGATGAAAAGAATTCTACATAAAACTCTACGGCAAAAGGATATCCAGTGTTAATTATAATACAATCAGTGGGGGAAAAAAAAAAAAAAAAAAAAACTCCGCAAAACAATAGGATTTCTACAAGTTTAATTCAGTGGTTGGGAAAAAGGTTGGTGAATTTTGTTGTTTTTTTTTTTTTTCTATTCCAACAAGACGCTAAAAGAACTGTACAAGTCAAATAGACTTAGTTTTCACTAATAGGGTAAAGTAAAAATTGACCCCTTCTCTCGCTTTTAAATTTTTCTGAAAAAGAATTGTTTAAGTCAGACTTATTGTTTGGTTAAGTGAAAAAAAAAAAAAAAAAAAAAAAAATTCCCCCTTCTCATTTCTTAATTTTATGTACTACTGCAGTAAAATGGATGAATTTAAAAGTGCAATGCTAGAGTTGATGGAACACCAACAGGAACAACAGCATCAAGAAAGACGAGAGAAATTCCAATGAGAACAAGCAAAACGTCAACAAGAACAAGCAGAATTGCGTTTACAAAATGAACAGTTAAAAACACTGCACCTAGAAATTCTGGTGAGACAATAGAAGTTTGAGGAATTGCTACGCCAAACACAGAATGAGCAAAGGGACTTATCCAAAAAAGCCAAAATGAAGATAGCGACAAAGCGTTCTCTCAAAATACTATGGAGTGCTATTGAAAACTTACGCACCTGAAACAGAAATTACGTTCGCTTCGTACTTTAAACGTTACGCGGACTCGTACAATACGGATTGTGCAAATTGGGCTGACCATAAAAAGGTTCACCTACTCCCCAGGAAATTGGGCAGAGCAGAATATACTAAGTTTGTTAACTATATTTTGCTTAAGAAAACCAGCGACTTGTAATTTAAATAGGCGGTTTAATCATTAACAAAACTCTTTCCAAAAACGTCACTGTTCCACAAGCGTTGGAAGTGCATGAATCTCACACGTAAAGAAAACTAAGATTATACTATTTTCGCGAGTGTAGTCAAACACTGCGATGATTTCAAATTGACAGAGTTAAGCGCCAATAATTTTAAATGCCTGATTTTCGTCCAGGGTTTGATTTCAGCGAAAGACGCCGAAATACGTCGTAGGGTACTCAACAAACTTTAAAACGAGTCCGACGTTACTTTATAATAAGTTGTCGAAGATTGCCAACGTTTCGTGAGCGTCAGAGAGGATTCGAAAAAACATCGAACAGAGTGATGGGGCGCATATTAAAAAAAAAAAATACGCCAAATAGAAATCAAAAAGGACCAATCAAAAAATAAAGTTACTTTGCCGTCAAGACCATGTTTTGGGTGTGGTCAATTACATGGGTATAGAGATTTTACTTTTAAAGATAGTCTTAACTGCGATAAAGTGGGACACAAGTTCCCACTGCAGGTTTAAGATCAAGACAAAAAAAAGGTTTGTAAAAATTACCAAGCCTGATGAACCAGAATGAAGTAACATCAAAAAATATTTAAGTATAAATATTTAACAAAAATATACGGCTACAGCTTGATTCGGGTTCAGACTCATCCATAATTATCAAACATGAAAAAAAATTGGGTAAGCCGACATGAAGAACGAACCTAATAGGAGTAACTGGCGACACTATTAAGTTTATGGACGAACTTATAACGAACGTGTCATTCAAATGTAATGAACGTTAAAACTTACAGCGTATATTATGAAAAATACGGATAATCTGTTCGGGACTGATTGGTTCGAACAGTTTCAACTTTGGAATATGCCTATTAACTCATTCTGTCGAAAATATGACTAACGAAGCAGAAAAGTTGAAAGGTGAACTTAAAAAAAATTTCTGACGTTTTCAGTGGAGGACTAGGAAAGTGCACAAAAATGTCTGTTAAGCTTGAGTTAAAGCCAGACGTAAACCCAGTTTTTAAGAAAAAAAGTAACGTTCCATTTGCCTCGTTTAATCAAATTGACGAAGAGTTGAATCGACAAGAAATGGGGGGTGGGGGTTCTGGCAAAGGTTGAATATACTGAATGGGCATTTCCCACAGTTTATATTAAAAAGAAGAGCAAAGAAATTCATGTATGTGCTGACTTCTTTACGGGGCTGAACAGCGCCCTAAAGGATCACTATTATCCCTTTTCAAGTCCAGAGGAGATATTCGCTCAGCTTAGTGGAGGAAAATCCTTTGTATAAACACCCACATTACGATCCAAACCTTGACATCATTATAGCCAGCGAATCTAGCTCCTACGACATCGGGGCGTGCATTTTACACACGCTAAAGGATGGATAGGTGAAGCCAATCGCCAATGCATCTAGGTCGCTATTACCAACTGAAAGGGGTTACTCGCAAATACAAAAGGAAGCATTAGGAATCATTTTTTGCGGTAACTAAATTCCATAGATTTATTCAATGAAAGTACTTTTTTGCAGAAAGACCATCATCCACTCCTTACTTGGATCAAAAAGGGTCTGCAAACACATACTGCTAATAGACTGCAAAGATGGGGAACAATTCTCCTCAATTATAATTACGAAAAGGAGTTTCTCCCATCCACTAAAATCTGTCATACTGATAGGTTAATGAGATTGATACCTAAATATTCTGAACTCCTGGAAGACATAGTCATCGCTGCCATAAGGACAGAGGTCGACGTAAAAAGTACCTTGTGCAATACTGTCAGGGAGCTTCCAATAACAATCAACGAAATAACGGACAAGTCATCCGATGATGACTTAAAAGAAGTAAAGGACAAATAGCAAAACCAGAGTATTTCAGAAGTTTACTCCTGCAACGACATATCAATGTACGGAGACAGAGTAATAATCTCTTCTACACTTCAGAATAGAACACTAAAGGAATTCCATATTGGCCATCCGGGAACTTCAAGGATGAAGAGCCTGAGGAATTATGTCTACTGGACCAACATGGACAGGGATATTGAAAACACGGTAAGACCATGCGAAGGATGTGCTTTGGCTGCTAAAGCACCTGCGATAAAATCCAATCCCTGGCCTTAAACCGACAGTCTGTGGTCGCGGGTACATATAGATTTTTCTGGACCTCTTGATGGTTTTTACTACCTCGTACTAGTTGAATCATTCCAAGTGGCCAGAAGTATTGAAATGTAAGAAGCCGACCGATGACGTGACAGTAAAGTTTTTTACGCGAGGTATTTGCCCGTCTCGTTGACTGTATTGTAATAGACAATGGCATGCAGTTTACATCGTGTGAATTTAAGAAAAGTTTTATCAGTCATTCCTGATTGAACATGTTACCATGGCGCCATATCACCCAAGAAGTAATGGACAGGCAGACCGTTTTGTAGATACTTTTAAGAGAGCACTGAGGAAGGCGAGAGGTACTCCCACCGATACGGCTATACAACAGTTTTTGCAGGTCTATCGGGTAACTCCTAATAGTAGTGCTTCATCTGCCAAGATGCCAGCGGAGGTCAGGAAAATAAAATCAATATTTGATAAATTCCTTCCGAATGAAACAAAAGCGGGTAATAAGAATAAAGTGCTTAAAAAGCGCTTTAAGATCGGCGAAAAGGTTTATTTTCGTTTATTTGGGAATAACAAAGCTCACTGGGAGATAGGAATAATAGAAAAACAAATTGGTAACATGATTTACATGGTTTAGGAACCGAAGTTTGTACATAAACGTCATGTAAACCAAATTAGAAGACTGTATGAAAGCGTAGTCGACAGGGATCCCATATGAAGATGACACTATGGACGTCATCTTTGACACGTTTGAAGTCCCAAAAGCCCCCCCCCCGCCAAAAAAAAAAAAAAAAAAAG
This sequence comes from Acanthosepion lycidas, assembly GCA_963932145.1. Lineage (NCBI taxonomy): Eukaryota > Metazoa > Mollusca > Cephalopoda > Sepiida > Sepiidae > Acanthosepion > Acanthosepion lycidas. The sequence goes on along the minus strand of OZ010593.1, from coordinate 47,146,482 downwards.
TTTACGAACTTTTAGGAGTTAACCCGAAAAGAAAAAGATATTGAACATCTCTCATTTAATACGATAACTACAGAAAAGGAAAAGAATGAGTAAAAAAAAAAAAACCCATCTCCTGACTTATGAACTTTGAATTACCAGAAAAGCACAATACTCATTGGATTATTGAAAATTATTAACAATTTAATTTACGATTAAAACTTCTTTTTTTTTTTCATTATTTAGGAATAATGAATAGACTATTAACACGTGAAATGCGTGTCGTAAATCTAAAATAAAAGTGGGGGGGAGAATTTGTGAATGTAATTCCTGTATATAGTTTTTTTTTTTTTTTTTTTTTTTTTTTTTTAAAGTAGCTGTTGCTGATTTTTTGAATAAAAAGTATTGTGTGGTAATTATATACACAGACTCCATGCAGAGTCAGGCTGAAAAGCGGGGGTGTCCTCCCTCTGAGTCTATTGTGGACTCTTCCACATACTATAAAATTAGTAGGAAAGTAAGCCTCAGATGAACAGTAGTATAGATTGAACGATGGTCAACCGACACACACTCCCAAGCCGTGCAATACTCATCTGTTGTATTTACTGTTCAATACACGATTTATCTGCAACCTCTTGTTTTATTTCCTAACCATTTACTTGGTTAGAACAAAAATAATTACAAAAACAAATAATTAAAAGGGATAAAATCAAAAATTAATAATATTAATAATAATAATAATAATAATAATAATAATAACAAATATAAAAGAGTAAAATGATAAAAGTATAAGAGTAATGAAGATAAAAAAAAATAATTTATGAAGATAAAATATAAGGAAAAAAAATTTAACATACACAATTTAAAGAAAAATAAATTACCGACAAAAAAAGTTAGTTGAAGTTTATCAGATAGGATTGAAATGGACTTGAAGTAACGATAGATGTGTCAGATGATAAAATATTAAGATCAATATTTTACATCAGTTTAAACCTACTCCTGTGACGACATTTGGAAACTAACTCGTTCCTTTGGTCTAGTAGTATACTTTGATTATCGAATTTTATTATTCTAGTCTCTTCTAAATATATTTTACATCTACCCTTAAAATTATCAGGCGTGTGAGCAAAATCTATAATTTTCTAGTCAGTGTGAGAGTTTGGATCTTTCTCTCTCAATTCCCAAAAGTTTTTGGAAAGAGCAGTTTGGTATTTTAATTTTGGCTTGGAAAAAGTCTGTTTCCATTACCCCGCGGAAATTCCAATATAAATATTGTGATTTAACTTATTTTCTTTGAGGTAAATAGTTTCTTGGTAAATAACTTTCGAAACTCTGCATTTTCTTTCAACTGGACAATTTTCGCTATTTCTATAATTACAGGGGGGTTCCATACCAGATTTATTGTTGATCCCCATAGAATTTACTCAGAATATAGTTATTATGGGAGTCGATAATTTTATACATGTTATTTGTGCAGGAATAGCTTATTTTGATAGTTTATATACATTATTATAAAAAAAAAAAACAAAAAAAACTGAATACAATCCAAAACACTTTGTGGAAAACGTGTGCACAGTAAAACTTCAACTTTTCAGTTTTATTCTGCTATACCACGCCAGTAAGAAAAAAATATTTATTTTAAAGAAGGAAGAATAACTGATACGAGCGAATAAGGATAACTTTTATTGCATTGTTTCTCAACACTGAAAATCCATTCCTCCAGTGGACCCCCCCACCTCAAATGATGGATGCCCATTCTAATATCAATGGCAGCTTCCAGTGTATGACAATCTCGGGAGTGATTCCTGAGACTAAGCTGCCCGAATTAAATTTCCATTGTGATAGCGAAAGTTGCCTTCCTAACGCTAAGTAAAATATTAAGAAACAAGAAAATTAGTCTTCCTGTATAGCAGTGAATGCTGGGTCACCTCCAAAACTTGAGGCGATAGAAATGTGGTTCTGCAAAAGGATGCCGAGAATACCACGAATAGAACATGTTAGCAAAGATAAAGTTTTAAAGAAAATAGGAAGAAAAAAAGGGACACTTATATAACCTCAAAGACACAGTTGAATTTTCTAGGGCACATAATGAGGAAAAATGGCTTAGAAAATTTGATGCCAATGCTAAGCAGTACAGTATACTGTTTTCAAATTTCTGGCGGGTGAATTGCGTCATGGTGTTATTTTCTCATATATGGTGCCCAACTGACCCTACCATACTATGCAGTCAACTAAATCAAAAACAAGGCGCATGCGTGAAATTAAAAAAACATAAAATGGCGATAATTTACCCATCGCACATAGTTAAATACTTGAATTATATGAATATATTATGGTACTAACTTAAAAGCAATAACGCTAGTATAAGTTATCTTTAAACCGTTAGAAACTCAAGAATCTATTAGATTCCTTAATGGTTAACAAGCTTGTCTCGTTAAATCATTTACGGCTGAGGCTGTTCGTTTCTCACTTGGTGCCCCATACTTTCGGCCTTGTGCCACATCTAAGCTAAGCTTAGAAAATCGCCAAATTCTTTGACGGGCACCTCGACGTGGTGTAATGACTAGCAAGTTTTTCTAGAACAATTACGACCGAGTATTGATTTCGAATCTCACTGGGTGGCTCATACTTTCGTCCTTGTCCACATCTACGCTGCGCTTAGAAAAATCAGCATATTAAATTCGTTGATAAATTTCTCGTGTCCTAACACAACAACCAAACACTTCGTAAAACATCAGCGATATTTAACTTTTGTCGAACACTGTATTTCTTGGGGTTTGATTAACGGTTATACAGTTTAGAAGTATATTCTGTATACACATTATTCTAAAACCTCATTTCAAGCTGGATGATAGGGATGAAAATAAGTCGGCCAATATTCCGTCCAGATTAAGAGAGGTATACCCCCCCATTCGTTACCAGGAAATTGATTTGTCTGTAGTTTTTTCTTGTTAAAATCCAAATTTTGTAGGCTATGATGAATTTTTTGTGTAGAATTTATGCTCAAGATAAAAATCACTTATGCTGTACGTTACAAGCATTTTTTCTTGGGATATCTGGACAGGTTATTTTTAATAATGTTTTTTTTGGGGGGCGCTTGTCTTGGTTTTTTGTTTTGGTTGTGTTTTGTGTTTCGGGTTTCGGGTTTTTTGTTTTTATTTTTTTGTATGTGTTTTGATTTTTTTGTGATTTGTTTTTTTGTGTGTGTTTTGGTTGGGTTTTTTTGTGTCGCGTTTTTGTGATTTCGGGTTTTTTTGTTTTTGGGTTTTTTTGTTTTTGGGTTTTTTTTCTTTGTTTTTGGGTTTTTTGTGTTTTGGTTAGTGGTATTTTGTGTTTTTTTGTGTTTTGCTTGGTGGTGTTTTAGTTTTTTTGTGCTCTGTTTTTGGTGGGTGGTTTGTGTTTTTGTTTGATCTTTTTCTGTTTGTTTTCGTTGTTTTGTCTTTTTGTTGTTTTTGTTTTGTTTTTTTTTGGTGGGGGCGTTTGTGTTTTTGTTTTTTGCGTTTTGGTTGGTTGTTTTTGTGTTTATTTGGGGGGTTGTGTTTTGGGTTTTTGTTTTGATTTTTTTCTTTTTTTGAGCTTTGGTTGTTTTTGTTTTTGTTTTGATTTTGTTTTCTTTTGCGCTTAGATTGTTTTTGTGCTTTGGGTTTTTTGTGGTTTGGGTTTTTTCTTTTTTGCGTTTTGGTTGTTGTGTTTTGGTTTTTTTCGTGTTTTCGTTTTTATGTTTTGGTTGGATTTTGCTTTGTTTTGGGTTTTTTGCCTTCTTGTTTCTTTTTTTATCTTTTTTATGTTTTGGTTGTTTTTTATTTTATCTTTTTTTTTGTGTGTGTGTGTGTGTGTTTTAGTTGGTTTTGTGTGTTTTGGGTTTATGAAATCGTTGCGTAATTTCTTATTGCTTCCCAAGCTGACGTAAATAAGAGTTTCAAAAGAAAATTAATGTTACCTAATTGACTGTCTTCATGGATAGAGAGATAATTAGGTTTGTGTTTTTTAAATATATATTAGTTTTAATTCAAGCTTTTGACGTAATTTGATGGTTTAAAATAAAAGGAAAATAAACACTTTGGAAACCATTAGTCGGAGCGTCATCTTGTCCACCAGAGAGGGGGGGACTTCTGAAACAATTACATTTTTTGAACAATTTCAGATTAAAATGTTAGTCTTCCGTAGGATAATAATCGCAAAAATAATATAAACAAAATGTTGATTTTTCACACTAGCTTAAACAAGAGTTTAGGAAGGAAAATTATATGAACTACACATCTTTTGTATTTTTTTCACATAGCTCGTAGCTGGACTTCTTCCTGGTGTGGCCAGAGGATGAACTTTCTGTACACACACTTCGGAATGGGATCAGACGTATCGACAGAATGAAGGGTTACAAATAGGATTGCTACTATCACCAGCAATGGCTAACATATACATGGAATAATTCGAAGAAATGGCATTAAAAGCAACATCACTAAAGCCAACTCTATCTATACGCAGATGACACCTTCATACTCTGGCCACACCAGGAAGAGATCCCGCTACTACTAGACCATTCGAACTCAAAATCATCGATACAGTTTATAATAGAAAACAAATTAATATTCCTGGATGACTAATATTTCGAGCAGAGCATGGGTTCAAGAAATCCGTATACCGCAAGCCAACTGGACATTACCTCAACTTCAACTACCACCACCCATACATTGTAAAGAAAGGGATTGACTGCTACTTACAACATCGATCAAAAGTCATGTGGCGACCCAGAGACATATGAACAAGAAATGGTTAGCATAAGCAGTAACCTACAACTTAACTACTCTGGATACATGACAGTAGCTCCGACAAACGAAGGGATAGAAGGATACAAAAGGATAACAGCACTCAGAAAACAGCATTATCGGAAAAAAAGCAAAAGATCTGTGGTCCATATAACACCAGGACAACCTTCAGGAATGGTTCAATACCATGCAGACATCTCTTCCGAGTAAGAGCACCCATAAACATGATTAAGGGCTGTGTGTACGCCATCCCATGCAGCTGTGACAAGAAATATAAAGGAAAAACAGGCCGCCTCCTTAAGATAAGACTGCAGGAACACCGTAAAGCCGTAATGCGAGGGTTTATAAAATAAAATCAGGCGTGGTGACCACATATGGAGGGAAAAGGGAGATCATCGCCCCCTGTGGAATGACGTCGAAACAAGAGGCAGTGCATAATTGGGAAATGCGAAAGCTTAAGGAATCTGCGCATATGCTAGGCCACAATAATCTAAGCCAGCCAAACATAAATTAATACAATATGGGAACCGGAGTTCTAGAGAAAAACGATAACAAAATTGCAATATGAGCTCTGGTAAAAATGGTGACTGAGATATAGTGCAAGGTACAACAAAAGTCTGAACAATGCAAATAATTATAATTCCTCAAATAGACATATTTTATAAATTTCAATGGATGTGAATTGATAACGGCTCGAAGAGAGAAATCAGTCGGATTTGTTGCCGCGCAAATACCACTGGAAAAGGTATGAATCCAGCTATGGGTTAAATAGTAAGACTTGTCTCTTGAAAAAATCCTTGTTCTCAAAAATATTAATGCAAAATTCATTCGCAAAAATTTCTTACAATACAAAATGTTCGACTTTAAATTTAAGGGTTGCTAAACAGTAAAAAAAAAAAAAAAAATCAACCGACAGTAACACCAAAGGTTCATTTAATGAATGTCGAATGCTTCTGTACTTTTCTTCTACTTTTCTCCTCCTCCTCCACCTCTTATTTCTCTTATATTTTCTTTTATCTTACTATAATTACAAAAGCTGCTTGCCTTAATGTCTTACACAATTACTATGGTCGACAGGTTTATTTTTGTTCAAGCGGAATAACTGGTTGAAAGAAATTTACCTAATAATTCCAATATAAGCATCAATGCCAACACTGTTTATTGGTTGAAAACAGACATATGCGTTTGAGATAAAACTAGTATATCTACATATTTTCAGAACATGAATGCAACAATAGTTTGTTCAGTCGCTGAAATACATTAGCTATATTTCTCGAATATGAAAAGAAATGGATTAAAGTCTTACTTGATAGTTGCCGTGCTGTCGCGATGACAATTTGATTACCGTTCATGCTTCTCACTAGACAATCATGTGATATATTTCTTACGCTTTGGCATGTGCATAAGTTATACTTGAGTGCATATATGTGTAATGCATTCATAATTTTGTTCAGATTAAGAGATGCGCAGTACCATTAGAAAGAACTCACCGGGAACCCCAATTTTTATGCATTTATTTAATTGGAATATTGTTATAATCTTGGTCGTTATATTTATAACGTTTCGGCACTTATACCCTTCAGCCTTCTTCTCCAGTGTCTCATAACTAGTTACCGATTGGGAATTTTGAACTGAAGACTTTATTTAAATCACAGAGTTACACTGTTTTCGTTCCACTAACCATGTTCAAGAACATCACGTATGAGTTAATTTTCCCTTGTGAGATTGCTTGTCTCTTCCGCTGATTCGAATCCTACCAGAGAGCGTAAATCTTTAATAGTATTTCTCGAACATTCATAAATAAACGGAGCATCTACTCGAATACGAGTAGCCATTAAAAATAAGTTAGTGAGATTATATATTGGATAAAGAGTTCGATTCGAAATTCTCAGGCAAGAAACCTGAAGGTCGTAGTGTACAACGACTGAAAACATGATTATAACAACCAAGACTGGCTCAGTAATCCAAGTACATCAATGTATAGTAATTTCTTATGTAAGAGTTTCAGGCCAAAATTAAACTAAGCTTGGTACAAGGCTAAATTCATAAGCATCAAGGTAACAAGCAATGTCTTGCAAAATCTGTATGCAAACTATTTACACTTACAGCGGAAGGTATCAACGGAATAATAATCTTCTGTAAAGCGAAACTGTTGAACATAATGACTTTTCGAAAATTTAGAGGACAGTAAATTTTGGAACGTACGTTTGGAGACAAAAATCTGATGTACAATGTACTTGCACTTCCTCGTTTATTTTGGTGTCTGTTTGTCTCTTTCTCTTCAATTTAACGTAATTGACCAACAGATACACAGACACAGCTGCAGCTTATACTAACATAATGTTGAAATACGGATTTATCACTAGTTCTGCAGTAAATAAAACGCAATTGGCTGCCATATATAAAGGGTTTAAGCATTTGTACCGTTTTTTTAATTGTTGGCAGTTTTAATGAATTGAGGTTTATCCGCTTCATGTATTTTATTTATATCTATGTCCATCTCCGAAACAAACATCGAACAGAACTGTTGGCCACTTTCAAATAACACATTTTTTAACAATAGTGGCTTTAACAAGTATAAATCTCGTGAGCTTAGCGATTATTCAAGTTCAACAGCCAGCAGGTCAGTCAGCCAATCAACTATTTTGCCTATCCAATAGAAAGATGTCTGGCTACCTGTTCTGATATCCCTCTTGTGGAGACTCCATGCCAGTGTCGAGTTGCTGATAAAGAAACATGTAAGCGTTATTCACTGGTGACATTTAGACAAGCAATCAGTGAATACATTGTATTTAACTCTGTTCATATTTCTGGTTCATAGCAAGAGATTTCGGCTTATGTAAATTAAGACACGTACCTATTAACTTTTCATTTTCCAGTATTTTTCAGTACCACATTTTCTGTCACACACGGACACGTATAATTTTTTCTTCACGTTACATTACAGATAAGTGTCGTCAATTATTGTTAATTACTCATGACCGTTGATTGAATGGTCGAAATAAAAGCTAAAAATAAGAGGAAAGAAATAAGACTAAAAATAAGTTTCCACCAAATCTTCTATGTGCTGTCTTCTTCCAGGATGTAGCGGTCATGCTTCTCTAAATTTTCCTGTTTTCTGGAGTTCTTAGTAAACTCTTTTTATTATCCCTCCAAATCGCTGTTCTGCCATCCATTTACACAAGCTCGCTAGGTAAGTTATGCGTTGTTTTCCTCTGTCCCGTTTGCTTTCAATCCGCCCTGTGAGTATGAAAATTTCCAAGCCTTCTTTCTTCATTATGTGCCCTAGAAATTTCAATTATCTTTTTCTGATAACTGTGTCATTTTGCTTCCATTTTTTAACTTCATGTTCGGTCTATAGTATTTTCAGCATACTTCTGTAGAAACTCGTTACTTCAAGTCTCTTTATCCGTGAGACTGCCCGGCCTTCACTGCCATATAGCACTCATATTATGTAACAGTCCAATACTTGTTTCTAGCGAAATTTTCCTGTTTCTTAATACTTTGCTTAGCTTTTGGAAGGCAACTTTCGCTCTTCCAATGAGCTTTCGGATTTCAGTTTTTCACTTTCTGTCTCCTGCTAAAACACTTCCCAGATATTTAAATTATTGTACTTAGTTGATTTTGACATGGTCACTTTGTAATTTACATGTTGGAGTGTTGATTTTACTGACGACCATGCACTATCTTCTTGCAATTGATTTTTAGTCCTTTCTTGATGGAGTTTTCGTTTCAGTTTTGTGTCTACTAATCAGCACTGTCATCTGCATAAGTTAAGATTGCGGTCATCAATAATGAATCCTGGTAGGATTTCTAATTTACTCGGAATTGATTCATTGTATAAGTTGAATAAATTCGGCGAAAAGAGACATCCTTGTCTTACACCACTTCCTGAATTCACCTTCTATCTGTATGCAGGTGGTTTGCTGCCAGTATAGCTTCTAGATTCTTCTAATATCCTTCCCAAATATTTCAAGGTAACTTAGCATTTCCAACAGTTCTTTGTGAACTACTTTACATTAGAATGATTCATATATAAACGTCAAAACGTAACCCTTCCTCTTGAGACTACTTATACTAATTTTGAACTAATGCTCTTGAAAAAGCTTGAATCCATTTTCCCTGTACTCTTATCGCCACAAAATGTTTCGTCACTGGGATATCACGGTATTTGCCGAAGATTAGTGAGAAGACACTTCGACAAACCGCTCACCTATAATTTCTTTACTTGTTGAGGCACTAGTAACAAAGCTGTTGCATTCATTGTCAACTTTGAATCAGTAGGCTAGAGATTCGTGTATTTTCCCGTTGGTACCAACAGTCAGTCTGAGACCAAGTAAAAAAACAAGATTTCCATACTGGTTTTTAAGGTAGGCAAATGTTCCCGATTTGGAAGAATGGCACAATACAATCTTCCTATTCTGCGTTTTCACTTCTAGTTAAACTTGCACTAGACTAATTTGTTTAGATAGCAACGGAATATAAAAATTTATATGAAATGGAGTAAGCGTTCTCTCTGTTACTACGAAATGGCAGGCATATTGGATAAGCTAAGTGTTTCATTTATGTCGCTCGAGGATATTAAGAATATTTTAAATCCTCTCACCCAAAGCAAGGCAGTAAAACCACAAGGAGTTACTGAATGTGAAAGAATGAGAAAAAGGAAAAGATTATTAATGAGTGAGAACAATAGAAGAGTATTCAAGAAGACAGTATATAACGATTGACATTGCATTTACATTTCTGAACATCAAAACTGGTTTGAAATCATGGAGTCCGAAGAGTTCTACAAGCGAGAAGCGTGAGAAAATAAACTGTTAGCATAGAACTTAGTTATATATATAGCCTAGGTACCATCCACGAGATCGCTAAAAAAAGAGCATAACATGATGAAAAAGACGCCAAACTTGACGAAAACAAAATTTTATCGTCTAAATGTTTGTTATTATTAAGAGGAAAGATAAGAGTATTTTGGGGGTATTTTTGTACATTTTTAATCGTTCCTAGCACGTCCGAAATTTTCGTTAAAAATCTTGTCTTTTTTTTTTAGTCAGCAAAACTGACCATTTTTTTTCATTTTATAAAAAAAATGGAAATCTCACTTTGAAATTCTTTTAAATATCAATTAACATTTTAATCAGAAATTATGTTTATTTAAAATATTTTGAACCAAGCTTAACTTAGCTTTTGCACCGAAAAGATGTAATTTGAAAATAAAACAAAGCAGGTCATAAACTTTTGCGTCACTTGACAGGTGATGAATGACATATTGACGGATTCCGTGAGGCTAATATGTTCTACGGAAGGAGAAAAGTGAAATAATTTACATGTAAGTGAACAAATTATTTACCGCGTTATTTTTAAGGAAACCTTTCAGAGCTCTATTTTTTTATTTTTATTTATTTATTTTTTTTTGTACTTAGTTTTCACCTTTACGTTTACGATGCTTTATGGAAAATATATTATAAAGAAATTAAAATAAGACTATTAAGAGTGAGTTTAAATTTCATATTTCCTAAGAAAGGTATCTAATTAATTTATAGGTACCTTCTTATGAAATTTTATCAGAAGTGTACATAAAATACTATAATTTTATTTACATTTTACTGTGTTATTTGTATTTCCATTTATTTTATTATTAATTTTGATATTTCATTTATGTAAAAATGTCATAACTGAGATTAATATAAAAATAAGATCATATAAATTTCATAAAATGATAGTAATACTTGTAGGTACCCTTCTCAGTTGAAATTGAAAAATCAAATTAACTTCACCACACGGGTTTCGCAAACGCAAAGGCCTTAACAGCGGAGAACAATGCTTAACTCAAATAACACAACTTAATTGTATTCTGGTTGGTCTTCCGTACTTTATAATTACAGCCCGATTATAAACACAAAATTACATTTCTTAATTACTGCGGATTTTCTGATTAGTCAAAATGATACAATTTACAACGCGCTAAAAAAAAGATCTATTTCATAAGGAAACTTAGGAAACCCGATGCGGCTTTTAACTAATTTTATAATATTTTAACAACTTAAATGTAAAAATCTATTATAATTAAGAAATAACAAATAATTGTATTAAAAATTCATTTTTCATCGAAAAATTTTTTTGCTTTCAGAAAATATTGTCCATATTCATAAAAAGTAACTAAAAGCAAATAAAAGCATTTGAAATTAAATATCTTTGTTTTATTGAGTTTTGTATATTACAATTCAGAGCCGATTTTCAGGTGGGGGGGTGGGTCCAATTAAAAACAAAAAAAAAACATGATTTGCATTCCTCAAAGCCTTAACTCGAATTTCTAGAGTTTTCTTAAAATTAGTTTGGGGGGGGTAATAAATATAAAAAAATATTTCTGCCATGACTTTCATAAAAAAATACATATTTATAATAATTTCGATCATCTGTGACTAGTTCCTGAAAGTTTCATTAACATCCGACAATTATTTTTATTTTTACAAGATTTTCCAAATTAATGTGTCATAACAAAAAAAAAACCGTGCTAAAAATTGTCTGTTATTCTACTAGTTCCGGTGATACAAAGAGAAACAAGCTTTTTCAATCAAAATTTAGAATGTTCTAAAAAGAAGCAAAAATTTTTAAAAATAATTAAAACAATTTTTTAGTGATTTGGTTTGTGGCTAAAACGGAAAAAAATCTCACCGGCAAGAAGTTAAAAATACTTCAGCAAAGTAACTTCAGTTGGGAGTTGCTGAGTTTTTGCAGCATAGTTTACTTGTCTGGTCAGCGAATGGTAGTAAACGAAATGCTCTGAAGCAAATTTCTACAACTGTCTTAGCCAGCCATTCGCTTAATTTTGGCACCAACAAAACGCATACCCGGATGAAAGACCTCGATTTTGTAAGGTCATTCGACTACATCAAAGAGTTCTTTGAAGTTTCATTTCCTAAAATAGATTCCCTTTACAGTTGAATATTCGCTGAATATTAAACTAAGCAAATATTTTTTATCATTGAAAAATTAGTATTTCTACGTCTCTAAAAGAAAAATGAGAATATGTGACGTAGAAAAGTTTAACATGCGCACACACATTGCATACAAGCCTATCGTGAAAATTTCTCGGTCCGACCCAATTTTAAGCCCTATAGTCGTAGTTAGCAAGCAGTTTAGAACAACTCTAAAACTTGCAATTATCCATGATCCATGACTCTCAACAATTGTAACATTGTCACTAGATCCTCTGTCGCTTGAACTACAGCCGTTGCTTCACAATGAATTGCATCGGCTGTCTTCATGCCAAAAGTCCCACAGTGTCGATTTCAATGAAAGTCAGGTGAAAGATTCTTGTAATAATAAATGGCACAATACTTGTGGTCTCTAACGGCCATTTTTTTTTTCCAGCAGGGAAATGTCACTGACCATTCATCAGCGATGAAGAAGACGCAGTAAGTGCGATAACTTCACTACACATCTTTATATTTTAGGCCGTCTGCTCGCTACCATGACAAAAAAACTAAAGAATTTTGGGAGAGAACTTTTTCAACCAGAAAATCACGTCTCTTTGCTCGTTGTTGATTAGTCAATTCACGAACGAAGGAAAAGACCTCGTCATATCCTGCTGCTTTTTCTTTTTTCTTTTTCTGTTGCGGGACATGGTATGGTCAATTAACCCTGTCAAATATATTTTATTTCTGAAATACGATATATTTACAACAAACTGTTTATTAAGTGGTGTTTTTCCTCTTTTTATCCTTGAACTTAAATTATTCTCCTTTATTCTACACCTACAATGTCACACAATGGAGATGAGAAGAAGGAAAATAAATACTAATGATTTAATATAGATATGCACTGGAAATCAGGGAAAAATAGATTGGCAGTTATCAGGAATTAATGGAAGCATTAATAACAGATATATATATATATATATATATATATATATATATATATATATAATTTTGCCAGTGAAAAGTAGTGCAAATAATAAAATGTATTCAAAATAGGAAAAAATGGATTTATCCGTATTCTGGAATAATTGTAAGCGTTATGCATAAAAAAATATATTTCTGAATAGATTTCATGTAAATGTATAGCTAATGATTTTATTATAGAAATGCATTGACATGCGGAAGAACGGGATTGGCAGTCTTTATAAATTCATGCTCGTCTAACTAGTTTTTAGCTTTATGAATTATAGCAATAAAATGAAAAACAAATGTGGTTAACGTTACTCTCGGTTACATATGCCATCATGGATTTATTTAATCTGGTATAAGACAGTGAGGATCAAAATTTTAAAACAGTGATTCCTACCAGGATTCATTATTGGCGGGCATAACATTAGATACGCAGATGACAGTGTTGATAGCAGAAATAGAAAGGAAACTGCAGGAACTCCTACGGAAGATAGTGGAAGAAAGGACGAAGCAGCAATTATAAGACGTCAGAATGTATGGTTGTCAGCAAAAGAAAACTGCCCAATATGCAAGCTACAAACTGAAGATTCGAAAATGAAGCAAGTATACAAATGTAAATATCTAGGAATAGTTTTAATAGAGGATGGAAAATGGCACCGAAATCCGAAGGTGTATTGGGATAGCGAAAGCTACCTTCCAAAGCAAGCAAAGTATTTATCAGGAAAATGTCGTTAGAAACAAAGAGTACTGAACCATTATGCAATATCTGTCCTCCTATATAGACAATCTCATCACCTGAAGACAAGACTTGAGACAGTAGAAATTTAGTACCAGAAAGACAGTTGAAATTTCTAGACCATGTAATGAGGAAAGAGGACTTGGAAACTTTGACACTTACAAGATATACTGAAGGTAAAAGGGACAGATAAAAACATCGCATAACCCCTGCCTTACGAGCTTGTGTAAATGGATGGCAGAATAGTGATTAGGAGATATAGCAAAAATGGAAACTTTACTAAGAGCTACAAACTACAGGAAAATGTGGAGAGCCATGATCACCAGCGTCCTGAAGAGACACGGCACATAGAAAATAAAGTAATAGTCAATCAGATAAGTATAAAAGGCTCGGAGGTGCCACTGTCTGATGTTAGTATCCAAACTTGGAACAGTTGCAGTTGTGGAAAGCTTGTCGTTCATCATCTCTTAGGAAATTGTCCCAAGGCAATCTTTTGAAAATCATTATTGAATTTTGGTTTAACTGGGTCACTTTAGTGTCAAATGTTTGTCGAACCAACTAAATAGTGCAAAAGTCTCTACTAGCACATGTTTTCAAAATTAATATAAAGGCAAAATCATAATTTTATCATGCAGAAAATATAAAAATGAAATTTACTGAATTTTTCCAATTCTTTTTATATCTACTGTAGGTACCTCCACTGATTTTTCTAAAAAATTAACATACCATAATGAAGAAATGCCCCAAACTTAAAAATAGTTTTATAGTCAAAATCTTTCATTAAAAGAGGATTTTTATTATTAAATTATATTTTTTATCCGTTTTAGAACGTTCGAAATTTTGGTTAATTTTTTTTTTTTGCGTCAGCCCAATGGCCAAAGATTAGTATAGGAAATTTTACCGTCATTTTTGCGGTGAAAAACACTGATTTGGAAATTCTTGAAAAATCAAATTGTCCAATTTTAATGAAACTTTCAGAACTTCTTTACAAATGAATAAAATTACTTTAGAAATATTTCTTCAGAAAATCTTGGTTAAAAATATTTTTTTAGATCTGTTATCCCCTCCCCCCACTTATTTAATTTTATGAACTTTCCATTAATTAATAGCAGAAAATCATCTAAAATTCAATAAAACATTAGATTACGGTGAATATTTTCCTAAATTTAAAAAATTACTGGGAAAGTTTTAAAAAAATATATATAAAAGCGCTCACGCTATATTCCTCAAGTAAATTTTACAGATATATCCACCGTATATTACACTTTCACCTGCCATTCAAGCTGTCAACACCTAAAATAATCAGCTACAGCTGTGTTAAAAATACATTTCTGCAATATTTTAAAATTAAAGTAAGAAATGTTTCAAATCAGATTAATTAAACTTTAAATCGGCTAATATTCCTCAAAGCTTCAGAAAAGTATATTTTATTTTTGAATTATTTTTTTTTAAAGAGAATTACATTACGATGATGGATAGCTTTTTTTTAGTGCTAAAATCAGCGATGTTATTGATTTTAAAACAAACTACGTCCATTCAAATTAAATTGTTTTTTAAATACACCAATGTATTTTGCTTATTGGAAATATTAAATTTAATCTATTAGCTTGAAATTAAAACTAAAATAAGATTCAAGAAATTTTTTTCATTTTTTAAAATTAATTTTAAACCTTAGGTATCGCGAATCTTTGGAGGTACCTAATTTAGTTTTATACATTTATCCAGTAATTCCAAAAGAGAAAAAAATGAACTTCCATTTTCTTTTACCCACATTCGTTATGTATTGGCTTCATTTTTTAAATTATTAAAATATTAAGCCAAAGTGTAAGCAAAATTTACAGCGAAAAAAGGTCTCAAGTATTCAGTCTCGTTTAAAAAGAATATTAACTTTTGCACGCAACTAATACCTAAATTAAAGAAAATGAATATGAAAATATTAAATTTCTAATAAATTTGGGTGAATCTTGAATATTTATATTTTAATATAAATACAATTCTCTTAATTCAAAATAAGTTGTTTATCATGAATTTAAACTAGGATTTTACTGAAATTAAAAGAATACTTTAAGCTGACTAACTGGATCAAACTTATTTAATCTCCATTTATTTTTCTTTCGTAAAACCAATCCCAGAACACAATCGCTCCTTCTCATTACTTGTGTGTGTGTAGCTGATAAATAACTTCCTTGTTAGGTACCAGGGGCTGTTGAAAAGTTATGTCCGACCAACTTAAGAACGTCTCAAACATCAATTCCTTTATGGGCTTCTTGCAATTTTCAGCACTCGCTTCGCATAAAAGGTAATATCATTCGACCATTGTTAAGGCTGTTTTTGTCGGTAAATTGTCATATCGGCGATTCCTAATCGCCACTTGAAGATTGATTACAGTTTTATACCCGACAAGGATGTGTTATAGCGTAACAGTTAACGGAGAAGAAAGATGAAATCTGTGAACCAGGTTCAAGTTTTAGCCTTTGTGAATCTGCCTTCCTGCCAGTATGCCTGATGGTAAAGTTGACTTGGCTCTCTAGACTTAAGTGGTAGCGATTCTATAAGAAAGGCAACTCTGAATTCAGAACACTGGAGTAGGCAATGGGGAAACCACACTATCTTTTCCAAGATGTCATAGCAACTTAAAGCTGATAAAGAGAAAGTGGGTCATGATCATCTGTGTCCTGAAGGGACACGACATATGTCTATATCTGTGGTTGGATATTACCATATTAGTTAATTGTTGTCTTCAGTATTATTATACTTTGTACGGTACACATTAATTCCTTGTAGTCAAATATTGTTTGTATCTTCTAGATATGCTTTATAAGGTAGAATTATTCTGAGTAATTTCGTGTTTCTATGTGCCGTGTTTCTTCAGCACATTTCAGTGTTTGTGGCTCTGAGTAAGATTTTTTTTTGCTATTCCCCCCCACCCCCGGTTTCTGTTTTGCTATCCATTTACACAAGTTTGTTCTGTTACTAAGTGTTTCCCTCTTGCCTTTCTGCGAATGTCATATTCTTCAAGCCCTCTTTCATAAATTGTCTAGTTCAAATCTTTCTGATTGTAAGTATAAGTAACGTTTCTGTTTCTATTTTCCTTAAAACTTCATTTTTTGTTAACGTGTTTTTTTTTTCTTAATCATTTCATCCCAAATAAGGCGATAATACCATTAGGACGCAGGGTGGGTGTATTTACAGAAATTGAAAGAGAATGAAAAAACTTTAGTGAGGAAAAGGACAATAAAAGAATACGATTCATGAAGACAGATGATGGTGAATTACATGGCATTTAAATTTTTGAAAAGTGTAGGTGGCATGGAAACAAGAAATTTGAAGAGTTCCATAAACGAGAAAAGAAATTATTAGAATAGAACTTACGGTTGTATCTAATTATTTCAACACAAAGACGGTGAGACCTGGTTGCCAATCTAGTAGCACGTTTAAATTCATGCAGTCGATGGCAGCAGTATTCAATACTCGGACGAATGGTAGATTCATAAATGTGCAAGAAAATTTCTGATGAGAAGAATTATCGAACACGACACAGTGAAACCACTTTCGTAGCAGTAGATCTAGCAATTAATCCAGTGTAGTCGTTTTACTTCAAGCCAGTGGGAAACGTGAGTCTAAAAAGGCGTAGAGTGTTATTCTCCTGGAATTCAGCATAATCAATGCTGATGACAGACAGAAAAGTTTCTCTGTAGTGATTAGATGAAAGCAGTTTTGTTTTGGAGGCATTAAAAATGTACAACCTATTTCTTGCCCCAGTTATTTCATGTCCTTTTTGATAGCAGTTGCTCGTTTTACTTTGTCTGATCTGTTGGACTAGAATGTCAGGAGACAGGAATAAATAGTTGCATCATCTACATAGATACCGAGTTGAGAACTGTTTACATCGGGAAGGTCGTTGATGAAGATTAGAATTAATTTCATATTAATATAGGTATATATCATCGGACCTACGTTGTGTAGGTCCGATAATATATACCTAGGAGACTGCCATATTAATATGAAATTAATTAGAAACGGGTTCATTTTGTGGCGGACTTCACCACATTAATTTAACTTTAGATCAGGAAACAAAACTGACGTGAAAAGGGATAAGCAAAAGACATCATTACACATAAAATGTGTATTTAACAAGATGTACACGGATGTGAAAGAAGGCATGCATTGAGTAGGAGAAAAGGTTGAGTAAAACAAGAGTTAACTCTTTAACTATTATTTTGTATTCCAAAGTTCACTGAAAGAAAGTTTGTGATAGCTTCTTGTAATAAATGTTCTCAACAGTTTTGCTGTGTAAGAAAAGATTATGTGAGTGTAAGGAATGTTCAGCATGTGAGTGGTGGTGTGAGTGAGAAGATTGGCACACGGTTTCAACTGTCATGGATTCGTTTGGCAGCTGAAATCTCACTAATTAGCTAAGAATATGTCTTGCTTATATAGGTGACCATAGGCTCCGAATCGCTGCGCGGGAAGAATTATTCTTCACGTGCAGACAATCTGGTTGGTTGGCATTGACCGATCAGAGAGCGAGTTTTGGGGAGACTCAAGAAAGTTTCTGGGATCTGTTTCTTCCAAAAGTGCACAAAATTGACTACATGAAAATAGAACGATTACAAAATTGTCGCATTGCTGCGATTTGTAAATTGTCTATAATAACGTAGTGGTGATTTATTAACCAATGAATGCCTGTCGTTGTATGTGATTTGTATTTGTGTATGTACGTATGTGTGTGCGATGTAGATCGGCACAATTTAATACAACATTCATTACACGATTTGATTAGAGCTTCTAATACTTTGACAAAAAAAATGGTAAGAAAACAATAAGGCGATAATTCAATTCTAACACGCTGGAAAGCAAGAAGTAGCGAGACATTTATTGTAAATTTTGAAAAGTAGAGAAGCCCATTCTGGAGCAAAATTTCTGTAGGATAATTGCAGGGATAATACGCAAAGCCTTAGGGGTCTAGTTTAGAAATTATAGCAGAAATCACGGACAGTTATGTGCATATCACTCAGCAGAGACTCTGTTTTAAAGGGGGAATTGAGACAGATATACTACAGATGAGTGGAGTTGGAAGAGAATCTCCGGACAAAGCACTCGGCTTTACCCGATGGCAACACTTCAAATTGATTGGAGAGAGACTAATTACATTACCTCTTTGTTTACAATCATTACGAGCGATGATAAAGAAACCTCTGTTATAATCGATCCTGGCAGTGGGAGATACTCACGAATATGGACACCAAGGTCATGGACTGGACAGTAGTCTTTTCGAAAGAGAAAGATTGGGTATCGGACATTATGGTGCATCCCATATCGACACATCTTCGTTTTGGTGCATAATGAACATGACATAGATATGATGAGCAGTTAAAATACGAATTTCTGGGCATTAGACGTGAATCACTACAAAGTCAGTTTAAAAATTGATTTTACGTAATATTGTAAAGCTGTTTCCTTCCCTCTCTTCGTTCTTGTCTCTTTCTCTGTACCATACCTCGCTCTGTCTCTCTCCTCGTTTCCGTCTCTGGTCCACTTCCCCGTTTTCTGTCCTTGTCTCCTCCCTCCAGGGGAAAAAAACATTTTTAAGAAATTCTGATATTTGTTTCGGTTAGACCAGACTGAGAACTTTTCAGCAGTATTCATAAATCCTCATATTTACATATAGTTTCAAACACTATTCATAATGGATCAATCCTCATGTTTAATTTGTTCGAGATTTCATTTCATAAAATGACTTGAGGATTTCATTTTTAATAAAATTTTGTCGGTCAGTCAGTTTTTCAGAAAGGAAATTAGTTTGTAGCATGTTTATATATATAAAACTATTAATCTTTTAATCATGCGGAGTCGAAAATATACTCAGTTACGCTTTATATACTCATTACCAAATCCCACAGAAGACGCAGACATTTTTTTTTAAAAAGATACTAACAACTAACTTATGAGACTTTCGTCCCAATTTTTGACTTGATCATTAGATTTTATTTTTGTATGATTACAAAAATGCGATTTTGCGATCTAAATCGTGAAACGACTTTTTATTTTCCTTCTGCTGTCTCGCACAGACAATGACGTCGTTCTGTTTTGTTAAATTTTTTTTTCAAAAGGCTAATGGCGGCATAGACTTCTTTCATAAAGGAGCGCGCTTCCGGCGTTCGACAGATTTTTTTTCAAGTCATGCTTGTACACTCAGTACAGAGTCCATTACATAAACAACACATACGAAATATTTTAACCCGTTGTCCATCATAACCACTTTGTTCTCTGCTTACCTCCTCACGGACAGGATATGTTCTTTAGGTTTTTCTTTTTAATGTTTGAATAGGTACCGTCGAGAGATCGCTAAAAAAATAAATAAATAAAAAAGAGCATAGCATGATGAAAAAGACGCCAAACTTCACGAAAACAAAATTTTATCGTCTAAATGTTTGTTACTGTTAAGAGGAAAAACAAAGTATTTTTTTAATTGTTTTTTTTTAAATTTTCCTTCTTTTTAGAACATTCTAACTAAACTTTTGATTAAAAAAACTTGTTTCTCTTTGAATCAGCGGAACTATAAAATAAAATTTATGCACGTTTATTTTTTTTATTTTTATTTATTTATTTATTTTTTGTATGACAGACATTAATTTGGAAAATCTTGCAAAAATAAAAATAACTATCGGATGTTAATGAAACTTTCAGAAACTATTCACAAATGATGGACATTAAATGTTTTCTTTTTTTTAAAGTCATGGCAAAAATATTTTTTTTATATTTATTACCCCCCATAACTAATTTTATGAAAACTCTAGAAATTCAATACCATTCGGTTAATTGATTATATTAGTTAAAAGCACAAGGCTTTGAAGAAAGCAAATCATGTATTATTTTTTTTAATTGGACCCTCTCCGACCTGAAAATTAGCTCTGAATTGTAACATACAAAACTCAATAAAACAGAATATTATTTAATTTCAAATACTTTTAGTTGCTTTTATGAATATGGATAATATTGTTTGAAATCAAAAAACAAAACAATTATTTGTTATTTCTTAAATTATTTCATTTTTTACATTAAAGTTGTTAAAATAAATATTCTAAAATTAGTGAAAATAGCATTCATTTTAGTCAATGGTGTTTTTAAGTAGATCTATCTTCTAGCATTATAAGTTGTATAGCTTATAACAATCAAAAGAGCCTAATTAAAAAAAAAAAATTCTAGATGGCTTTTGTGTCTATAAAACGGCTGTAATTCAAATGTACGGAAGACCAATAAAAATTCGCGTTATTTGAGTTAAGCGTTGTTCCCCGCTGTCAGGGCCTTTATTTTTGCGAAACACATGTGGAGAAGTTAATTTGATTTTTCAATTTCAACTGAGAAGAGTACCTACAACTATTAGTATCATCTTATGAAAATTATCTGACCTTATTTTTATATTAATCTCAGTTATGACATTTTTCCATAAATGAAATATCAAAATTAATAATATAATAAAATGAATGGAACACAGTAAAATGTAATAAATGTACATAAAATTATAGTATTTTATGTACACTTCTGATAAAATTTCATAAAGGCACTTATAAATTAATTAGTTACCTTTCTTATGAAACTTAATCTCACTCCTAACAATCTTATTTTAATTTTTTTATAATATATTTTCCATAAAGCATCGTAAACGTAAAGGTGGAAACTAAGTAAAAAAAAAATTAGAGTGCTGAAAGTTTTCCTTAAAAATAACGAGGTAAATAATTGGCTCACTTAAATCTAAATAATTGTCACTTCTGTCCTTCCGTACGATAACTTTTCCTCACGTAAGCTGTTAACACGTGATGAAATCACGCATCACCTGTCAAGTGACACCAAATGTTATGACCTGCTTTGTCTTATTTTTAAACTACATCTTTTCGGCGCAGAAAGTAAGAAATGTTTGTTACAAAATATTTTAAATAAACTTCATAATTACTAATTTTCTTTAAATGAATTTTGAAAAAAATTATAATTGATTTTTAAAAGAATTTGAAACTGAGATTTTCAATTTTTTATAAAATGGTAAAAAATGGTTGACATGATTGATTATCTGTCAATTTTGCTGACTCAAAAAAAAAAAAAAATTTTTAACGAAAATTTCGGACATGCTAGGAACGATTAAAAAACGTAAAAAAAATACCCCCCCAATACATTGATCTTTCCTCTTAATAATAACAAAAAAAAAAATTTTTTTTAAGTTATTTTCATCAAGTCTTAGGCTCTTTTTATTCAATGCTATGCTCTTTTTTTTCTTTTAATTTTTTTTAGCAATCTCTCGGGGGTACCTATGTTTGAATAT
The DNA here is from genome assembly GCA_963932145.1 of Acanthosepion lycidas. Classification (NCBI taxonomy): domain Eukaryota; kingdom Metazoa; phylum Mollusca; class Cephalopoda; order Sepiida; family Sepiidae; genus Acanthosepion; species Acanthosepion lycidas. The sequence goes on along the minus strand of OZ010593.1, from coordinate 47,124,798 downwards.
TCGGAAATACGTAATAATAAAGTTATTTATAAATGCTACGGTATTTTATTCCTGACAATGTTTTATTTGCTGGTAATGGTGTTGTTTAAGGAAAATTCAAACGAAGAATATATTTGCCTGAATTTATGATGTGGACTTACATTTAGACTAATGTCCTCATCTTTGTCATCATCACATTTCAGTTGTAGTGCGTTCCGACTTTCTTTCTATCGATACGAGAACAGTCAAAAACTTTCAAACTGAACCTTTTATTTAATCTACAGGAGTAGATTCTTCTCGTTCCTCTGTCCATGTCTAAGGATATCTCGTCTTTGTTTTTAGTGCTGCTTGATTATTACTCGCTCGGTTTCCATTGAGTCTATATATGTACTACTCGACACAGGGATTGAACTCACAATTATTATGCCACCAAATTCATTGGCCGAGTAAATTAAAATGTTAGCTCCTGAACTGTTGATTTATTTGTAACAATTTACTACATCTTTACTCATTTTGAAATTTTACCGATCAGTCTGAACAATTTGCATTGCTACTGCAAGTATGTAAAACAGATTAAATGCTAGTTTCTTATTACAGAAATGACAGCATATTAAATGAAAATTTAAAAACAGATTTTTCATATCTCTGAAAGTTTCTAACTTGAACTTCTTTAAGTTGAAGAGCACACATTTTATCTTTTATAATCTGCAATATATCAGCCTTGTGCAAATAAATTTAGTACACATCCAGTTGAATAAGATTGGTAAAACTAGTCGCAAAATTGAAATAAGGGACGTTGATTTTCTTCCAGGATTCACCGAATTTTATTTACACTATTTACATTGTTCAGACAGTTGTCCTCATTTTTGTTGCCATATTCACGACGTTTCAGCCGCTGTACGCTCCAGCCGTCTTCAGGTGAAATCAATTTTTTTAAAAATAACTGATATATTAGGTATATAATTTCCAAAAATGCATACACTGATGACCCAGTGGATAAAAGTTGAATCCAGTGACTTGATCCAGAGAGTTGTGAGTTTAATACCTGCTTACAGCTGAGGTGAAGTGAGATAACTGATACTGAGACATCCGGAAGAGGCATGACACGTGGAACTAGAACAATCTATCTCTGTGGACGAAATAAAGGGCTCTGTTCGAAATTCTAATCACCTGAAGAAAGCCAGAGTGTACAACGACTGAAACGTCGTGAATATGTCAATAAAATAAAAACAGTCCGAACAATGTAAATAGTGTAAATAATTGCAATGACTCATCTCAGAAATATAGACAGAATTGTTTGTTTTCACTTTTCACGTCCGCTGATATTAGTTCAGGCTGTAAAATCAGAATATAACCGAGAAATGTTTCTGAAGAAACCATAAAAATGAAGTGACAAAAAAATATTATCTTCCTTTTTATGAGAAATATGAGCTGTTGTAAACATAATCTTTGAAAATTCATGCGTGAATACATGTATATTGTATACTAGTCTCACTCCATTTCCGTCTCTCAATCTTCCAATCAATTTTATGTTATATGTTCGCTTATGAACAGCAATCATCTTTGTTAAAGAGCATATCTCCATATCCATTGATCATTAATAAATGCTTTATAAACGCACACAATTACTCCAAACCTACCTCAATTTATCCCTACTCTATTCTTTCTCTCTTTATATATTTCATTGTCTATCTTTCTCTCGTGTTTATATAATATTTATCCTCTCTCTCCTTCATTCCCGATATATATTTCCTTCTATCTGATATGCATGTGTGAATCCGGTATATTTATCAGAGCCCAACGAGCAGCGTATCTGTGAAACATGAAGTCAGTCATAAGCGAGGAAAGAGAGAAATATATCCTTTTCTCTAAATTTCTCTCTCTCTCTCTCTCTCTCTCTCTATATATATATATATATATATAATATATATATATACACACACACACTTCTCTCTATTAAATGACTCTCTCTCTCTATCTATATATATATATATATATATATATTCCCCTGGTACCACACACAAATAAAACACAAATAAGGACAAAAAATTCACTTAAAAAAAAAAAAAAACAGTTTGTCTGATGATTGTAAATGCATGGAACCCAGGGTTTCAAACTAATATCCATGCAACTGAAATCTATAACATAGAATGGAAATCCCAAATTACCTCGTTCGAATAGCTATTTCGGCCAACAAGGCTTACTTATTGGCATTATCAGCATAGGTGGGAAGAAATGAAATAGTTTTTAGTTTTAGATGTTATCTTTTTACTTTCTCTTAAATTTTTAATTAAAAAAATCTTAAATGTTTAAATACTTTTGATTTTCCTTATATAAAATATATATTGATGTTTTTTTTTCCTATTTTTCTATCAGAGAGTTTTTTTTCTTTAAAAAAGGAAGTATTTTTTTGTTTTTGATTTAGTACTAATATATTTGTTTACATTTGATACGCCATGAGCAGTTATGAATGTACGAGATTCATGGAAGATTGAAGTTTATAAGCAGTAAATTCGAGCTTGCCTACCGAACGCTCCTTTGTGGCCGAGTCGGTTAAGGTACGTCAGCGTAAATGACGGTTCCGTATAGGATGCAGGTTCGAACCCTGTCAAAGGACGAATATTTTCTATGAAAATTTCTCGGACATTCAGTATATTTAATACTGTTTATTATAAACAGAGCATTTACTTAAATACTTGTATCTATAAAAAGAACGTTAAACATAAAAAATGTCTTTAATATATATATATATATATATTTCTCTTAAATATATATGATCTTCCATTTCCATCTGATTCTTTCATTCTCTTTCTATCATCTATGTCTAGACACAACACAATGGTACTCACAAGTTCTTTGTTCAACTGACTTCCAAGAATAAAATTTATTAGGGCTTCTTAGTTGAGTCCAGAAATTTTCAGTAGTTCCTCGTCTGGCTGTGTAAAAAAAAAAAAAAAAATATATCTAATGTGTGTATGTGACTTGAACCCGAGTAGTAAGATGTATCTGTTGCAAAGTAACAGAAATCTCTAAGATTCGCCCTTGAATTCAGTTGAACCCAAAGTTGTGACATGAACCATCACGAATAAAATAATCTCGAATATTTTTAATTTATTACTTTTTCTAGTTCTGTTTTAAATTCGTGCTCTAAAATGTTGAGTGTTTCTGTTAAATTTCGTATAGCCGACATTAAAATATTGCAAGAAAGATTTAACGTGGCTAGCAAATATGGGAAATGATTAATGGGCACAAAATTTCCAGCTCGATAAGATCAAAAGGAAATACATGACTCGGGTGAACAAATTTCTAGTTGAACTATCAAAAATAATCTTTAAAATCTCGAATAATTTTAATTGTTTTTAAGGAATACGTTTTTCAACTTCATAGCTTTAAATCTTGACTTTGAACTAATTTTTGTTCATTATGTTAAATGAAGTAAAAAAAGTTTGTCTGAAAAAATCTGCCCTGAGTAGGGGGAGTTTTAAGTGAGTGTGTGTGTGTGTGTGCGCGCGCACGCGCGGGATTTGTCGCACCTCGGTTGGATAAGAAATAGGGATGAATGTTTGTGACAAAATGTTTGATGCCACTTCTCGACGCCGCTTATAAAAACGATAACCAGGGAAGGTGACAAAGATAAAGACTCATGCACTAACGCATGAACATAGACACAAACACATAAAAAAAAATAGCTAGGAATTATGACTTAAATTACACTACCGTTCGTTTATGTGGAATAATTAATTGAACATAATTTAGACTGATTTTGAAGAAAATTATCTGGCAATCCTGACTTTACAAATAGCAGAAAAATGACAATAAAATTAAGTTTTATAGCGTTTCTTACTTAGGTTTCAAATTTCCGAATAAAATTGGTGATATTTAGGACAGATTTTAGTTAGATGTCAAAATTATTCTTAGACTATAAATTACACGTATTGTAAATTTTGTTAAACAGGTCCGTCTCCAGGATATATTTAGTGGGAGAACGGCCTTTTGAGTTTGGAGTTGCGAGTAAGATTACATTAAAATCTGTTCACATCATTTTTAGAAAGGGGATCGAGATTTTCTGGGACGTTTTTAAAATTTTATTTTATTTTCAAAGTTTAACCATAACTTATTCTAAGTGGCAGTTGCTACGGTAAAGATTTTCCTTTAAATTTATCGGTTGTTCTGATGTTCTTACTGAACGAAACGTTAACAGCAGCATAAAAAATTCAATCATCAGACTGATTTTCTCACATTCCATCTTGTGTATGTGATATATATATATATATATATATATATATATATATATATATATAAACACTAAGCTACAGATACATATGCGAAGAGTAAGATCCTGCTTTGAAAATTACCATTCGAAATATATGTACCATGCTTGAAGGAAGAGAGACTGAGCCGTAATATGAGGTCAAATAAAAAATATTTTTCTCAAACCTTCCCGCAGTCTCTGTAACAGAAGATGCTTATTCTGTCTTAACCTCATCAGATGGCCGAAGTGGTGGGATAGTAACAACAAAAATGAAGTCTAATTGTAAATAAGTCCTCATCTCAGAAATTCGGTTTCAAAGTATTCAATTATGTATAAAGAGGGAGTTTAATAGTAGTAGTAGTAGTAGTAGTATTTTGAATGCATTAGATGAAATGTTGTCAATTATGATTAATCTTTTACTTATATTTCTTTCATCTTAATTCTAATTATTTAATTTCTAGTTTCCTTTGCAATCGGTAAGGCAGCTGTCGCGCTAATGCATGTTTCCAGACTAAAAAGAAATCCTAGTTCAAGTCTCAGCAAAGGTTGATTCTTAATTTCCGATCTTTCGTTAGTTACTCACGGCCATAAAATGAAGATATTAGAATTAAGAACTGCATAGTAATTTTGTTAACCGTCTGGTCAAAATGTCGGCGGCCATTATTGTTGCAAATTGAAATGTCATGGTTTACTCAAGAAAGTAAGGTTTCTGATTATTACAACTTCGTCGTCGAGTCAAAACCGTCCATCAAAATCCACAATTTTATTTCTGACTCGTAAAATGCCAATGCGGAAATTGTGGCATGAGATCATTTTAGCGTGGGTGGCATTGAGGGAGTCTGGCATCGTGATCTATTCATCACCTGAGAATTTCTTTATTCTGTTTCGTTAAGCCGTTCAAATATTATAAACTCATAGCGATATAATTATGAAAGTGAGAACAAAATGCTTGCTGTAGGCTTCTCTTAGTCGATGAGCAAACGTTTGAATTTATCTCTTTTTGACAAGAGCGTCACTGGCTTTCAATGAATCGAATACAGATATCATTATCACAACCTGAATTCTAATTGGCGAAAAATAGAACGTGAAGCTCAGAAATGGCAGCAGAAAAAACTATCACTTCACTTAATCCTTGAGGAGATCAGTTTTGGAAATTGTTATCGCCATTAAACTCTTACTAACTCAATATTTTCTACTCAGCGTTTAATACTGGAGTTTTTTTTTTCATAAATTAAAGTATATAATAAAGGAATCATGGAAATGTTATTTCTTTTTTTAAGAAAAAGAACCATACACCCGATTAAAAACAGAAAATGTTTATATTGCATAGCGCCTATAAAAATTAAACCCGACGTGCTATAACCGTACAGCCACATTTCAAAGTTGGAATTAATGCTTTTAAACAGACGCTTTCGCCGATCTATCATATCTGCTCTGATTTCGTATCCTAACGTAAACAATAACATATAGTAGTGCCTCATAAAATGCAGGTTCGATTCCTGCCGGAGAACGCATATTTTCTACAAAATTTCTCGTTCAATGTAATTTATACTGTTTAATTAAAGAACACAGTATTTACTTAAATAAGTGTATCCATAACAAATAACGTATAAACAAAAAATATATAAAATTTTTATTTCAATTTTTTTTTTAAATTTATTTAGGCTTGTACAGGTTTACTAATGAACATAGCGAGTTAGTTTTAACTACGGTTAACCTTGCAAAGGCGTGTAAATGAGTTTACCGCACAGACTGGAACGTTATTTTTACGTATTTTGTTTTGCTTGTAGTAATTTGAAACAAATCAAAATTCATATCTAATGAACAATTATTTTACAGTTAATAAATAAAGCTTCTTTCGAAATAAAAGCTCCTAATTCGCACTCCAAAAGATTTAGCAGGTACAATACGGATTGCTATAATTTTAAATGAAACGTCTTATGAACAAATCAGAACAATTTTCAATGAACAGTTTACCTGGTCCGACTAATGTTTATATAAGGAACGCTGTCCACCAGTTGTGCCAGAATCGAATCTAGGCACGTATGCACACAAATGTTTCTCTCGCCTAACACACATGTAAGACAGTCAAATGTCCACTTTGTGAGTGCTTGTGCGGAAGTAGGTTACAATGTTCGTATGACTTTCTTTAGCGACAGACTGATTTCGTGTTCAATAAGAAATACACATTTCAATCTTCAAAGACGAAGATTTTGTATCATTTGTTATTAAAACCACAACTTTTGTCTTGTTCTTTTGTTCATGTATTGGCTGAATGTAATTTCAACCTTTTGTTTTCACTCAATTATTACAAGGCTATATTTTTTGTTGGTAGAAGACAATTTATCTGGAGTCAGAATTAAGTGATTGTCAACTCCTCCATAAGCTAAACTAGGCCTGACACACGGTTCTATTTCACGATTTTGTTCTTCGTTGACTCATTTTCCTGTTTGACGTCCTTTTTGTCTATTACATTTGTTGACAACACGAACAAAATATCAACAGGAAAAGGCTCATCCCATTTACTTTGCTTTTTTTGTATTTTCCTCGCCTTTTCCCTTGCGTTTTCCTTCTTTTATGGCCTAAATAATTTGAAAATACAGTTTCTATTTCATTATCAGATTTAAACAACGTTCTTCCTATTTAGTATTACCTTTTACTACCTTGTGTATTGAGCATATCACTATATTAAAATCAAACGTAAATAGAGCTAAAATCATTAAAATTTGAAACTGAAAAGCACTTTAAAAGTAGAATTGCGCTGCTTAGAAAAGTTGAAGAACAAAATTTACATGACCAATAGAACCTAAGTTATAAGCATGACAAGATGCGGGCTATAAAACGATATAGTTAAGATTTTAAACGACTGAAAATTAGAAAGTCAGTTGACAAAATTTCAATTAAATTTTGTCATGTATAGTAACCAATCAGAGCATATCATGCTAGAAATATATCGAATGATAAATACGAGATTCGTAAGAGACTTTTTTCTTTCTTTATTTTTCTAAGCAAGAGAGTCATTTATCAGCTACATAACAAAACATTTCGTAAGACGCTGTCGCCGACTCTCACACATAAAATGCAATTCTTGCTAAACAAAGAGCCAAAGGAGCCTTTTATCAACTACTCAATCAAAATTCGTAAGACGCTGCCGCTGGCATTCACACGCAAGCATTCTTCCTTACACGTTTTCTAGTATTACCCTACACATATTTTATTTTTTCAGCAAAATGTTATGCGAGATATTTTTTTTGTCATTGCTATATATTTAAATGTAAAACACATATCAGGAAATTTATTTCGTGCAACGCGTTTCGTCATTTAGGATTTCATTGGACTAAACTAAAGTGATTATGTTGATTTAACTACACATGCGCACGGAGAGTTGGCGCTGAAATTTTAATCTTTTAAAATTATTTTTTTTTAAATGTATTTGGGTACATAGTCTAGACAATATCATTTAGTTTATTTTTGTTTCTTACCAGTTTTGCTAAATAGTCCACATTGTGATGATAGAAGATCTGCCATGAAAGATGAAAAGTTGTTAGAATTCACCTACAAAAGAGAAACAAATAAATTTGCCTTTCCTAGATATCATGTTACACCACACTGACAAAGACCTAAACCTAAATGTCTATCGCAAATCAACTCATAAAAATGACATAAACTTCTATTCTCTCTATAGCAATAAAATCCGTAATAATTGCTACAAAGAATACATAGAAACTTCAAAGAATTTAAATAAAAGATTATATGAACGCAAAATGGATATTTTCTAAAACAACATACTCAATGCATTTAGTTGCTCACAGTAATGAGTTTGATTTCAATTTCGACTTAAAAAAATGCTACTTTAATTAAGAGAAAACAATTTACTGACGAAAGTGTATAAAACGTGCTTTAATCGCTAGATCATCCACAGTAGATGTGTCTAGATGATTACCTTTCACATTTCTTGGCAGATTATCTATTATCACAATGTAAGACAAAAGTAATAAAAACATAAACAAAAAAGAAAAAAAGTAAATGAAAATGCCTAGACTATATAACCAAATAAATATTTTAAAAAAAATTAAAATTAAAAGATCAAAATTTCAGCGTCCCCTCTCCTTCGGGTGTATGTGTAGTTACATCAACGTAAACACCACTTTCGTTTGATCACATCCTAAAGTGCGGAATACATCACACAAATTTTTTTTTTCGACTATCATTGATTTTCCTAACATTGTTCTGATATCTAAAAAATTACATATCATTTTCTAATACACAACCCCCCACACACATTATATATATATATATATATATATATATATATATATATATATAAAATAGTTCGTCCTCTGTGGGACTTTATCAAGGCAAATGCAAAGATTTTATTTTCTATTATGGATATGATCAGAACCAAAAATACCCATAACAATAATAATTATGAAATAGGTATGTATAAAATACCTGTACTGCTCCTCACTCTCCATTGGGAAATTTATCTGACGTTCCAGCTGACCTGATGAATATTTATGAACGTTCCTAAACTCAAAAATGTTGAAAAACCAATAACATTTTTGCTCTTGCATATAAATACTTGTTACAAAATAAAATCCTTGCACTTGCCTTCATAAAGTTCCACAGAAGACGAAACGTGTCGGCTAAGATAAGTTTACCTTTTGTCTTGTATATATATATATATATATATATATATATATATATATATATATATATATAACCAATAATTTGTTTTATTATGTTTATTTCATTGACATCATACATTACTGTTGCTCAGAATTCAATTGTTTACTTTCCTTGTGGACTTAACATATATATTGAAAAGCAAACACCACATTGTCATTTTGACATTAGGAGACCTTAACTTGCCACTATATACATCCCAGCATTTTTATTAGAAATACTGATACCGTTAAATTCAATCATTTCAAGCTACCCATTGGATACTACATTAATCTGACTTTTTTTCAAATGTGTATTAGTTTGACGGATACCAACATATGTATGGCATAAGAAATAAAAATTAGCAAGTCCTGAGAGAGCTAATTTCATCATGCAAAGGAGACAGAATACCGACATAATTTCATAGAAAGGATAAGACCTAATGGCACATTCTGACCAATTAAGATCAAGAATTGAAGAGGAAGACGTCGTGATAGAAAAAGATCTTGACAGGGAAGAAAGGATGAGTTCTTCAGTGCAATAGAAGACGAGCCTATGGATGATAGTGGGAGTGACTCGGACACGGGAGAAGATGAAATGAGACCAAAATCTTCATTTAAAAAAAAAAAAAAAGCAGGACATAAACCTTAAGAGGGGAAGGAGAAAAGAAGTAGAAGTTCGAAGGCATTAAACCTCTGTGGTTCAGGTAAGTGTAGTAGATTGGTATATAGGATTGTACCTATTTGCATATGTTAAATAGAACAGAAAGTGCATAATGAACTAAGAGACAGGCAAGAAGTTGACTACTGATCACGTGTCGTAGAACAACAAAATACAACGTTTCTAATACAACCAATGTGTGTACCTGTCTGGTATTTTTCTCTCTCTGTGTTTTTATAGTTGCAACTATATGATATTCGAAAGTTTTGCTTGCAATGGTTTTTATTTGTTAATGAGAAGCTCTAGTGAATTTTAAATATTTTTTCATGTTAACAGGTAATTGTAAATGCCCTTTATGCCTACACGAAAAACTACATATAATTAAGTTTCTAAATAATGAAAAGTTATTAAACCATAGGCAGGAGTTAACGATTTTTTTTCCGACATCAACAAATTTTCGCATTAAATAATTAGCATAAAATTAGATAAATAAATAAAGTCTTAAAAGCTTAGCCAAATCATTAAATAGAAAAAACCTTCACACGAAGGTGAAGTCGTCAAAAAACAAATTGTAGTTCAGTGCAACACGTTTGTATATGGAACAGCCATTTGAATAAACAAATAAATAAAGAGATTAACAGATAGATAATAATAATAAAACAAAATCCTCTCGACACTTAACGACTTGCCGTCGCGCCATGAAATATCTTTCGCTGTAAACTAACTAGACGGTGACCGCCGGCATTAAATATATATATATATATATATATATATATATATATATATATATATATATATATATATAGTGTGTGTGTGTGAGAGAGAGAGAGCATTTTTGACTCGCTTAGAACTCGCTCTGTAAGTCCGACCTCGGTTTCCGTAGTCTGTGCCGTTATATAAAGTTAAAAAAAAAAAAAAAAAAAACGAATAAAAAGTTCAAAACTTATTTTCTTGACTTAGTTTCACAGATGTTATTTACCCATCAAGCGGTTAGATAGTTCAATTGATTGTATAAACAGACACCTGTTTTTTTTTTCTTTCTTCGATTATGTGTAGATTTTTTTCCGTTTTGGATATGAAACAGGGCGTTTATTTCAAACACGAGTATCAAATAAAAAATAAAGTTTGAAGTAATAAAACTGAATTTGTGTAAAGATTAATATCTTAAGTAGATCAATATAGTAAAGGTTTCTTTTTATAATTGTATAAGTAATTACCAGTTTATCATAAGTGGATACGTGATACAAATTATAATTGTTTACTAATAATGATCTATTTTTTAATAAATGCTCCCTGTTTGATGCAACGGTTTACTGCGTACACGGAAAATAAATATATACGATCATTTTGGTTTTTCATCATGAATTAATGTTAAAGTATAATAATTTCTATCACAATTAATGTTAAAGTCTAAAAACAGATAGTCCTGGGTATAACGATAAGCTATACCTGGCAGAAAGGCCTCTGATCGAAAGATTGAATGTTTTGAGGAGTGTGGAACCACCTATTAATTGCTGTTGTTCCCAGGCCAAAACTGACCTGGGGTGGTAGACAACTGTTAGGGTTCCCAGCTATGAATAAATTGTGACCCCCCACTCAAAGCAAAAATCAAAATACTAAGTATAAAATACAAGCAACATACCTTTATAAAAAATAAAAAAAAATAACCAACAGTATAATTTTGTAATGAAATTACCAGCAATACATTTTTAAGAAAAAAAAAAATGAAAAAATGACTAACGATACATTTTTTAGTAAAATTGAAGACATGGCATACATTGTCAAAATAATTAAACAAAAAAAAAATTGCTATGATTATTCTCATTTCTTGTAAGGAGAAACAAGTTTACACACCTTGATTGATTTTGTAAGATTATTTTGTTTAAAAAAATGCAGCTAAGTAATTAAAATTAATCATGAAATAATATCATTCTCTGGAATTAATTATAAAGTTTGAATTTTCATATCTAGATTTTAGTATTAAATAACGCATACGAGTTGATATGCCGCTAAACAACCAAACTAAAAACCGATACATACAAGGGATATTCAAAAGATTCGTGAAAAAACTTGTTATAAGGAAACTCCTTTTTTTTCCTTTTCTGCAAAGCAAACTTGAACTTAACGTGTCGTCATTTGTACGAATCCGAAGTATTTTGAAGAAATATTCAAATTTATATCACTTTAAAAAAAAACAACCCCCATTAGCGCAGAGTGAATTCTGTCAAAACTGAAGCGAGAGAGAACTGACATTAAATATTTTTGGAAAACTATTTGAAAACACAATACTAGTGATAATTTATCGAAAAAACAAACAGTAGATTTACAAATGGATGACTCGTTTCGAAAAAAGACGAGGCAGAATTGAGAGCAACCGACGACTGAAAGCAGAAATATCAGTCAACACCCTAGGCATCTCAGTTCGACCCATTCAATTTTATCTGAAAAATTAGTTGAACAAACACTCTGTTCGTTGGGTACTAAAACTGTTGTGCTCAGATCAGTAACAGACAAGAGTAGGGCTTTCAATGAAATTTTAAATAAGTTGGATCAAAGTCATGACGTTTTTTTTTTCTGCGGTGAAATGTACCTGCAAATGAAATCTAATTTCGCCAGTACGATCCAGAAGACAAAGGTTAATCAAAGCAATTGTTATTCAGTGATAGAGAAGCTCCATTCAAAACAAAGGTAAGCTGGTCAAAAGGAAAGTTTACAACGATAGCATTCCGGAATACAGAGGATATTTTGCTAGTTGACATTTTAAAGTAGGAAAATAACAATAAAATCAACTTACTACGATGCCGTGTCCCCCAGAACGTAGGCGATCATGGCTCTCCACAACTTCCTGTCCTTTGTAGCTCTTAAACTTTGTCTTTGTCGTTTCAGTTCCGCTATTCATTTACTCATGCTCATTATCTTATAGATTGTTTACCTCTGTTCCGTGAGTATCAGATTTTCCAAGCCCTCCTTTCTCATTATACACCCCAGAAACCTCAGCTGTCTCTTCCTGTTTAGTATTAGTTTCCTTTTTGTTTCCATTTTCTCCAAAACTTCGTTATTCACGTATTCGGTCCATGATATCCTCAGCATCCTTCTGTAGAACCACATTTCTGTTGCTTCAAGTCTTCCCTTCTTCTTCGAGTAGATCGCCCAGCACTCACTGGAGAACAAATATCAGATAGCATTTTAGTACTTTAGAATTTTTCCTATCTCTTGGAATGCTTCTTTGTCTATTCCAATACACCTTAGGATCTCGGTGTTGCTATTTCCTTCCTCTGTTAAAACACTTCCCAAATAATTAAATTTTCGTACTTATTTGATTTTGGTACCTCCTATTCGCAATTTGGGTTTATCCTTTTGTTAACAACCATATATTCTGTCTTCTTGCAGTTGATGTTTAATCCTTTCTTCTTGCTTTCCTTCACTACCTTCTGTAGGAGTTTTTGTAACTTTCTTTTTTTGTCTGCAATCAAAACTGATAAATGCATACCTTATGTTAAGACTGTGACCTCTAATAATGAATCCTAGTGGAACTTCTCGTTCTATCGACTCTCTGTATTTTAACAAATCCGGTGAGAAGAGATCCTTTTCTTACACCCATTTCTATTTTTGTATATCTGATGAACTCATTTAATCCTTTTGTCGACCATGATAATGCTACAACCCATCCTCTCATCAGACGATCGGTAATAATTATAAATCCACTTTACATTCTTCCTTTAGCACCTATTTTTTTATTTCCTAAACTTAAAACCTTTTTGAAAGGTTCCCATTTTGAAATCATTAATAACGCTTTGACATAGCTAAATTCTCAGGACTTTTAGTTCTTGGGAGATTGTATATATGGTTGGTATCATCGCTTATAAAAGTACCTTGCTTTTGATGGGTTTTATGTGGAAATATAAAAACTATACTTGAAAATGTTATAATATTCCTTGCCAAATTTTTGGTGACTGTATATTGTGAGACCGGAAACTACCTACACAATAGACTCTTCCAGGCCTATATTAAGTAGGCGACATAGTACTCCACAGAGAGTGACACAGAGAGAGTCTCGTACGACTACCAGTGTTGAACACTAACTTATAGTAAGCTCTGCTTACACTATCTCTGTAACTTGTTGTTAATATATCTTTCTTACATCTAATCCGTGTTCCGTGTTTTACTTCTGTGGGCCCAACTTTGGCACCCACATCACTGTATATGGTTGGAAACACACTTTCTCTGTCTCTGTCTATGTCTCTATATTTGGTACCTCCAAAAATTCGGTATACCCAAGGTTTAAATGTATTTTCATAAATGAAAAATCTTCCCTGAAGTTTTCTTTTTAGCCTCAATTGAAAGCTAAAGGATTAAATTTTCTAATTCCAGAAAGCAAAATACTGTGGTGGATTTCAAATAGAAATTAGAATGATTTTTAGTTGAATCATTTTGTTTCATTTTAATTATTTCTTTTCCAGAAAACCAATCGGAACCGACATTGTTTAGTTTTGTTTTGTTTTTTTTTTTTTGACAGGTTATAAACAAAACTTAATTCTCGGTTTTAAAAATCTCGCAAAAATAAAATATATATTTCTGAAACGTTATTTGCGGAAAATTAGAAAATGTAAAATTAAATTAATCTTTTCTGGAACAAATAATACTTATAGCATAAAATTTTCTATACAAGCATTTCTTGACCACGAGGTCTTATTTTCACGTCTCCCTCGATATATCTTGACTGCCGAAAGTATTGCCAAGTTAATAATGGTGGGCTAGAATTGACATGAATTTACGAATTCTAAGTTAAAACCTTTTGTTTTTTAACTACCAGGTAAATTTTAAAAATTAACAATATTTTAAGCAATAACCTAATATTGTATTGATTTAACCTTACGATTGAAGATGCTTTCTGAAAATGTAATAAAATTCAGAATACTATAAAAATTTCTTAAATTAATAACATTTCATGAATTATTTAGTTACCTCTAATTTTTTTTAATTCTTCCTACCACGTTCGAAATTTTGGTTAATCTTTTTTACGTCAGCGGTGTACCCATTTTAATTTTTTTTGTTTCAAATCAGATTAAACTTTAAAATTTGCTAATTTTCCTGAATTTTCAGAAAATATATTGCATTTTACAAAATTTTTAAAAACGAGAATTAAATGTTCTTTACAAAAAACGGCAAGATTTTTTTTATCGCTTATTTTAATAGTTTGAAAAAATGATTTACATTCTCAAAGATGTCCTGCTTTTAATTAATAAAAAAAAACAATTTCGCTAGCGATTTTAATTTCTAGAACCCTTTTATGAAATTAGTTAAACAGTTGTGTGGAAAAAAAGATTTTTTAAAACATTAATTTCAAAAATAAATTCATTCATTTGTGAATAAGTTCTGAAAGTCTCATTAAAATCCGACAATTATTTGATTTTTGCAAGAATTTCAAATTAATGTGCTTTTCACCGGAAACGGCAACGTGAAAATGTCCATTACCAGCTCTGTTAAACCGTCGACACATACACAAAAAAATTTTAACACAAATTTAGAACTTGTTAGCAAGGAGTAAAAAATTATAACAAATAATTAAAAAATACTTTGGTCTTTCTTAATAACATAAACATGTTGACGATAAAACATTGTTTTTATTAAAGTTGTGTCCGTTTTTTTCATCATGGTATGCTCTCTTTTCAGCGAATTATTGGAGATACCTAATATAAATATATATATATATATATATATATATATATATATATATATATATATATATATATATAGCAAGAATTCATTCAAACGCGTTTTGTGCAATTAAATTGACAACGTCCATCTGATTAATATTTTATTGGATTTTTCTAATTTTCGAATAAAATCTTGTACGTCGGGATCAAAACTGTCGATGAAATATACGAAATTCATGTTTCTTCTACTTTGTTCAAGTACTTTTGCCCATTTCAGTCATTATATATATGCTAGAATCTTGTCTATCGCCCGGACAATACCAGTTCTAAAGAATTTAACAAATCTTGTTTAGATATATATATATATATATATATATATATATATATAATGAAAAGGACAAATAACCTTGACATTTGACATACATTCACACGCGCCCACGCAAAAAGAAGGGAAAATATCAATCGACATCAATAAGAACATCCTAACTAGCGGATAAATTAATTCCATCAAACTTAGTATAATATAGCGAAAAATTCAAGAGTTTCTTAGACGACCAGTTACAAAAGCAGTTCATACTGCGATTAAACTTTTTTTAACTTTTCTTGTCTTCGTATAGGTTTTTTTTTCTGGAAATAAAGCGTGTAAAAATTGTCCGAATGTTCAATGTCCGAGCGCTTTCAACAATTCTTTTATCCTCGTTAATGGCTAAAAAAATACCCGAAATCGCTCGTGCATACAAAATTAAATAAAAAGCTGAACGACCTTGTCATTCATCTTTAATGATATATAGTACATTTGGGTGTCAATAATTTATTTAATGAAGTTTTATTAAATTCAACCGACGAGTTCTGTCCAAGGTTCATGTTTTTGTTTGAACACTATTTTTATATTTATAAAGGAAGAATGGAGATAGATCGTTTGAGGATATAACCAGCGTAGGCATAAAATCTTTGTGGCATAGTGATTGGTAGTTTTATGCTTTAAGAGATCATAAATATTGAGTACGCTTCCCTTATAAATATCCAAATTCTAAACATATATGAGAAGAGAAAGTATAGGAAAAAGTGAGATGTATCTTTTCTATAATGGTTGATCGTAAGACTTGACAAAATGTCACAATAGTATAATTTTTATGAGACAGAATGAAAAATATCTAGTCCTTTCAAAATCAACTTCGAGTAAAAATATTCAACGAGAAATTGTGTAAAAAGATAACTGGTGAGGTTAAAAAAAAAGTCAGGTAAGAATTGTTTCCTTGCTTTAAAATAGGAAAAGTGTATATTGATCGTTAAGCTGTCAAAACGCTGACTCTGTTCTAATTACCTATGCTTATTAAATTATTTTCCATTAATAAACCTTTTACGTTGTTCTATGATTAGAAAAAAATCTTTTAATTCAATAAGTAAACTTATTTAGTATTTAATTAAGAATTCCTCCAATTTTCTTCTCTTATTTTTTAGTAAATTTTCTTCAAAACGATCAACTATAAATTGTTATTGGTATCGTGCGAAGACATGGAGGTAAAATTTATATATATTGCAATATGAGCACTGGTTAAAATGGTGTCTGAGACATTAGGTTTGTAAGTCACAAAAATTCATAGACAGATGTCCTCAAGGACAGTGGATAAAGACGTTGGTTAGATCCAGTGACTAGACCCAAAGAGTTGTGTTCAATACCAGGCTACAACAGTGGAGAACTCAACTTAGAGAGTTGAGTTAAAGGGAAATAACCGAGACATCTGGAAGAGGTATGTCACGTGGAACTAGAACAATCTACTCCGGTGAACGAAATTAGTTCGAAATTCCAGTCACCTGGAGAAGGCCGAAGCGTACAACGGCCGTAACGTTGTGAATATGGCAATGAAGATGAGGATAACAGTCCGAGTAATGTAAGTAATCATAATACCTCATCTCATATATATATATATATATATATATATATATATAAAATTAAGACAAAAGGAAAATCTATCTTAGCCGGCGCGTCTTTAGTCGTATTGTCCTTTTACAGATATACTCTATCTGAAATTTTGACACATACACACATATGTACTAGGGCTAACAAAAACTACGGCGCCTTCTTTGATGAATTTCAACTTAACTTCAAGAAGCTAATTAGAGAACTAGAAAGGATTATTATAAAATTAATAGACATATGTCTATATTATTTAATAAAACCTGCTTGAATGAAGGTATGTTGCATATATATATATATATATATATATATATATATATATATATATATATGTGTGTGTGTGTGTGTGTTTTTCTACGATTGTTTATACGTGAACAGTTAGGCCCAGACAAATATGCACTAAAATAAAATATTTAACTAATCATATTGACATAAACAAAATTTTCAGTTGCTGAACAGACATCTAAATCAATATTCAGTTGTTTTGGGGGGTTTTGTTTTTTTTTGTTTTTTTTGTGTGTTTTTCTTTTTTTGCATTGTATGTACTACAGTCTCTTATAAAATCCCCGATATTAACATATTACCTGCCATTTTGAGTAACCTTCTGATTCGAAACACTTCTGATTGAGTTGCTCATTGTTTAAAACCTGCTATGACTAACTCTGAATTTCCTATCTGGTATATGTTCGTCCAGTAACTAAAAGCAAAATATTGCATTTGGATAGAGGACGAACATACCCCAGGTAGAAAATTATAATAGTACATCTTTTGTCTGGATTCAGTTGAGCCGGCTCCGTCAAACAAATCTGCCGCACCCCGAAGAATATGCAAATTCATAGTAGGAGTTTCAGTGGGAATTTAGATTCACAAGTGGACCCTAACCGCATGTATACACATTTTAGGATAGTGCTATCCGAACAGTTTCAGGTTGATTTGAATCCGTTTTCCATCTCCTATCAACCAAGGCTAAAGGGCCCATTTGTTCTTTGGGGGTTCATACTTTTCCCAAGAACATTAGCACGTAAGTGAATGTAATGGACTCGACTAGAATTCGAACTCTCTAATTCTTAATTCACGCTGCTCCCCATTACTCCACCGTTCCTTCATGTAGATTCAACAAGAGAATACACAATCTAAGGCTTCAAATTTTAGGTTTAAGATTAACCCCACTCCGGACACGTGATAATAAAAATGATGACATCAGTCAGAATGTAAATAACGTAAATTAAAACTTCAGAAGAGACAACTTTGTGTGGGTTGAAGCTTTGATTCAAGATAATCCACTGCGCAAGCCTTTTGTTATGGCTGTGATTTTTTTTTTCTTTTTAAACCAGTCATCCATGAAATCGTCCACGAGAAGTTGGGATAATTGGAAAGTATCATTCCCATGTGTCCCAAAGCAATTGCCTGAAGAACACATCTTACAGTGCATGTGCATTTCTTTTCAGCTTTTGGGACTGAGATCCAGAATTGATAGGTATTCTCTGGAGCACAGTCACGGATAATGAGACTGATTATATAATGTTACCCCAGTGATAATAGATGATTCCGTGACCTGGAAGCATTTATCATCAATAACCACGCAGAAATTAAGAAGTTTAGCAGTTAGGCTAATAATAATAATAATAATAATAGCAGCACATTGTTCTGTGGAATGTAAAAGATGCTCCTTATGGACTTCATACCGCATGGTTAGACGGTTAACATAGACAGATAATCTAAAAGACTTAGTAAGTTATGACTAGTTATTCATCTAAAGTAGATTCCCAACCTTTTTTATGTACCAAACCGCTAGTGTGTATTTGAGAAATATTCGCCCCACCCCACTAAAAGAGGATAACGTCATATTTGAAGACAAATATCATTTATAATTTTCAAACCACATACATTACTGCGGGTGAACAATTTTTTTTTAACAAATACCGTATATGGGGTCGTCTTGTACTCTAGGTATAAAATGTGAAACTTAAATCCTGTGGTTTATGGTAAGTTGTTAACTGTCCAGATTCACATTGCTCACTTTCCAGTGTTGAGTTCAAAAGCGTATCCGGCACGAATTCGAATAAATCTGATTTTTTTTTATTGTAAGGTGTATCCAAAAGTTTTCAGCGAAAAATCGATTTTCAACTGTATATTCAGTTTCTACATTTTCCAAAAAGATTTCTGGAGATTTTTACATACACCTAAAACATGGGTTTACGAGAACTACCAAAGTCTAACGAGGCAAAAAGCATTTATTTTACCTACTAAATATGTGTCGGAATTTTTGAGATTTTGATATTATCATTATTATATGTCTTGTTTTTCTTACTCATCTTAGTTATTATACTCACAACGTTTCGGCCGTTTTTCTCAGGTAAACGACAGATACGCGAAGAAGACAGGAGGATACAACGACCGAAATGCTGTGAACATAGCAACCAAAATAAGCATGATGGTCCGTAGAGAATGATAGATTCATTGGTTATTTTACCGGCATATCAACCACTATGGATCATTCAAGTTGAAACGGTTGGTTGGTTGATTGATTTTGATCAGCGGCATGACAACCTCCGAGGGCGACTCGATACCGAAATCCAAATATTAGGTTGGTGCAAAAATAATGTCGTTTTTTGACGTTCAACTTCAAAAGATCATAACTCCTTTCATAATAAACTTTATTAATCGAAATAAGAACCATTAGAATCGACACATTTTTGCCAATGAGAAACAAGTTTATTTATCCCATTAGCATAGAAATCCGGAGTTCTGGAAGCGATGAAGTCATTGAAGGCCGATTCGGCATCATCTCGGCTTTTGAAGCATTTTTCGCGCAGGAAGTTGGCGAGATGCTTGAAAAAGTGATAATCGGTGGGCGAGAGGTCCAGTGAATATGGCGGATGAGGCAGAGTCTCGTAGCCCAATTCATTCAGTTTCTGCAGGGTCAGTTGAGCAACATGCGGGCGATCGTTGTCATGGAGGAGAATTGATCCCTTCATATTAACCAATCTCGGGCACATACGTTGGAGCTTCTGGTGCATTTCGTCAATTTGTTGGCAGTACTTCTCCGCCATAATCGTTTCGCCCGGA
Organism: Acanthosepion lycidas; assembly: GCA_963932145.1. NCBI lineage: Eukaryota > Metazoa > Mollusca > Cephalopoda > Sepiida > Sepiidae > Acanthosepion > Acanthosepion lycidas. The sequence continues at coordinate 47,104,598 of OZ010593.1, read as the reverse complement.
TTCAAGAAGCTGTGATGGATGAGACCGGCCGCAGACCACCAAACAGTCACCATAACATTTTTTTGGTGCAATTTCGGCTTCGGGAAGTGTTGTGGAGCTTCTCCGGCATCCAACCACTGTGCCGAACGTCGCCGGTTATCGTAGAGGATCCACTTCTCATCACACCTCACAATCCGCTCGAGAAATGGGTCGTTTTTGTTGCGCAGAAGGAGCGTAGAAGACACCTCAAAACGACGATTTTTTTGATTATTGTTCAATTCATGCGGCACCCATTTATCCAACTTTTTTGACTTCCCTATTTGCTTTAAATGACGAACGACTGTTGAGTGGTCGACCTCGAGTTCAACAGCAACTTCTCGGCTTCAATTAAGGCTTTCAAATGTTCGTTATCAACCGCAGTCGGCCGGCCGCAACCGTCTTCATCTTCGAGGCTCTCGTCACCATTGCGAAATTTCTTGAACCACCGTTGTGCCATACGTTCGTTAGTGGTTCCTGGGCCAAACGCATCATTGATATCACGAGCTGTCTCGGCAGCTTTTCGGCCTAGTTTGAACTGGAACAAGAAAATCGTGCGGATTTGAATTTTGTCCATGCTGTCGAAAAGCCTGCAAAAAGTGAATGAAGAGATTGAGAACGGTAACGAATAACACGATTCGATAGAGCGAAAAACGCGCTTCAAAATGATATATAACATGGCTATATATATCAATGAATTAATTCAGAAATCATATATAAAAGTAACATATATGAGAAAACGACATTATTTTTGCACCAATCTAATATTTTGTAAGCAATTTTATACTTTCAAGGTAAACGTTCCGTAGAGTTTATAACTACAAATATTTAAATACTTATTTTTCAACATACTCTTCTTTGTCAAGGTACTTAATGCAGTGGTCAATATTAATGCATAGATCGAATATTATTAAATGAACATTTTAAATAAAAATTTAGCTAATAACCACATGACTGAATACGAACTTATTGATCTATATTTGTGTTTATAACAAGAATGTTTGATATAAACAATACAAATTCTTAAGAATATATATTTTTAATTTCCGGATACGGCCAGTACATTATGGCCGTGTTCGTTGTTAATATTAAAGGTTGATTTCTTAAGATGAAGTCTTCTATTATTAGTACATTTTTTTACAGGTATAAAATTTAAATATATTTATGTTTAATATGAGATCGAAAGATCGACAGAGAGGTTATCACATAGATAACGTGAAAGCGTCAACTACTGACAAATCTAGATTGTACGAACGAACGAACTGAGAAATGAATTATATTTATAAGAAAATCACCGAAAAGGAAACCTGTCTCAATATTTACGGTGTTTAGCTTATGTAATATAAGACCTCCAATATGGCAGTGAATGCTGGAAAATCTCTTCAAATATGAAGAGACTTGAGCCAACAAAAATGTGGTTCAACAGAAGGATGCTGAAAATACCATGGACTGGACATGTAAGTAACGTGAAAGTTTTAAGGATAATGGAAACAATATGTGTATGTGTATGTGTGTGTGTGTGTGTGTGTGTGTGTGTGTGTGTGTGTGTGTGTAAACTTATATTTATAATCAGAAAGGGACAATTCAAATTTCTAGGGTGTACAATGAGGAAAGAGAGTTTGGAGAAGTTAACATTCATTCACAAAGTATACTGAAGTTAAGAGACAAAGGAAAGCAGTGTATAACCTACCTAACGAGCTTTGTACAAAATGGTTGTCAGAACAGGAATTAGCAAAGAGGCAAATTTTACTCAGTTACAAAGGTCAAGAATTTGTGAAAGGCTATTGTCACCCATATCCTGGAGGAACACAAAACAGAACAAGAAGCTTGATATGGTACGATGAGACGCCCGAAATATTTTCCAGCCTTAGTTTAAAGTATTAAGGGCTTCTATAATTTTAGACATTTTCTTACAGTTATAAAATCATATATACGTATTTTTAATACGAGATGGTAATTAGCAAATAGATAATGAGAAAGTCAGTTATTGATAAGCCTAGATTATTAGGTGTTGCGAAATAAATCAGGTTGAAAACAAAATCACAGAAATTTTTGGTGCCGCATGTATGGAACACTGAGGAAGGATCGAACTCATTATCATAGTAATGGACTTGGTTATTCTAACCATTGCTGTACGTGAATGCACCCGAAATATTTCCTAAGCAATGCTTTACGAATTTGAATTATAGGTATTTTCACTATTATTACCTAGCTTCCTTTTTTTCTTTAATATAACTACGGCTAGACATAAAAAATTGTAAAATTATCATTGACAATTGTTTTTAAATATTTCTTTATTGTTGTTACTGTTATTATTAATGTCATTATTCCTATTGTCTTTATCACCATTATCATATTGTCATTTTTAACAATCCCACTTTCATTTGTCGTTTTGTAGTTTCTGTTTATTGAAATAAAACGTATTTTCAATTCGTGTTAAAGAGCGAACCAAGCGGCAAAATAACAAGTCGTATCTCCAGTTACCGTCCCTGAATCTCATATCACCATCCAACGCAGAAATGTTTTCTAATATTTTAATTAATTCATCATCAGAACGGAAAGGCAGAAAAGAAAATGGAGGAAAATAATTCTTTAGATCACACTCCTAATATTGATAACTTTGCTCGGGTTTTCCTTTTTAATTCGATTTTCTTTTAACACCATATTCGATTTCACTCTCATTAATTTTGTTAATCTGGGAAATCCAATGACACGTTAATGAAGTATGTTTCCCCAGTGGCGTACACAACGGCTGATTAATAATATTTATATCTTTTAATAAGACGCCAAATATCCTCAACTAGCTACAAAATTGAGAATTTAGCGTCTGAATTTTTCTTTTTTTTTTCTTTCGACAAAAAAAATAAAAAATTAATATAAAAAGATCCAAGTATTAATGGATTCATTTGCTTTGCGCGTAAAAAATCAGAAAAAAATATGGATTTTTTTTTTTTTGCCTTATGATAGTTTTTGTAATCCTCTTCATCAGTCATTGCTTGAAGCGCCATTTTGTATCTTACAAATGCTAATGATTTTACAATACAAGCTCATTAATTGTTATTTCCATATCTGTTTCCGATTCGGTAACAAAATCAACCAGTTTTAATGAAGGATTTCCTCTCGAAACATTAGCTACGATAGAAAAAATAGGTTATGGCACAAACCTTTGGAAGTTATTGATGGAAATGATGATCAGTAGTTAGACAAGTAATGATACATCCTAAGAAATTTCCCGCCAATGAATAGTCAATTTTTCAAAAATATTTTACTTGCTCATTCAAGGCGATCCAGTTATCGTTTTTCGGAAGATTGTATAGCAGTAATTATTCGGATTGAAAACTGACGAACCTTCAACGAAATTCGATAGTAAATTCTTAAACAGCCTCGTCATATCTAGACTCTCATATAGATGTAATCTCTTTCAGAGATGTCTAAACTATCAGCTATATACATCTGTTTTCTAAGGTCATTGTTTGCAAACGGTTTCATGCGAATAATTCCTGTAGGCCTTAAAGAAGACAATCTCTCATCAAATTTTATAGACTTGCGTTACAGAATCACAAATAATTACTAAATGACAAAAACCACATCACTTGGAAACCTCCAACAGCAGCAACAACTAACATAGACTGCACACGCAACGACAAGGGAAAATTATGGTACAATTAAAATGTCGACTTTCCACACTGCCTTAAACTAAATTTTCGGAAGGAAATTCTCATCACTACTATTAGAGAAAGAGAGATAACAGTGGATTTGAGAATTCTATTTTTCCTGAAAAACTGTCTTCTTTTTTTTTTAAAGATATATTTCAGCCGATACTAACGTTAACTGTTCGCTCAATAAATGTCGAATGTTTGCTGTAAGGAGGCTAATCTCATCGTTACCATTTAGTCGAGTCTTAGATAGTGAACTAGCTATGGATTAAACAGCAGGCTCTCTCGCCTTGGATAGCAGCCAGTCGAGGAGGGACAATACTTTGAATTCAAAACTGGAGAAGGCGATGGGAAAACGGGAAAAATCTTTCTCAATAAGTTATAGCAATTTATTAATAATAAATGAAAGTGATTTGTGGAGAGCCACGATTACCTAAATCTTATAGACGTGGCATTTTACAAAAGAGATATATACCGAGTGGCCTATTTACCATTCACACTTAAATTCGATAACATACGAGTTAGATAAAATTTAATAGATCTTAAATACAGATGTAAGAAATTATATTTTAAATATTCATTACATTTTAGAAGAGAATTTAAAGGAATAGTAGAAAGTAAGTTAAAGGATTGTTTCAGATACAAAAGAAGACTGAATCTTGTATTTGAATATTCCGGTAATCGAGTCCATTGCTAAGTCTGCTATGAAAGTTGGTTTACTGTGTCGTACTAGACAATTTTTCTCACTCGAAATCCGTCTTGTATTTTTATGTCTACCATTCGTCCGTGTATTGAATATGTCTGCTACATCGGAACTGGTGCTTCTGCTATGTATCTAGAGATTCTTGACAAAATCCAAAGAATCTGCCATGTTATCGGTCTTGAATTGACATTTCGGCTTCAGTTACTTTCCCCACCAGCATAAAGTAACTTCCGTGTGCCTTTTCTATAAATATTTTCACGGTGATTGTTCTGATGAGCTATCAAATTTGGTACCTCGACTTCATGAATTTACTCACAGTACTAGATTGGCAATTAGGTTTCAACATTTTACTGTTAAAATTTCTCAGTGTAACCGTAAGTTCTATTCTTAGACATTCTGCTCTTGTCTCTGGAACACTCTTCCGGAGTCTTGCGTTCTTGTTCACTACAATCTTCAAAAATTTAAATGCAACGTCAATCGTCATTTCTGTCTCCTTGAACCCTGTTCTTTTTATTGTACTTTCTCTTCAGTAACATTTTTTCAGTTTCCTTCACTGTTAGTAACCCCTTGTGTTTTTATTGGCTTTATAACCTTGCTTGAGGTGAAATAAAGAATAAAATGACGTGAAAACATATAATGAAAAATGAAGATGACATAGTTAAAGAAACCTTTTGTTAATACGTGTAAAAAATTGTATTTGTACATATATGAATTAAATTACATACTCAGGGTTTCATTAATTCATATATGTTAATGGTTTCCAGTGGCTTTCTCTACGGTTTAAAATTCAAAATGCTTCCTTCTCTTAGACTGGTTGTCACTGTCGGTTAGATAGCATATTCTATCCCCTTATTAAACATATAACTTAGGATGTATTCATGCCTTTGCCATAGGCACTTGTGCGAAATTAAAATGGCACTGAATTTGAACTCTGTTCGTCAGTTATACTTTTCGTGCCGATCTACATGACACTATCCACACATCTCCACGAATAGGTGTAGGCAAACATTTTCCACCAAAACGAAATTTCAGCTGTGCATTCAAATTAAAAATAGAACGCTGTGCACTTTTGCATACTTACTATCTCTCTCTCTCTCTCTCTCTCTCTCTATCTATCTATCTATCTCTATCTCTCTCTCTATCCCTCTCTCTCTCTCTATCTGTCTCTCTCTCTCTCTCTCTCTCTCTCTCTCTCTATATATATATATATATATATATATATATATATATATATATATATATATATATATATATAGTGTGTGTGTGAATGAATGAATGAATCTGCCTGTAAATTGATATACCAACTTTTATACCAGTGAAAATAGTAGGACCATCACAAGTTGAAATTTAAGATCGAATATCATTTTTCTTTTCTTTAACGTCATTCTATCGATTTTGCAACCTCTTTTTATTTCCTCTTTTTAGACAACTCACTGTTGCACGAATTAGTGTCGTATATATATATATATATATATATATATATAATGGATCTCATCAACATACTGAATTATATTTATGAACGTTCTTATTTTTTGTTTTAATTCTGAAAAGATACATTTTGTTACTTCTGCGTAAAATACTTGTTGGAAAATAAAATCCTTACATTTGCCTTGATAAAGTCTATCGAGAGACGAAAGATAGGTTTGTCCTTTTGTTTTTATATATATATATATATATATATATATATATATATAATGTGCGCGCAGTATATTTAGGTAGCAACAATTAATCCGAAAAGATTTTCTTAAATACACCCGACAATGTCTTCAAGTACTTTTGACTGTTTCAGTCATTATCAAAAACTGGGTGTCAACAGTGGCTACATCTTGGCATGTTTTGAAACTATGAAATTCAAATTAATCCGAAATGACATTATGTGAAAAAATGATTACACGAATCTAGACTGCACCGGAAATAAATATATCAAATATTTATACGTATTATTATTATTTTGTATGCATATTAAATATTTCATAAACTCTTTAAGATACTGTCTCCTGCAGTGAAAGATATTTAATGAGTTGTTTTTGTATAAGTTTCTATAAATTTAAATCTTTCCTTGACGTGAGTGTTGTATAGTTTTTGTGTATATTATATATATATATATATATATATATATATATATATATATATATAGCACACTAAGTACTGGTGTTGATAAAATAGTGCTCGATGTAATATAACACAGCTATATACATATTACTCCTCGCCGGTGGCATAACTCGGAGTTTCGTGCATAACGCAATCTTACTCAGCACCTCAAGATTGTGTTGTGCAGAAAATTCCAAGTCGTGGTACTGGTGAGGAATAATATATATATATATATATATATATATATATATATATATATATATATATATATATATATATATATATATATATAAGAAAAAAAGTTGAAAATGCAACTGGAGTTTTTTTTAAATATTTATAGTAACTTTACCGGTTTAACAGTTATATGATTTTCAAAAGTTAAATTGAGACGGAGACGTGTGGCTATGCTATATATCTCGCATTTAAATAAATATTCTTAAAGACTCCAGTTGCATTTTTAACTTCTTGTTCCTATATTTTTACCTGTGTGGTATATATATATATATATATATATATATATATATATATATATATATATATATATATATATATTTGTCTCTCGTTAATAATTGTATTTTAGTCGTCTGTCATGCGATGATCAATAGGTGCACGAATTGCACTAATTTTTGATACAGAATCACAAAAGAACTTCACCAAATAATAGAAATCATATCAATCGAGGACTTTCAATAGAAGCAACCACTAAACTGGACAGTACATGCAAGTTAACGAGAAAATGACATAATCACGTTCTACACTACTTCGAACAGAATTCTCATGAGTACTGGAAAGTACTATTAGTGTACTTGAGAAACCTATTCTCTTGAGAAATTATTTTAATAGAAAGATTTGATAAATTTCAACCAAAAGTAACATTGGCTGCTTGGTCAATGAATGCCAAATATTTCCTTATAATATTACCATGACCATTACCATAAATAAGTATCATGTATTTGATGGTCATGTAATAATGCAAAAGGTTTATGGATCTTGGCAAAAACCATCCTTCATTGAACATTCTGGACTGGCACTATAGAATCAGCAAGAAACTGTACTAAATAGCAGAAACAACATCACTTGAGGACTTTCAGCAACAGCTAAAATGGATATCACCTGTAACTCGAAGATAAAATAATAACATAATTAAGATACTGACGTTTCACATTCCTTCAGATAAGTTTGGGAATGATTCCATAGTACTGGGATGAGCGATAACACCTAAGAAACATATTTTCCTAAAAAAATGTTTTAAGAGATTTTATAAATTTCAATCAACAACAGCACTGACTGTTTGGTCAATGAATGCCGAATGTTTTCTTATAAGAAAACTGTTAATATTATCATTACCATTTGATCAGTGACAATTTAATCTACAAGAGTGCGCTGTGAATGTGCGGTCAATGTAGAATTTTAATCTTTTTTGATTATTGATTTTGAAGATGCAGTTGGACAGTTTATTCACAATTTTGATCCTGAGGTATCATATCGGCAATTTTCAGTCTTTCAAAAAAAAAAAAAATGCGGATTATGGATGGGTACTAAAAGTAGTGGATATCATTTCAAGCTATCCCTTTATGGGAAATAAAGAGAACATCAATAGGTGGCAAAAAAATTTAGTCTAGTTTAATCCACTATTTAATACTTCTGCAAAAACCAAAGTAGAGAGATTGTTTATTAATTTAACCGAAGGACACTTTCCAAAAGGTCATATACTAAATAAAATATTTAATAAGAACAATTAAACTGAGTTATACCTGCACTGAAAACGTGACACAGTTGATAAAGAAAAATTGTCACAAAGGGCTTTGCACGTTCAGCGTTAATAGTTCCCACTTTTGAAACTATCAGCGCAAACATGATAGTATATTATAAAATGTAGCAACCGCAAAGCCAGCACTACATTTCTAGAGAAAGATGTCCGCCATAATTTTCTATAATTCCTGCTTTTATTTTAATTCCACAAGAGGGGGAAACTAATTCGAAAATATGTCTTTGTAGAATTGGGACATTCTGGAATCAAATGCTGTTGCTGAAACTTTATATCAAAATGGAAAAAATGTCTAAGTTTTCAAGTGTTTCATTTCCCTTATTTTAGATCCATCTTCATTTAAAACCGTGTTTCATTGCGATCCCAATCTTTTGCGTGTGCTTGTGTGTTCGCGCATGCGCACGTGCTTTACTACTTACATACTTGAATTCAAATACACCACAGATGTTTGATTATGTCAAAGAAACTTGATCCACAACCAAGAACCAACAGCTGTGTTTATTTGAGAACGAATATCCCAAATATAAAATCAATAATTCCTATCATTCCCCTTCATCTCAAAAGGAAAAAAAACACATACACAGAGGGAGAGAACATTCTCAAAACACACACACACACACACGAAAAAACAAAACAAAATAACACACTAAGCAAGATCTTTCATGTTCGATGATTTAGCCTGAGTTTTTATACTGAAAGCAATAAACTTAAGTTGGAAAATCTAAATTTTGATTTCAAGATGGTCTTATTTTTCCTCGAACAAACACTGAAAAGTCTAAATCGTTTTTGCAAAACGGGTTCTATATTCTAAGAATTTAACAGGTATGTTTTATGTAGGTGCGTTTTCGTATATAAAACATGAAGAAGAAGCATACAAACACTTGAGTTTCTGCTACGGGCATTTATTCTATATATGGTGACAGTAGTGAAACAAAATTCTCAATGTCTCTTCAGTATCTACGTTTTCCTTTTGTTCCAGGAATTAGGGTAAGTAACGTATTCATATTCGAGCTCAAGTCAGCCTTATGCAGTGCTGGACCAACCGAAGAAATGTGAGGTTTAAATATAATTATAGGATGTTCGTTTTCCTATTCTTGGTCCAGAAGTTAGGCTAAGTGAGTATGAGCATTGGAAACAAACAATATTTTATCTTTTCTCGATATTATGCTACACCGTAATGACAATAGCCTAAAACTAAGATTGATTGATTGTGATTATGTTTTGTATGGTTTATCAATCTTTTGTAGGTTATTTAAAGAGAAAATATTTTTAGATTGTAAGAATTTTTGAAAATAAATGATTTACGGATACAAATCCTATTAACTAATCCATAGTTGGGAGAGAAAAAATGGATTCATACCTTTCTCAAAAAACAAAAAAACAAAAAACAAAAAAAAACTATCTCTAATCCATAACTAAGATGGAACTAACGAAATAAACTAACGTATCGATTCCCACTGTTTATAAAAACCCTTATCAGATGTTATGAACAAGATGCTATGCCCTGTATTGCTAATTTCCTTCAATTTTTGACTACATTAACCTCTTCTTTGGAAAAAATTCAAAAATCTGACAATTTGACTGATCTGGAATCTAACTAAAACAAAAAATAAATTACAATATGGACTGAACTTTGGAGGACGCTGTGGTGTAATCTAATACCTACTATCTTTTGTAGGTCTTTCATTTATATCTGAATTATATATATATATATATATATATATATATATATATATATATATATATAGCTTCCGTAGACGTTATGGAAGTTAACTTTTGTTGGGGACTAACATAAAAGCACCAGTTTTCTGTATTGCTCCCGAGTTCTTCTATATCAGTTTTAAAACACTTTATCGATGTGCCGATAAGCATATTTCCCTCATTTTCAGTAACACAAAACGGAAGAAAATCAGACGAAAATTTTGTTCGAGTGACGTCACGTCTTCTGGAAATTTCAACCGCAAATAGAGACGTGAATCATATAAGTCAAACTAAAAGTTAAATGGTGGAGAAGGTAATAATTTTCTAACTAGCAATTTTTTATTTAAAACTTTGTAAATGCCTCCAATTGCATATAAAGATTTTAACATCGAGACATTTAATGTTAGCAGAAATATTTGGCTCGGGATGTTGATTGTATTATGTTATCTCCAAGAAACTCAATTCAAGGAACTTATTAATATAGGAGTTAGACAACACAAGTTAATAGCACTGGAAACAGTAAATATTATGGAAATGATTTTGTCATCAATACTAAATGGAAGAATAATATCCATAGACATTAGACAATCATAGTATGCACATTGAACAACAACAATAAAAAAAACTATCAATAAAATTCCACCAGTCATCGTAAAAGCATTGGAGAGATTAGAAGACCTGCAATAATTTCGTGAGTTATCACAAAAATAGGAAGGTTTGGAGAGGTTTAATAAGAGTTAAATACAAAGTTACTGAAGATGAGAAATCACGCTGATTTACAGCGTGCCTTCAAGTTGAAACGTCTCTCGTGATGGTGAAACTAAAAATATTTAATGGCTACAATTATTTATTTGGGCCTAAACTAAGTAGATTGGTGTTTGTCTGTATCTTCGAATAAGCATCTCGGATTTCTCTCACATAAATAAAACAAACAAATTTTCTTTAAAAAGAATGTCTCATTTTATACCAAAGATTTCAGAACAATTTTTGGAGTTTACATTGTAAATGTGTTGGAATTGACACTGTTGGGTGGCACTTTCCTTGACTTTATATACAATCAGATTTTTTTTTCTTTTTCTAATGTAAAGAAAGTACAAATTTGATTCAGTTATTCGCAATTCTATACTTGACCGATAAACTATAAATGCGGAGCACATGCTTAATAAGCATTTCGTTTTTACAAAATTCAATTATCCCTTTAAACTCAATCTAGAGTAATCATTTTTATCTATATACTAAAGTTTACCGATGACGGCAATACTAAAGTTTTTCCTTAATATTTTATAAGGAAATTACAAAATGACTATCTGCGAGCTAAAAATAATTTAGGATATAAATAAATTATGGCGTTTTATTAAGTTTTAAATTCTATTTTCACTGTCATCACCAAAACCCTGTATACAAAAATGGACAATTACTCACTGCTGTAGTGATAGTCTGCGTCGGTCAAAGTTATACTTGTAGGGCAACCAGTGAGGAACAAAGTCACTATCATAGTTCATCTAGTTTGCTAACGTTTACTCTCACGGTGAAGCGACTAAGATATTTACAAAACTTAACTTTGTAAAACAATTGTTATGCGACAAGCCACAGTAAAAACCGAACACATTATGGTAGTTTGTTAAACTAGCTTGCTAACCATTAGTCTACGGTGAAGTGACGTCACTCTTTTAATCGTAAAGATCGGGAAAGGTGATGACAATCTTTTCTTGGAAAGAAAAGAAAAAGAAACAAATCAGTAATTTTTCGGGATCCCAGACTGTCAAGCGAAACGGTAAGTGGCAAAAAAGAGCTAGCAGATTTCAAATATATGCATCTTCTTTTATGTGCCATGTTCCTTTAGGACGTGGAGAATCATGGCTCTTCACAACTTCCTCTCTTCTAGCAATTTTTTACTGTCTTTTCCATTCCCTGATCTGACATCCATTTACACATTTTTTTTAGGTAGGTTATTTGCTGTTTTCCTCTGTCCATTTGCTTTTCAATATAAGTTTCAAATTCTCCAAACTCTCTGTGATCATTATGTGTTCCAGAAACTTAACTCTTTCTGATTCTATAAGTGTCCTTCTTGTTTGCGTTTTCCTTAATATTTTCTCATTGCTTACATCTCTATCCATAGTTTTCTCAGAATTCTTCAATAGAATTTCATCTCTCTGTTGCTGCAAGTCTCCGCTTCAACTTTGAGAAAATGGTCCAGTGTTCATTGCCATATAAGGAGGATTGATATTACATAGCAGTTGAGCACTCTTTTCTTTGTTTCTAACGAAAATTTTCTATTTATTAATACTTTATTTAGATTTTGGGAAAGTTTATGGGAATAAAAATATATCATGTCGGAGTGAGTCATCAAATAATGGAGGTTCATAATATTATGTCACGTCGGGTTGACTCAGATAATGGGTGAGCTATGGAAGTTAATTTATTCTCCCATTTGCATTTCACATATGGATATTATTATATCCATGATGCAATAGAAGCTTATTGCATGGACGGAACAGAATAGCTTTGTTCTCAGTTTTGTACTACTAAATCATACACAAAATTATATATACATATTTACACGTGTCCTACGGAGAGAAAATATAACACATGTCAACACAACAAGTAATGTGAAAAAAGAACGAAAAGATAGGGTCTTAAAACATGGTTCTTCTGTGCTTCTGGAGACGCTGTATTTAGGATTCTAGGTTCAAGCGGGCTGGATATATCTATGTCCCTAGCGAAGACATATTCTACAAACGCTAAACGTCGAGTCCTGGGTTTTTCTCAAATTGAGGATTGCGAGTCGGAGATAGTTCCTATATTTGATGACGATATATTTCCATAGGAAAACGGCACCATGGGCTTGTAAGCTGCTTCACGAAGCAGAGACAGATTAAACCTCAGCTCGGGCCGAGAGGTCCGAGGTTAGAAAGCTACTACTCTGATTCCTTGAAGATGACTGACTGACCACTTCCGTCACTGTATGAAGAGACGTCACTAAGCAGCCATCACGTGACCCACATGATCTCGACCAAAGAGAGATAATCACTTTTGTATCCCTACAACCTCATTTGCTCTTCCAGCGTACCTTCTGTCACATTTTCTGTGGCTTTTTGACGAAAAGGCAATTGCCATAAAAGACGCTAGAATCGATCGTTTGCACAGATTAGGTATCTGGGTACAGTAAGCATTCGTTCTTTCATTTAAGACTTTCTTTTATTTATTTATTTTTTATCGCCATGATTTTTGCAAATGGATTGAATTTCAGTTCAGTTGGAATAAAAAGGCGGGTTTATTCCTGCTTTTATTCTCTTTTTTATCATTATTTAACTACAGAAGGATGATAATACCAAAGACTGAACATTTTATAGAAAATGGAAACAAAAAGGACACTTATGCTTAACATCAGAAAGAGAGGGTTGAAATTTCTAGAGCATATAATGTGGAAAAAGGGCTTAGAAAATTTAACACTGACGGGATATATTGAAGGCAAGGAAAACAACGCATAGCCTATCTAACGTGTTTGCTAACGTGTTGGCAGAACAAGGATTAAGATAGCGAAAAGAGCTACAAAGAACAAGAAATCGTGGAGAGCCATGATCGCCCACACACAGAAGGGACACGAAACATAGAAGATTAAATCGCGTAAATTTTCTGTTGAAGGTTAAAATCACTTAGCGGGACACTGAAAGACATTATGATCACCATTTTCGACTGCAAATCAGTGTGATTTCTCATCCTCGGCAAATCAATCCTCTACAAACCTCCATGTTCTTTGTTAATTCACAAAAATACACCATGTCTTCCAAGCTCTTCAAAGTTTGATGGATTACTATTGATAGTATTGATGAAAAGCAGATGAAAATAATTAACTTTATATCACGAGTAGTAGTAGTGATAGTAATCGTATTAGTTATCGTAGTTACAGTGTTTTCATCTTTGATAATCGCTAAAACGTGTAATCGTTCTTCACTGATGCTTTTTGATTCATATTTGTGTTTTAATGCAGAAATGTTTCTAAAGACAGTCTGTTAAGGCAACTATAGAATTCGAGAAGGACATAGCACGTTCCTTCTGACTGCAAGCTTACTTTATTAGCCAAACTCTTTTCAGTATATAGAGTATCGGCTGTCGCCATCTTCCTTGCTTCATCAATTCAAGCAAATATTGACTTATCAATAATTTTTGCCTAGCGGAGAATTTTGATTTAGTACAGATCGAAAGTAAAGAACAAGCACTCGGTAAGATTCGAACCTTTTGTTTTTCCTAATCTTTATTCCTAAAATATTGCTTACTGACGGCCATGAAAGAAATACGGGACAAAATTTAATTGATTATGCTTCATCTTGTAAATTCAAAACCATACTTCTACTTACTCTTGTCTTTTTTTCTACTATGCATATGTTCTATAGCTTTTCTTCCTCTTCAATTAGTATGCACCGCGCTTAGTTGGTCATGTTACACTCAGTGAAGCCTAGGCTGTATAGAGCTCACTCTTCGGGTAGAAGCTACTGACAGAAGATGCATTTCTGACGAGTGGGTAAACACAGCCTTTTGCACCATTGATGTGTCAGGCTTGTAATTAAAGAAAGCCTTTTGTAATAAACACTGGTTTTCGTTTTCAGGCTCAGGCAGAAAGCATGTAACACGTTTCTACACTTTGTTAGTATTTTATCTCTTCGTAAAATTTTCATTTACATTTTCCCGACTTCTTCGTAGTATTGCTTATATTTTTAAGTTTGGGTAAATATCTTTACCGCGCGCATCTATTTCGTAAACCGAACTATTAGAAATTGTAAAAATTCTTATGGCAGGGATTAGCCAAAAGTTACTACAGCGTTTGGTTCTAACTGGACGATCTCTTGATTTGGCGCTGGTGCCAGACAAAATTAAATTTAAGTATCTACTCATTTAATATGTATCACTTTTCTCGCAAGTCATAGATTTTGAAATCGATCATGAATTCCCCCATGAGTCATCCTAAGCCAAATTTAGCTTATTTCAATGAGGATCAATTTATTCCGTGGATTATGACGTTTCGACTGATTTATTCTTCAGCCTTTTAAATAATATAATAATTGAAGTCTGTCTAGTAATTTTTATGAATTTCGGCACCTCTCCCCCCCCCCCCTACAAAGATAATTGAAATAAATAAGCTACAATAGACCTGACACGGGACAACAGACCTAACAGAAATATAGATAAATGCATCGACACAAATGTAGTGACCAAAACAGAGATGAGGATGCTAGTTCAAATAATAAATAACTATAGAAACGATACAACTGTTGACAACTAAGTTAACTTAGTTAATCTCATGCCTCTCCCTGTGTATCTATATATATTCATTTCACCTGGTTTTCATTTTGTTCTAGCAGTTTTATCTTTTAACTTTCTACCCGAAATCTTTTTCTTTAATTCTTTCGCGCTTAATACTGATTCCAATTTTGATCAGACAGATTCTACACAGTGATATTAGGTAGAAAAAATATAACGTTAGTACATACAAATAAGCAAACAGAATAGCAGCATAGATGCTTTACCTCAGGACTTGAGGAAATAAAACGGACGAGCAGAGAGATCCTCCCAACCAAAAGTGTAGAGAGAAAAGCAATAAAGATGAAAATATTAGTCTGAATAAATCATGGCATAATGATACCACTTTTGAAAACTTTAGGGAATGATATTTGTTTAATGTCCAGAACAGACATCCAGATAGAAATTAATTTTTAATCTCATGTGAAATGCTAAGAGTAAAGAAAAAAAAAGGGAGAAGGAAAAACACATCGAAAATAAAAACAGCATTCATGGCTGCCAGAAAAAAACGTGGGGGGGGAATATGAATATGCCATTCATTTTTATTGTTTGGTGTGTAAAATATGAATGACGACAGCCATTTTAAAAATTTCACTATTCCGATTCATTGAAAAAACGTTGCCCAGGGTGAAGAATAAAGTAAGTTGTTTTTTGTATTTTTGTTTTTTTTTAAAAAAAAAAAAAAAAAAAAAAAAAAAACAAGCAAGAGTGCACTTTTAAAAATCCATTGAAAACACCGTATTTAGCTCTGGAGCTGTGTTTAAGAATAAATTCACGAGAAAGAAAACTACTGAATCGGTTTTTTTTCATTCGAAAATGTAGCACTTCCAGAAATAAAATGAGGCAATGACTTTTGTCGCCATTTCTCGTAGAGAACCAGTCAGTGTTTATTTCAATCTGGATTTAAGGAAACAGGAAATTCCGGATTCCCCAGCCAATAAATAAAAAATATGACCCAATGGAATCACAATCGAGCATTTGGAAATTTTGAAGCAACCCAAACTCTCTGTAATGAATTAATCAGTCGATTCTTTTGTATAATATTTTTTTAGTTTTTTTGTTAATCGGAGACATTTTTGTAAAATCGTTTTCATTTAAATTTTAAATGACGGCTATGAAAACAAAAACCCTAAATATGAGAAAGACCCTAAATTATGAGAAGGAAACGCGAACTAACACGAATTTTATTTTTCTAATTTGAAGAAATAAATCTGGTTTCACTTTTCTTTTTAAATGAGGAAGGACTTAATATGATTCCTAACGGAAAATCGGATTTTGGTTTATGCTAGTATAAAATGACTTTACCTAAAGCGCGAACATTTTTATAAATATGAAATTTCATCTTCAAAAAACAAAAATAAATAAATAAAAGATAGCATTTTTATGGTATTCAAAATTGGTGAACAGGTTCACTCATTAGGAGAGTTTGTAGAATCAGATCCCTACATTTTTTTAAATCTTAAATTTTGTGCAAGTTAAACACATAGAGGCTCCCCCCAACCAAATATAACAACTGATGTATTTTGATTGGTTGTAAAATATTAATTAGATGTCGTCAACTACGTCCGAAGGTACCGACCCAAATTTTGACCTCTAGTTGACGCCATAAAATGTAAACATGTTCACGAGCCTCACCACGTGACCAAGAGAACTAATAAAAACGAAACTTCGACGCGACTTGGTCAGTGGGCAAAGGGTGAATTTGTGATAAAAGAAATATTTCCATGATTAGGTCACAAAATACAGTTTACCGCATTCACAAATGGAAATTAAAAATAAGACATACGTTGAACCTTTGTTTATTATCCCCTCCACACACAAACACACACACAGTACTGTAAGACCGCATTGACCGGATCAGTTACCAGCGAGCCTGCAACAGACGTAGACTATCTCCTTCCGAGGTCTTCCTTCGCGAAGTCAAGCCAATAAGTACAGAGAAGCATTGTCATAGCATTAGTTCAGCAGGCATGATTTTTAAACGCCCCCATTTAAAATTGACATATCAATTAGTTCTTAATTTTCTTGTCATTTTATCTTGATTGTTCTTTCTGGTTTAGGGTAAATAAAAATGTAAAAACAAAAAGCATTTAAAAATCGAATTAAAAGACCATTTATTAACAAATGAATTTGGAAGCAAGATACGCTTCTTTTTATTTTCAATAAACAAATAAAACTACTTATAATTCACACAAAAATTATGACTAAAACCAGAAACTCCTTTTAGTTAATTGACAAAGATATTCAAAAGGTTACTTGCCTAATTAAAAACTGACGTGCCATTTTGCTAAATATTAAAAAAAATATATATTTTATGAGGTGTTCAAACATCCCAGGATATTAACGGGGGGGGGGTTAATTCCGTCGTAGATAAAATAAATAAAAATAACCTAAATCGATTAAATACATCCTCTCTCTTTCCCAAATCGAATTGAGCAGATAAGACACCTCTTCATTTGATTTTTTTTAATATTATTCTCCGAAAATTATATATCGGTCACTTTCAATTGACTATTGACCCTTTAAATAATTTTAGACTCCCCGCCACCACCACAAAAAATCGCAAAAGCAACTTTCTCTCGATCTTTTACTTAAAGAAAAAAACTTAACATTTGCAATTTAGTAATTAATATTTCTTCTCCAACAACAAAAATCTTTCATTTGAATTCAAAAGACTTGACTAAAAAACAAAACAAAAAAACATTCAATACCATTTTTTCTTTCAGAAACGAATTTGTAATTTCTCTTAGTCTTTTGCACTTTTACCAATGAATGTGTTTTCTCACTACAATAAAATTATTTCTAAAAAAGGAACTAGTTATTTATTTTTGACGTTGAGATAATTTAAATATCTAATTATATCGATATCAAAGTCATCTAGACTACAAAATGGTAGCAAATATTGACTCATAAAAAACTGGTGTAAATGGTGGCACTTACCCACTAAAAAATAAAATCTTATTTTGGATGTTTGTAAGAGTGTCAATTTAATATTATTATTCAAACTGTAGAGTTTGAATTCACTAACAATAGCTAGAAATTACACATTGGTTTAACTGTTGCTACAACTCGTTTTCCATATTTAGGTTTAACAAGAAATTGTTCCTAGGTTTGTTTACTCTGGCAATAACTCTGATAGTGATTCAAGACCAAGGTTCCACATTGTGATGCAATGATTAGCAGGGTTATTTCATAGATCGTCATCATAGCTATTGAGTAGTGAGGTCGATCCCTATAGAGCGCACCATATTTGCAATCTTCTATAAAAATTAAGCCAAGATAAATCAGTCATTAAATCTGTATAAACAGCAAATTCTGTCTCTCCGTCCCTGTGTCTATAACCACTCTAGTTCGGGCCACATTTGCTCTACATAGACACATTATACCTTTATGGGATCAGTATGATCCCAGGATTGAAAATTTGGCCGTTATTTTGTGCTTGAACATCCAGCATTGGGATTTGTGTTCGGATGAAGAGGGAACACTTAAAAATACAAATTTCAAAATAACTGAAAAAAAAATGATTTTAAGTTTTTAATTTATATTCAGTTTAAAGTAACACAAAAAATTTGAATTTAAAAAAATGTCTTAAATCCAGTTTAAAATATTCCCAAAAATTTGAATTGAAGAAATTAGCTATATTTCTTCAAAATGCCAAGGAGTCAGAGTTAAAGTGAGAGGTTTTGTGACGTAAGGCTTTGAACTTCCACGGAATTTGTGATTTGAAGAACTCAATTTTCGGACTTTCGGTCCGAATCAGACTTTTAGACGGAATTGGACTTGTAGCACGAATCGGAGTTAAAATGGGTTTTTGAAGTTCCATGGAGTGAATTGATAAATTCAGTTATCTCTTCAAAATTATCATTGCTGTTTTCTAAGCTGGATCAGAGGTCTGTTTAGTTTGGGGCCAGAGGCCTAATTAGCAATCCGTGAGAGCTAGCTTAAAAGTTCATACGGAGTGCGGCTCTTAAGCTAGTTATGAATAATTGTAATGAAAGCAGAGATTCTTTGAATAGCTGACGATATATTTCGATGTGACGACACTTCTCAGTTCTAAGTGGCTAAGAGAAAAATTATCAAGCATAAAATTCTCTTAACTCTTTTGGTCTAATTCTTACACAGACAATTATTTTAGTGTCTTTTTTTCTAAATAAATATTGAGTTCATGAAACTCAATACTTTTTAAATCTAATGTTTTAAACACAGGATACTGATCCAAAATTTCCCCGAAAAATAAAATTAAGTAATCTTCCTCTGTGGATTGAATGAAGGGTTCAGTTCGAAATTCTAAGAATGAAGACACGCCTGATGAAAGCTGGAAGGTACAAATGTCGAAACGTTGTGACTATAACTACCAAGTTGAGATTGCTGTTCCGTATAACAATGCATATAATAAAGTATTTTATGAGTGAGACAAAAATAGCCCAACAGTATTATATAGCAAAAGTATTTGTAACATGCTTTCTTGAAGTCTGATTGATTCGATAAGATCACATAGGCAACTGATCTCAAAAGTGACCTAAAATCTGCTTTTAACTGGAGCAATGAATGGCTTGTTATTTTTAACGCCTCCAAAACACAACTGCTTTCTATTAATCATTTGAGGGACCCCTTTCTGCCTTCCACTAACATGGCTGAGACTAACCTCCAGGAGAGTGACTCGTTGTACTTTCTCTGGCTAATGTTTTCTGCTGACATGAAATGGAAAGATTATATTGAATCAATTGCTAGATCTGCTGCTAGGAATGTTGGCTCACTGTATCGTGCAAGACAATTTTTCTCTCTAGAATCTATTTTCCATGCTTAGAATATTGCTGCCACATATGGTATAGTGCTCCTGCTATATATTTAGATTCTTAATAAAATTCAAAGAATCTGCAATGTTATTGATCCTGACCTGGCATCTCAGCTTCACTCACCCTCCTCCTTAAACGTAACTTCCTGTGACTTTTCTATAAATACCTTCATGGTAATTGTTCTGATGAACTTTGCTCTATTTTACTTAGACTTTATAAATTTAAGCGAACTACTAGATTGGCAACAAGGCCTCAGCGTTTTACAGTTGAATTCGTTAGATGTAACCGTAAGTTCTTTGCTAACAGTTTTTCTCGCACATCTCGCTTGTGGAATTCTTCCGACTTCTTGTTTTCCAGCAAACTTTGATCTTCAAAAATTTCAATGCAATGTCAATCGTTATCTACTGTCCTCTTGATTCCTCTTTTTTTTTTTTTATTGTTTTCGCTCCTTAATGTTTTCTTATTCTTTCACACTCAGTACCCCCTTGTGTCTTAGTGACTTTATTGCCTTGTTTGGGGTAAAATGATTAAAAAACCGAATTTATCCCATAAGAATCGAAAGAGTTTACTGGTGAAATCGGTTTACTCAAAACTGTACACATTTCGAAACGTTTTTTTTAACTATTTATGCATTTCTTCTGAATTAAAATACGTTTTGTCCATGATAATGAGGCAATTCTAAAAGTCTATTGTTTATCAACGCTTTTAAATTATATAAATGGGCGCTAACCAAAACGCTAACCGACGTAGTGAATGCTGTTCAGTCTCCTTACAGATGAAGAAGAGACTTTAGGCAACAGGAATGTGGTTCTACAGAAGGATGCTGAGAATACCAAGGACTGAACATGTGAGCAATGATAGTTTTAGAGAAAATGGAAACAAAAAGGACACTTATACTTAACATCAGAAAGAACTGGTTGAAATTTTTAAGGCACATAATGAGGAAAGGGGGCTTAGAAAATTTGACACTGACAGGATATATTGAAAGCAAGAATGACAGGGGAAAACAGCATATAACCTACCTAATGAAATTGTGTAACTGGTTGGCAGAATAGGGATTAGGAGAGATAGCGAAAAGACAAAACTTACTAAGGGCTACAAAGTATAGGAAATTGTGGATAGTCATAATCTCCCTCGTTGAAGGGACACGGCACACAGAAGAAAAAGTATTCGATTCTCAGATGCTGGTGAAATCAGTTCAATTTGTTTCTTATGGCAGGCTATGCTAAACTTATGTAAATTGATCTGCTTGGTAGCCAAAGTAGTCGCATATTCGTATCGATTGATAGCGCGAGTGATTTTGACTCAGTTTGCATGTTGGTAGTTTTATTGTAATAAGTGACGGATTTATCATTGTGCTTAGGTGTGCTTAAGCTTTAACACACCAAAAGTATTCTCGGAAGACCCCCACCCCCCAAAGTGACATTTTTAGTGATATAACAACTAACTTTTTCTTGATTTTTGTGTGTCCCGTATCAGTTTAAGATAAAAATATATAATTAGACTTGTTTAAAATTCTTTTATCAAAATGTAAAAAAATAAAACACCTTTGGGGTCTCGACAGGGCCCCGCTTGATTTACTACATTACAAATTTGGATTATAAATTCTTGTCTTTTCCTTTTTTTAACAAGTTTTGAACGTTGCAAAGTTTGAAAAATGTCTCACCAACAAATCTCGGATGATGACATTGTTCGGATGATGGATGAGTGCAATGTAATGATGACGATGACATTGTTCGGATGATGTCTTGAGCAAATTTGATGAAGAATTTATTCCACAAGGAGATACGTCTGAAGAGGAAGACAATCTTGAAGTGAATTGTGAAGGAAGTGACATTGCCAGCGAAAATTCTGATAGATTCTGATGAAGATGAATTCATTGCAAAATCAGGAAGAAAATGGACTAGTTCAGTGTCTCCGGTGATCCTGTTTTGATGTCCTGCTGATTTCTGGAACTATTCGATGCCGATAAGAAACGATTTCTGAAATGTGGACAACAGATGAGAACATTCGCCGTGCAGTTTTTACTGCTGCCATGACACAGAACAGATTTGTGTACATCCTTCACTTTATCAGGTTTGACGGTAAATCAACACTTGATCAACGAAGGGCAAACGATAAACTTGCAGCTATAAGTGATGTTTGGGATTGGATTGTAGAAAGTTACAAGAAGGTTTTGGAAACATTTGAAGACATTACAGTAGATAAGCAACTAGTTGCATTTCGTGGAAGATGTTCAATGAGTTAGTACATGAAATCAAAAACAGAAAAATATGGGATCAAAATCTGAGTAGCTGCAGACGCGAAAACGTTATATTTGTACAACTTGCAAGTCTACACTGGAAAGCTTCCAGGAAATGCACCAGAGAAAAAACTTGGGACACCGCGTAGTATATGACTTGATGGAACCATTGTTTGGATCTGATAGAGGTGTGACTACGGACAACTTTTTGCGTTCATATCACCTGCAGAATTTTTGTTGAAGAAGAACATTACTATTACAGCAAAATTGAAGAAAAAACGCCTGACATTTCTGCAATGATGGAAGGTTGAGACCTTCTGTCATCGAAATTCATCTTCTCAGACGGGGTAGCAGTAGTCAGCTACATCCCATAGAAAAACAAAACAGTTTGTGTACTTTCCACTTAATTTCTTAATGATCCAATGCAATTCACAAGAAACTTAACATGACACTTGAATACAACCGCACCAAAGGCGGGATGGACAATGCAGACAAATCTGTAAGAGAATATTCTTGTGCCAGACGTACCTCAAGTTGGTCTCTGAGAGTTTTCATGAACATGCTAGATACTGGAGCCCCAAATATTTTATAATTTGGATATCGAAAAACAAAGACTGGAATCTCCACCTGAAAAATCACAGATATCGATTCCTATTGGTGTGATGCAAGGAACTGTCAAAACCTAACATTCTGTGCAAGGCAAGCAATTCAAATGTTCTCCATTTTCCAGTTGTCAGAGCCATTAAAGCTACGGGAGTATTCGTTGCGCGCAACACTGTTGCCCAAAGCACACTACCAGCAGCAGAGTCACAAGAAGAGAAAATGCCTCTATTGTCATAGAAATAACGATCGGAAAGTCAACACAATCTGCTGTGAATGCAAACGTTTTGTCTGTGAGACGTATAGGAAGACCAGCACAACTGTGACATGTGCTAAAGACTGTAGCTATAGAAAAAAAAAGATGAATCTGTAACATTTATTTTAGTGAAATTATATAGCTGTTTCCTCTTATACAGTATTCAATCGGAATGTAAAAAATAAAAATATAAACACTTTTATGAATAAGAAATCTTTTTGGCTGGTATGCATTTTTAATCTTTCTTAAATGATTCCAACAATGTCTTAAATTGAATAAATAATGTTTCTCGATTACTACATTCATCTGTCATTAATACAAATTATTTTTAAGTATAGTCAACACTATTAACTAAATTTTAGCATATGTAATTTTCCATAATTATTCTTTTATGGCCTTCGTCCAGCTCGCTATCTATCATTAATGATCCGGTCCGTGGCGGCAAAGAAGTTGCCGACCCCTTGAATACAATTCTAATTTGTTGCCACTTGTTTGCCTTTGAACACTGACATTACTTTTATCTTTAAACTATTATTGTTCGGAATATAGAATTTTTAAAATACTTTTGTTTACAAAAGTTTCAACATCTGTCTACAGATATTCGATCAAGCATATTGTCAATTGTGATCTCAATGAGGGAATAACTTGGTGAACGCTGTAAAGGTGTATCCAAAGGTTCTCTATTGCGATCAACTAAAAGCCATACAATAACGTAAAATGTATTTAAAAAATAAGAATTCTCCCTAGGAAAATCAATGATATCAAGTTGTGGCGTGGTTTTATATAAATTCTTAGTAAGCTTATTAGATGATTCATCTTTTATTGTATCAGATGGATTGATCAACAGCTGGAAATTAATATCGGAGAACTACTTACAACGTAAAAAGATGAGACGTCTGATTTATTAGCTACATTGTATTTACCGGGGAGTACAATTGGTTATTCTGAAAATCATTATTATTTACGAGATATAATGGCTATTTTGATTGTTCTGTGTGCTCTCTATGAAACCGTTGCATTATGAATAATGAGCAGTTGTTCTCCATATAAACCAATAATTTTTTGCTAATTTTAAAAACAACTCGCTTTGAAATTGACTGTCCTTGAAATATAACTTCAAATAATTATCTTTATTTTAGCTGATTGTGGTGTTAATGGTTGAGTTTTAATCCAAAAAGTTGAACAGTTTACATGTGTTAAAAGGGGTTTAAATATTTATCAATCTAACATGTTCAAGAACGAATAGGAAACATCAATTTAATATGTTTCAATTTTATTAAAGCTTCCTCGGACGAAAGTTTAATAAAAGTCAAATAAATTAGATTGTAAATATTTCCTATTTCTTTCTATATATTCTGTCAGATTCCGATCCATGTTTGATCCCAATTCATATTTATACGCCGGTGAATGAAATTTAAGAGATTTTTTCACTGGCCGATTATATCTACATATTACGAAAAGCATATATATTATATACGTATATAATATATATATATATATATATATATAAATATAAAAGTGAACATAGAAGTCAACACTTAGAGGCGACAGTCTGTTTCATGCTATATGCAATCGTCAAGCATGTTCAATTTCCTTTTCTCCTAGACTAATATTGTTATAACTTTTCCATACGCCGACGTATTTGAAGTGTTTGGTATTTACTAATTCCACATAAAACTACTACTACTATACTACTTTTTTTTAACATTTTCAACTGTTACTTCTGATAGGTTGATTCACGGTCACGTGTCACCTAATCATAAACTTGCAATGTCGTAGTAAAAGATGTTTAATATTATGCAGTTGTTGGCACAACCAGAGCCCAAATCTGGTTTATCAAAATTTAACGATGCTCATTTCCAGGGAAATGTCCGAACACCAAATCCCACTGAAGCTTGAGCAACTGTTGTCCCTAATCTGATGTATACGTCGAACTTATGTAAGATGTAGCTTAAATTTTAGCAAAAGAAGAAATTCTTTTTCTGTCTTGTTTGTAAAAATCGAAAGCAAATTCAAAGTTCTTAACGAAAACTTGGTCAGTAGATCTAACTGGTAAATATATGTAAACTTTCCCCATAAAAAACCTGTTTAAGCGCACATCGTGTAAAATTGAAACAGAAATAGATTGTTTATTTACAATAAATTTTTATGTGAAAACAAAGCTAGGTCTAGGAAAATTTGCTCAAAATATTCTTTTCGAATGCCTAAAAAATTGATCTAGGTAAAGAAAATTTTAATAAGAAAATAGGGACTTACTGTTGTAGCAGAAGTTATAAAATAAATACTTATTATTAAGGGTGGGGGGGAAACTGGTCCGATTGCGTCTTTGTTTCTGACAAACATGTTCAAAATTATGTTTTAAGTTTCGTATGTTGTCCCGGTCTTCCTGTTGGGCTGTAGGGTTTCTCAGAATCTAACGTGCCCTTTTCTCAATTCATAGCTAAGTTTAATTGTTCTGGCGAGACCTTATCTCTCCTATTACTTACACGCGAACAACATAGCGATAAATAGAGATTTAATAAGTGCAGCTTAGATTTGACACGGGGCCGAAAGTGTGGGGCACACAGTGATGATAGAACTCATTACTCAGTCGTAATTGATCTAGCAAAACAATCTTTCTAGCTATTACATCACGCCGAAGTCATTACTCAGTTGTAATTGATCTAATGAGACAAGTTTGCTAACCATTACACCACGTCGAATTGCCCAACATCGTGATGAATAACCATTAAACCAGTTTATGCTTTCCTTTATATTCGTGCTGGGCGGTTAATATAGCTGCTATTAAAAATTGTCTCAAGTTTCAAATTCTATCCTGATTAGTTGAAAATAATCTTGAGAAATCGTCTAATATCTTTTCCCACTACATCATCATCATCAACCTTCTTCATATTATTATTCAGTTAGCACGTAGGTTACGCCCAGCCAGTGACTCATAAATAATGGACTATACCGTTTTGATCGCGAGGAAAGCTGGAAAAGGGATATCAGACAGGCTATTTGGTTTCAGTGAGGAAAAGAAAGAGGTAGAAAATAGAGGAGATGATAATACTCTCATGTGTTTAACATCTGCTTCAGTGAAATGGAAAAACTTGTCAGTTTCAAATGTTTTCATTCATACTATCTTACTTTTTTAACTAATGACAGGTATTCATATTTACGATTGTTATTGTAATATTTTGTGAAAGTTGTTAAGCGCAGATATTTAACGATTCAGTTGTGTTTTATTATAGTCGTGTAACTCAGATTATTCAATCAATAACTTAAGAATTCTAATTAATCAGAAAATGAAAATAGCAAAACCGTGAAATTTACATGGGTATTTTTAGTTAATAATAATAATTACTACTCTGAGACAAATTATCGCTTCAATCAGGTTTCAAAACGAGGCTTATATCAACCAAGTGGCATTCTAACAGCGCAATGGTTAGAAATTTCTTCCATTCAGTGGAAAGGAGCAGAGTGATTTTTTCCTCACATAAATTTTTATAAATATGAAAAATCTATATTATTATACAACATATTTTCCTTATTTTAACCAGGTTGGTTCATAATATTTATGAAAAGACCAAAATAATTGGGTAGGGGAATTAATAGTAGATCACGATGGCTATATTGCTCTGGTTATTCAATGAAACTGGTATCATTAAAACATGCAATTATTTAAAAAAAATGATTTCGATTGTTGCAAACTTACATTCAGCTTTAAATGTTCCGATTAACTGAATTTGTATCAACGAGTATCGCTTAACCTCGAACCGAAATCCGAATCTCTTTCTGACTTAAAAGCTGAAGATTAACGTGCAGTTCGACGTGAATATTGCAGTCATTTAGTTGTCAACTCAAAACGATAGTAATTTTGAACGTCTTCTCTTCTCTCGCTCCATTTGTTTATCTATAGAAATATCACTCTCTCTATTTATGTATATATATATTTTCTCTCCCTCTTCTATGTATATAAATATATTTATCACTCTCTATTCAACTCTCTCTCTCTCTCTCTCTCTCTATATATATATATATATATATATATATATATATATATGTGTGTGTGTGTGTGTGTATTTATGTATCTCCCTCTCTCTATATATATGTATAATTCTCTCTCTCTCTCTATCTATCTATCTATATATATATATATAATCTGGCTATATATGTCTTTCTAGCTCTCTCACTTTATATATATATATATATATATATATATATATAAAACTATATATCTGTCTATATATATATCTTTTCTCTCTCTCTCTCTATCAATATAATAAATTATATATATATATAATTTTTCTCTCTCCCTCTCTGACTATATATATATATATATATATATATGTGTGTGTGTGTGTGTGTATACATCACTATCTATCTGTATTTGTATTTGTGAGATACGGAGTCGAGCAATAGATTTGCCAATGACTGTAAGCTGCCAATTCGAGGAGTGTCGACTGACTGCTCCGGGCAGAAGAATTCCAAACTGTAATTAATATATGGTTGATGTACAATATCAAGAAGGAATCGGGTGAGCAATGTCTTTAGACGAGAAATTAATTGCAAAAATAGACCCAAGATGAGAAAGCTGTGTATATATGATTTGGTTTGTATATGTGGAGTGTCTGTGGTCTATATATGGCGGTGTGGATGAGGTTTCAAATATCCTTCACGCATAACAAACTGGGTCGGTAATCTTCATAAAATATGCTTACCTAAAACAAATTAAGTCTTTAAAATCTGTTGGCGGGTACTCTTTGCCTATAAATATCATACACAGCTATCACAATATGGCTTCGGGTGTTAAAATTGTCTTTGTAAGGATAGGAACCTTAATAATGAATAAGCAACGATTTCTCTCATTTGAAACGTCTCAGCGTCTCACAAGATGATGAGATATGATAGCGATTTGATATTTAAGAACAAAAAATATAGTGGAATGTTTTGTTGTTGTTTATATATATATATATATATATATATATATATATATATATATATATATATATATATATATATATATAATTACTATTTTTATTTTTTGGCACAGAAAGAAATGACTTCTTTAAAACTTTGTAAATGCCTCGTATTGCATATAAAGATTGTATCATCGGGACATTTAATGTTAGAGGATTTGTGGAAAAAAAACGGGAGGATTATTGGCTCAGAACGTTGATAGTTATAACCCTGTATGTCGTTTCCATAAAAAAAATCAATTTAATGAGGATTTGTTTAAAACTCCAATGATTATAGCATGACCGCCATCTTTTATTTTATTTCATCTTCTTATTATTGTTCACCCAATACAAGACCCAAGAACCACTCAATGTTATTAAATGGGTTTGTTGTAAAGACGTACAGTGGGGAACAAGAGGTGCATATAATGAGAATATATAGGATAGATAACAGTCGACCCTAAACTTGAAGAGGTTAAGATTGTAGGGATCCACAATGCAGCAGCTCTGAGTATCTTCCCTCTGACTAATGGGATACGAAGAGAATGAGGATGAGTCAGCACAATGGTCGGTCTTAGCTATGAAGGCCTAGAAGGATGGAACCAAGAAATATATTTCGACCAAACATCTGTCATGAAAGCTGCGCTAGAGTGGGGATAAGCTAACAAAATTTTGTCTATGGCAAATACGTTACAGAGTGGAAAACAATCACTCGCAAAGCCGTGTAAACGCTTCTAAAATCTATCGAGACTGGAAAGTAAAGGTCTAGTAGTTCCAGTCCAGATGCGGCAAAATTACACCATTTTGGTCTGATGTAGCTCTTGTAAAGGTACAGCATGACAAAGTAATCCGGTACTTTCTGGAGAGTTAAATGGAAGCGTACATTTTCCAACATCTTTCGAATGGATTCTATTCATTGTTGTATTTACGTTTACGCCCTTGGGAAAGGTATGAATCCATCTATAGGTTAAATAACAAAGTGAACTGGCTTCGTGAATGATGACAATTCTGAATTCAAAAGCTTGGGGAAGTTAACGGGGAATAATTACACTAAATTTTCCAAGAATTTATGACAATTCAAAGAAAATAAAAGGGAATCTGTGGAGAGCCATGATCGCTTACGCACTGAAGGGACATGGCATTAAAAATGCTTCGTTAGTGAATTGTTAACTACAGGATTATTAGCAGGTCGAACATTGCTTAACTCCAGTGATCAAGTAAAAGCCCATCTCCAACGTATTTAGATTAGAAATCAATGCATCATCAATTTCTTTCGTTCGTAATCATCTCTGCTAGATAATACTGACAAGATACCCAGCACTAGAGTTCAAACAAGTTCAGAAATGTGACGTAACTATTTATAGCGATTTGACCTTGAAAATTTCCTAGATGTAAGATTTATGAACTAATATATATATAAATGAGAAAGGAGGGTGGAATTAAAATGAATTAATGCAATGGTCTATTTCTGAATACATTTTAATAGATAACATAACATAATGGGAATATTTGATGAGATTTAATATTTAAAACGTAATATTTGACAATCGAAGAGGGAACTGGTGATGTTAGCTTATTGTATAGGATACAAATGGCGTCATCAGGCATAAATGAGAATGGAAATCAAATCCCGGTTGAATATATTTCTAGCAATATAACTGTTTATATCTAATCCCGGGAATCGAAATCGGTACCTTCTGCGAATTTGAATAAGTATTCTCACCAATGTGAGTTGTGATGGAAATGAGAAATCGAAGAGCTGAGTTCGAATTCCAATCCGGTTCATTACATTCAATTACGCGCAATTACCGTTGGGACATGTATGAATCCATCTCTTCTTCCCCGCCTATGGGTTAATAGCAAGACAAACTGGGTTCTATAGACTTGGTTGGCAACCAGTCTACCACAGTAAGAAACGGCAACGTATGGTATTTAACTGACTGTCTTATTCCCACCAAATGTGTGCCTGAGAAATTCTAGTTAAATAATTTTGATTTTAAAAATAAGGATAAAAATATCAATAAAATGTATGCTTACTGAAATTATTCATGGATATGAACTAACGGTGAGCGGGTCTCGTCTCACTCCAATTATGCCTTGTTGGCAACCAGTCTAGGAGAAGAAGAGCTATGAACTCAAAACCGGTATGGTTTGAATTTGGGCAGATCGAAACATTTCAGCCTTGGTTGATAACTTATCTTGAAATGGTAACACGATAAAAACGCCAATCCTCGAGCAGCATGGGCCACCTGTGGAGGTGTGTTGGCTCGAAATCCCTCTCCAACTATAGGTTAAATAACAAGGCAGATTAGTTTCTTTAGGTTTAGGTAGCAAAGTAGAGCGACAACTTTGAATTCAAAACTAGCATGAAGAGGAATGAGCTCCGCTAGGCTCTTGTCGTAAACACACCCAATGCTATTGCGGCTGCAGTACATATGGTGCTCCTACTACCCTAATGGGTTACAAAACTCGTGAGCAGAGGTAACGAATTTCATTCCTGGCACTGGAACAGGACATTTTAGTGCTATAAATTGATATATCTCTATTAATTACTATTACTTATCAGTTAAACATATTATTATTATAATTATTCTATATTTGACAATGATCCGGTTACTCTGACGTCCAACTGGATCAAAAAAAAGAGTAACCGGATCAAAAAAAAGGTGAGGCTACTTAACCATAGTGAAGACAATCCATCCAAGAGAAATTTCTGAAATAAAAACCAAACTATCTCGGGTAGTGAGATCCCGTTAACACTGTCAGTTAATCTCCCGGTGATGATGTCACGAAGAAAACACCCTCTTCCGATATACCCCAAGCCAGCACGAAAGCGTATGGCTGATGAAACGAAAATGAAATATGTCAGACCAACTTAACCCAGTTGTTGCCACCTACAGATCTCTCGACGAGCGACCAGGAGGACGCGTCAACAGTCCCAAACTGATGTGACCGCGTCTGCAGACTTAGATTGATATGCTACATGCGACTAGAAGGAAATCAAAAAGGCATTTCAATATTTGTATCTGTAACCCACGAAAAGTCAAGGATCTGAATTTCTATGCCCTAGAAACCATGTTTCATGACCTCAGCGATGTTAAGTTTAATGTTGTTGGATTCTCAGAGACTAAAGTGTAAAATTGAAATTAATGAAGACACAGTTAATAAGCTGTTTTTATCGAGCAGTGACATTTCTAGATCCAACGGTGCCGGTTTTCTTGTCAACAAAGTTTGTTTACTCATCATTAACGCTATGAGAAAATTTCTGACAGACTTGCTACTTTGAGTTTAAAAGAAAAATTCTCAAAGCTTGTTTTCATCCGGTGTTATTTTCTACAACAGCACATTCTAATGAAGAAATGTTGGAGCTATATGATCGTATTCAATCAATAGTTGATTATATGCCTCTGAGATATCACCTCTTCATCAAGGGTGACTTGAATAGTGAAGTAGGTAAGTTATACATAACTTTCCCATCTAAAATAGGCAAACTCACGAGGAAAATTTCTTACCGTTTTCTGCGCAAGAAAATTACCTTGCTGTAAACACGTTTCATAAGAAAAAGCTTTATATTTGGACCTCCATCTGATGGAAGAACTAAGAACCAAATAGACGTCATCAGCACACGGAAACAGTTAGCCTGAAGCTTCTTAATAGTACCATTCTGAATGTTCCTTACATATCTGGACACTGCATGGCAAGGACGAAAATTCGGTTGAAATTCTCTTGACCAAAGAAACAGAACTCTGTTCCTCAGTACAATCTGAAGTTTATTAACACTTTCAGGTAGAATTGAAAAAACATTTTTCATATCTTGTGGATGTAACTGACTCAGATGATTTATATTAAAACATCTCAATACGAATTAGTGAATATGCCGAGGTAAATTTTCCTCGTAAAGACGTCACCCTATCAAATTGAATGTTAAATCAAATAAAACAGGCTATAGCCAGCAAGCATAAAATTAGAAAAATAAACTGGGCCATCATCTATACAATATAAAATCGCCAAAGAAGAATACAAAAAACTCATAAAAAAAGGGGACAAATTAAGGCAGACTACGGTAAATGACAAGAAATTGAGTCAGCTCCCACCACATAAGCAATACCATGGTGCATTAAAGAAAGTAAAAAAGAAACCTAAAAATATCAGCTCGGGAATCAAAGATCAGGATGGTAATATCTTAACTAGTAAAGCTGGTACGAACAATGGGTCAAGTTTTCTGAAGATCTTTATTTTGATGATCCTACTTTACCCCTGTTAATGATTTATCGAGGGATAAAATTCAACATATCTTGAAGAGCAAAATCGAATTCGCTATCAATAATCTGAAAGATAGCAAGAGTCTTGACCTATACAATACCTATTCTGAGTACATAAATGCTGAAGAACCATTGTTAAATGCCTTGTCGAATCTCTTCAACTGCATATTAACTACCGCTGCCAAGGCACCTTAAGCTTTTAAGAAAACTCGTTTTGCTCTTTATAAAAAGAATAGTAGACTTGAATGTGGTAACTATCTTCCAATCAGTTTGCTAAGTCATGTCTATAAGTTCCTTCTGATTACTATTGCTGCGCGTATTAAATCTGATTTGTATGCATCATTTCCAAAACCGCAAGCTACATATCAAGCGGGCAGAGGAACCATGAAACAAGTCCTCGCTTTGAAACTGATAACTGAAAAATCTATTGAAGTCAATAATCTCATACACAGATTTCACGAAAGCTTTCGACAGTATAAAAGTTCCTCACATACAACTCGAAACCTTATATAAAAAACAGACATAGGTATTTCAATATCAGTTGATATAAAGGTGTAAAGTAATGAGATGTCGTCACAGCTATATTATTCTGTATTATTATCATTGTGATACTTCCCCAAACACAGAGTTGATGTCAATCTGGCTTTTCCATTGGTAGCACCTCCTTTCGAAATTAAGTTACACCGATGATATCGCTGTTCTAAACAACTGGTGCATCACCTCCTTTCGAAATTAAGTTACACCGATGATATCGCTGTTCTAAACAACTGGTGCATCACCTCCTTTCGAAATTAAGTTACACCGATGATATCGCTGTTCTAAACAACTGGTGCATCACCTCCTTTCGAAATTAAGTTACACCGATGATATCGCTGTTCTAAACAACTGGTGCATCACCTCCTTTCGAAATTAAGTTACACCGATGATATCGCTGTTCTAAACAACTGGTGCATCACCTCCTTTCGAAATTAAGTTACACCGATGATATCGCTGTTCTAAACAACTGGTGCATCACCTCCTTTCGAAATTAAGTTACACCGATGATATCGCTGTTCTAAACAACTGGTGCATCACCTCCTTTCGAAATTAAGTTACACCGATGATATCGCTGTTCTAAACAACTGGTGCATCACCTCCTTTCGAAATTAAGTTACACCGATGATATCGCTGTTCTAAACAACTGGTGCATCACCTCCTTTCGAAATTAAGTTACACCGATGATATCGCTGTTCTAAACAACTGGTGCATCACCTCCTTTCGAAATTAAGTTACACCGATGATATCGCTGTTCTAAACAACTGGTGCATCACCTCCTTTCGAAATTAAGTTACACCGATGATATCGCTGTTCTAAACAACTGGTGCATCACCTCCTTTCGAAATTAAGTTACACCGATGATATCGCTGTTCTAAACAACTGGTGCATCACCTCCTTTCGAAATTAAGTTACACCGATGATATCGCTGTTCTAAACAACTGGTGCATCACCTCCTTTCGAAATTAAGTTACACCGATGATATCGCTGTTCTAAACAACTGGTGCATCACCTCCTTTCGAAATTAAGTTACACCGATGATATCGCTGTTCTAAACAACTGGTGCATCACCTCCTTTCGAAATTAAGTTACACCGATGATATCGCTGTTCTAAACAACTGGTGCATCACCTCCTTTCGAAATTAAGTTACACCGATGATATCGCTGTTCTAAACAACTGGTGCATCACCTCCTTTCGAAATTAAGTTACACCGATGATATCGCTGTTCTAAACAACTGGTGCATCACCTCCTTTCGAAATTAAGTTACACCGATGATATCGCTGTTCTAAACAACTGGTGCATCACCTCCTTTCGAAATTAAGTTACACCGATGATATCGCTGTTCTAAACAACTGGTGCATCACCTCCTTTCGAAATTAAGTTACACCGATGATATCGCTGTTCTAAACAACTGGTGCATTGACTTATAAACATTTCTTGACATTCTGGCCAGACATACAGCTGAAGTTGAACTTTTTGTAAATGCTTCTAAAACCGAATGCATTAACCGATAACGTTAATCCGAACATTCAAATCACAATCTATGGCAAACCAATTAAACAAGCATCTGAATTCGTATATGTAGGAGACAAACTGTCATGCAGAAATGATTCCGGTTCAATATAGAATTGGATTGGGATGAATTGCTTTTGTGAAAAATAAGCTTTCTCTGACATCAAAACGTGTTCCATAAAATTTAAAATCTATAACACGTTTTGTCTTTGGTTCTCTATGGTTTACAATGTGTCAACTGGACCTCTACATAATTAAAGAAAATCGAAACATTCCAAAAGTATATGATGTGCTTTGACAAACCATAAACTGCCCAAACACGAAAATCGAGAAATTTCTGCAAATCACGGGGTTAACGCCTATCACATCCAGCGTCAAAAGCAAGGTCCTGAAACTTCATGGCCACAACGAACGAAGAAAATGAGGTCTAAGCAAAATTTGACTCGAAGGGGTGGTAAGTGGAATGAGTAGTAGGGGCCATCAACCTAAACGACGTGATAATGCACATGAATGGACAAACCTTGACTTAAAATCATTGAACACAACAACCCAAGATCGCCAATTGTGGCGACAAAATATCTCATGTTAGTGCGCAATCTGCTGCCGGTGGAGAAAGCGATCAATAATGATAAACATAGTATTTTTATTTGTTATTTTTAGAAAAAAAATATTTTATGACGTAAATTTGGGGGAAAATATTTCTATGAATGATGTAAAATTCGTCTGTAAGATAAAATTTTGAATTTATGCAGAGAGACTCAAATCATGTCAAATATAGAGGATAACTGTTTATGAAAATCCAATTTTTTTCTTTATGCTTCGTTATTTGGTTAGATTTTAATATTCAATTCTGAAAATAGACAAGTCTACTTTGAATGAGCCCAAGGCACCATTGCTCTAAGTACTTTCTTTGCGAATTCACAAGCTCATTTCAGTATCCCTTTCATTTTTCAAAGCAATATGCAACTATTTATTTCGGAATCGCGATCGATTCTTTCGGCGTGTCCTTAATCTCAGCCAAGGTATAAAACCTTACTGTTATATATATATATATAACTTTGGAAAGAAAACAGAAGTTGCATAGAGACAAATCCAAATTGTAGTTGGAAAGACTGACATACTTTTGCCCCCCCCAAAAAAAAAACGGCACAAGATGCGAAGAATGGTTAGGTGCATTGCGACTATCACAGTATGCAAGCTCATTCAATGGCATCTCATTGCCGAGTTAGTAATCTCAGAGGAGAGTCTGTTCACTCCTTTGCAGTGACGATCTCTGATTAGTAGACAAGTCACATAAAAGACACCCCATTCGTTTTACAAGTATCAAGATATAGGTAAATACTTTCCGAAACTCTCCCATGTAAAGAGGTATCTTTCGATCTCTATCTCTCTCCTTTTTTGTTGTTTGTGTGTGTGTGTGTGCGTGTATTAAATAGCGTGTAGACGAGTGGTTCGCTTTCCGACCATGAAAGGATTCGAATCTCCCCATGGTCGATTTGTGACTTCTTGATGTTAAAAATCTGGAAAGACGACCACAGCGTCCCTGAAAAAACGTATCAGATGTTAACCCAAGAAAAAGTGGATCGGAAGCCATCGATGTTACAAGTCATCGTGACCGAGGGTGTGAGAGTACTGATGGTGTTCAAACTGCCGGCTATGACAGATTACACACACTCACCCAGAAACTGTAACTAAAGTCTGCTCAGTATAGATGCAGTATAAGCCATAAGTGGGCTAGCTCTGTGGGTGTTGTATAAACACAAATGTGACTAGCTGCACCAGCAGATAGGTATGTTCGAAAAACGAGTAGGCAACCATCATACAGGGGGCGATGGATAAATTGTCGCCATGTTTTGTCTTTTTTTCTAATTTAACGTATGCACACTGTTTGTTTTTGTTGATTGGGTACTGTCTGTGAGGAAAAGAACACCATGACACGATTAACTCCACCAGAAATTTAGAAACGACATGCTGTACTGCTTGACATTCGCTCCGGAAGATCCAATATGAACATTTTAGAGTGTTTGGGGTCAGAGTATTTGACAGTGCAGAAGATTCAGAAAAAGTTGGATGAATCTAATACTGATTATGAAAGTGTTAGGAGTGATCACTAGTGATATCAACATTATGCCTCCATTCATCTCCCCCCACAGCCTCAATATGAAGGCCTATATCAAGTGCCTTGAAGTGGTAGTGCTGCCCTGGATCAAGAGGGTAGTTACTGGAAGACTCTGCACCATGCCACACAAGCAGGAGAACCCAGTCATGGCTGTCAGACAATTCCTGTGACCACATCACTCCTTACATCTGGCCACCTAACTATCCAAACTTCAACCACCTTGATTATTATGTATGGGGCATAATAGTGAACTGAAGGCAAGGATTATGGCAGCATTCACCAACTTAAACAAGGAGACTGTCCAAGAGAGTTGCAGGAGATTCTGAAATTGTCTGGAAGCTGAAGTTGAAGTCAATGGCGATTTTATTGAATAAATTTACTCTAGTATTTGAAGATATTTTTGTGTAATTTTAGTAAATATATGTTAAAATGAGATGTTAGTGTTATTTTCAATATTGCATAATTTAGATGACAATTTATCCATCGTACCTTTTATATATATATATATATATATATATATATATATATATATATATATATAACACCCAGTGACAACAGCCTATCTTATGCTTAAACGTAATCATCATTCCATAATCTATCATTACCTGATGGCTGTGTTTAAGCATAAAAGAGACTGTCACCGCTGGGTGTTAACTTCAATTTACATATGCTCTATCCCTGATATTGAGCATGTTAACTCATAAATATAGCATACTGTAAAACTATATTTTATCATATATGATGTGCAAGTCATTCAAAAGAAATTGTCTATTTCACCATTATTAATTATGAGTCAACCAAAGCAAAACCATTTTGAATCGTACGCATGTCATATCTTTGTAAGTATGTCATTTATGTTGCATTTTAGATTTTTAATTGGGTAAACCTGGGAAATGAAGGAATTTAGCTTTTTACAATTACCCACCATCTTCAGTAGTCTTTTAACTGGGAATACTAACATTTTAATTTTTTCACTGCATTGTTGCATGTGATGAAAAATGGGTTTTGCATGTCAACAGAAAAACAAGACAGGGGTTATCACAAAATGAAAAAAACAATACAAATATCAAAGGTCAGCACTCTATCCACAGATTCTTTGCTTGTATGATGAAATAAGAATGAAGTCATCCTTTACAAGCTACTGGAATCTGCAAAAGTTTAATGCTAGCAATTACAAAAGCATTAGATTGAAAGTGTTCTGCTTTGGTGAGAAGAAAAGGTGTTATTCTTCATGGCAATTCAAAAGCCCACATTTCAAATCAAACCCAAGAGCAAGTAAAATCATTAGGATGAGAAGTTCTTCAACATCCTTCATACTCAAGATTTCGGACCTACTGATTTTAATCTGTTTTGATTACGAGAACATTTTGCAAATGGCAGAACATTCAGGAATAAAAGTCTTTCAAAATTTTTTCAGGGAAAAATCCAGAATTGGAAATTTGCATTTCGGGGGTTCCAGTCATTGAAAATGATTTTTAGTAAATAATATTTAAATAAATTTAATATGTATTTCTTTGTCCTTTCAAGTAAAATGTTTACTTCCCAAAATTTATCACAATTTTGGAAGAAAGGCTTCCTGTTAGTGTTGAAAAACATGTATTGTATACATGTGCAGTTTGTTAAGCTTAGCTTTGTCTACCACATTAATGGGGCACCCTGTGAGAATTAAACTCTCTATCAAACAATTTGTCAAGCTAGAATGATAAATATCACTCTGAAAAATGTGCATTTATACATACCTATGTATATATA
The DNA here is from genome assembly GCA_963932145.1 of Acanthosepion lycidas. Taxonomy (NCBI): domain Eukaryota; kingdom Metazoa; phylum Mollusca; class Cephalopoda; order Sepiida; family Sepiidae; genus Acanthosepion; species Acanthosepion lycidas. Next base: position 47,066,351 of record OZ010593.1, on the reverse strand, counting down.
AATAGCAGGGTAAACTGGTCTCTTCAGCCTTGCTTGATAACCAGTCAAGAAGGACAATTTTTAATTCAAAATCTAAGGAGAGTTGTCTGGACAGTTTGTAGTACACAGTTCACCAGTTTTCTGGTATCAGTTTTTTCCAAAAAGTATGGCTAGTTCTGCACAAGTCTTAACAATTATCAAATCATGTGTAGTCTCTGGTAGTTCAGTTATAAGAATTGAATTTTTACTCCTTCATGTCATAATTGATGGTAGCTCTCTCTCACATGTAATTAATATATTTTCTGTTTATATGTTATTTTTATCGATACAATTTATTTAAGTGCTGTTTTTAATTAAACAGTATTAATTACATTTACCAGACTGAATGTTCAAGAAATTTTGTAGAAAATATGTCTTCTTTGACTGGAATTGAACTGGTATTCCTCTATGGAAACCATCATTTGATCTGACAGGCTATACCATTTAGCTACAAAGAAGTGTCTGGTTATCAAAGTCCAATTAACTGTTTATAAACACACAATCTTTGATATTTCTTGATCAATCATATCTACTACAAAAACGTATCTTAATGTAAACAATGACAACATATCATGAAATGGATTAAGTCCATATAGGAATTCAGGTTTTATTCCTGTCGGAGAATGCATATTTTCTACACTGGGTTCTATATTAATATTTTTCTGTTTTATTATTTCAATTAAGTTCCTTAACTAGTTTTGACCATCATCAAGAGAAAAAAAATTCTTCCTTATTAATAACAGTGAACTACAGGAATGAATGACTTTCTGAAGGAAATGAACTTTATCTGTAGTTTTCATTTGTTTTTTATCATTAATTTTGGTCAGCCCTTGTGTTGGTCAAATGGCCTCTTTTAAGTTGTTTTGAAGATAGAGGCTGGGGAGATTCAGAATTCCTTTCTTGGTCATTTTTATTGATTGCTGGGAAGGGGATGTGTGTGTGTGTGTGTCAAGTGTATGTTATCTTTTAGTTCTTTGGGAGTGTGTATGATGTGTGTAAGTGTATATATTAGTATGGGTGTGTGTATAAGTGTGAGACCTCGACACCTCCACAAACATGTTTGTTTTGTGTGGGTGAGAAATGTAGGTAGGGCTTGATTTACGGAGTTATATATTAATTCTATCTATGTTGTTAAATTTGTGGTTAAGCCTGTTTGGGGGAAGTTTTTTGAGGTGCAAAATCCATTTGTCTTCATGTTCCTCTAGAATTTTTCTAATGTTATCTTTTCTGTCTATTTCTATTTTTTCAATTATAGTGTATTTGGTATGGCTTTTAAAATCTTGTTTTACTAGGCGGAAATGTTGTTCTACCTTTAATAATCTTTCGTGGGGTGCCAACTTGATCCAATTATGTTAATTATTAATTTTGTAGTAAAAGGGCCATTCAGATTTTCCTACATATTGTTTCTGGCATAGTATGCATTCTAATAGGTAAATTATGTTATGACTTCTACAGTTAGACTTGTGGAAGATTTTGAAAGTAGATTTAGTAACTGAGCTAGTGAACGAATTGGTGTGTCCATATGTATATATATATATATATATATACTATATACTATACTATACTTTACTTTATATTGTCTAACTACCACTCTCAACCCCCTCTATTAAATTACAAAAATTACACTACCCACCAATTTCTAATCCCATTTTTCCTCTCAATTCATTGTTGGAAGTTTTACCTGATGATCCTGAATCCTTAAAAAAGGATTTAGGTGAAATAAATTATCGTAATGGTACCTTAAAGTGGTTTGTTTTTCATTACATATTAGCTCTGTCCTCACATTGAGCTCTCAGGATTTCATCCTCTTTGGATTTACCAAGTTCCTTATAACTTAACTATTTATATATATATATATATATATAGAGAGAGAGAGAGAGAAAGAAAGAGGGAGAGAGCAAGCAATTTAATCTGAAGATAACGCTGAAGCATGTAGCTATTAACCTCCATGCAGTGTTGATTCCTATGTCTATAAACATTCTATTTCTATTATTGAGTGCTCTTTACCCTATAAATATAGCTAATTTTAACATTATATAATATCATTAACCATATGACACCAATAGTTACACTGACATGTGTGTGTAATATACACCACAACAAAATCCATCTTTTTGGAACTAAGGCAGGCCAAGTTGTTAAAAGGACATTTTTGTGTGCTAAATCCTGAGCAGCTAAGATAGTGGGTTAACCTAGTAAATGCTCACTCACTCTTTTCTGTCAATGAAAGTGGCATATCAGTGAAAAGACCCTTTACAAAACTAGCTGGTGATGAGACAGTATAGAGACAAGCAGATTTGTGCCTCTTGAAAGGTTATAAGGTGAAATTGTGCTGGTTACTCAAACAACCTCTGCACCCTATATCAGAAATTTATAGCAGCCTTATAAAATTAGCTTTCTTAAGAAATTTCAGAAAAGGAGATGATTGTTATTTCTGGTTAGGTTCACTGTCAGGTTGTCTGTAGACTCTCATATTAACTGGTTTAGCAAATAATAAGCTTCAGCATTATTATTCTTGTTGATTGTGAAGTAGAAGTCCTTATCCAAATCAGTGAGCTCAGAAAGAGATGGATTGAATTTTAGAAAATAATAGCAGCCATTTAAAAAGAATCTTAGAGAATAATGCAATTATTTAAGGATCAAGAAAGTTAAACTGAATTTTAGTGCGCCCCCAAAAATCTAGATGACCAGAGATTGGCAGCTGATCTCTCCTCTGACCTAGCTCTAACAACTTGGTGGGGGAAAAACTGGCTGGTTACATTCAATAGCTTGAAAAACAAACTATTAGGTTGGTGCAAAAATAATGACGTAATAATGTCGTTTTTTGACGTATTTTTTAATGTCAAAAACGACATTATTACGTCATTATTTTTGCACCAACCTAATAGTAACATTCCATCATTGTCAATCAGACTCAGAACTATCACCAATCATGATGAACAGATGTTCCCTCAGGGATGCCCCATGCCGTGAGCACTTATTGGGCCTTATACTCAACCCAGATCTCAAGTGGAGCTTCTACATACGATCCATCCCTAAAGATGCTGGAAAAATGGTCAGTTCCCTGTACCACTCCAGTAAGTATCCAACTCCTTCTGCTATGTTCTATCTTTACAAGACCCAGATCAGGACTAAAATGGAGTACTGCTGCCATATATGAGCAGGAGCTGCCCAGTCTCAATAATCCAAAAGCGACTCTGCATCCTTGTGGGTGACAAATTATTTTCCACCTTACAACCCCTTTCTCACAGACAAAACATCACAATCCTCTCACTGCTCTATTGCTATTTCCATGGAAAGTGCACAAACTACATTCCACCAGTTCTAACCTTCATGACTAAGACCTGCAATGTTACGCATACTTAAGCGAACTACTCTCATTCACTTTGTATTCCATTTGTGAGATCTAAGTTCCACTCATGCAGCTTCTTTCCGTGAACCGCTGCTCTGTGGAACTGAACACCAAGAGAGTGTTGTCTTCATCATTACAGTCTTAACCTGTTTGAATCTAGGATTAACTGCTATCTTCACCACATATCTACCTAAAATGTGCCTCTTACTCTGTAACCCTCTACCTCGAGTGGCTCCCGGGGATAGTGCATCACTGTAAAAAAAAAAAAAAAGCATGTCATTTACAATGCCGTAAATGTAGATTTTTATATCTAGATTACTAGCAATCATAAAAATAAACTAAGTTTTTATCCTACAAGCTATGCACAAAATATTTCTCCTGACATAAGTAAACTTAATAATCAGTAATCCTTAATTTAGCTCGTCCTACTGAGCATTAATGGATAAACAATAAGTATTGTATTAATAATATTATATTTTCTTGGTCGGAATATTTATAAATAATCCGTACCCTTTCATTCGCTAACCCTAAATATTGAGTGGGCGTAACGCCGTAAAGCTGACACATCCCGGAATGTAATGAAGAAAGCACGAAGAGAAGGGAAGGTGATAGATTTACTTGTATCATAAAATGCAATATGTCTGACTAAATTTTTAGGAGCATTTTACTTTTTTTCCTTAAAAAACAAAACGAAACAACAAAAAAAAAAAAAAAAAAAAAAAAATACGAATTTTCCGTATGCGTAAAAAAATTACTTGACAACAGAGCAGTCCTTTAACCGTCATTTATTTATTTTGTTTTATGCATAAAGTTGAAGGTGTGTCTAGTCATGTGACCGTTTTGTCGCAAAACAAGAGAGAAAATAAAATAGACTTTTTTACTTTTGTGCAATCAGTTGTTGTTGAAATTTTGATTTTGTAAAATGCAATAATATCAAATTTGTCCCACTTCATATTCGCAATATAAAATGTGGTAAACGAAAAACATTTCTTTATATATTTTTATTAATGAAATGTGTCCGTAAATTTTTATTACGGGTCAAGGTGCTTCCTCTGCTTGTTGCATGTTGTTAATGTTTTCTAGCTCGATTAGGTAGTTGTGGAAGCAAAACGGCTTTTTTTATTCAAGGAAACAGTCAATAAATACTGTTTCTCTCGACATGACTGATCTGTTCTTTTCCTTTTATTATTTATTTTTGTATTTTCACCGTTTATTGCGTTTTAAAACATTTAATTACAAAAATGATACTATCCGATTAACATTTTCTTTTAAGAAAGAATAATAATACTTATTTTGAAAATAAAGATTGATTTCTTTTTTTGATGGTTTCTAATGGTTTTTACTTTTTATTAAAGGAAAATTCACGAATATAACAGATAACTCATCATTCCCTACTTCCCACCTCTATTTTTATGTGGATCTAATAATTTCACTTCAGCAATCTTAAATTAAAATGATAAAATTTATATTGTATTCCCATGATACTATGAAGAGTTCAATAGTCCGAACAGTGAACTTGGAATGAATTGAATAGTAAATTGATTTGCATCTTTTAATAATGAATTTAAATTAAAAAAAAAAAAATGCAACTCTAGTGCTAGTCAGATGTTTTTATGAAGATTTTTAATTAATTCTAAGTTACTTGTTTAACATTTATCAGACATCTTTTCATGTATACATTATTATTGCTTCAACAGCAGACGTTAAAAATGCAATACTAAGAATAGTAGGTCGACAGTAATGACTTAGTAGTTTTCAGTTAACATTGCGATTGCCTGTGGCCAGTCACGTAGCAACTCGCACTTTAAAACATTCTTTGAGCTTTATTCAATTTATATAGAATACGACTTAATACAATTGTAAGTCAAGCTTCACAAGATAGCATTTCAATGGGAATAATAGAACATTATGGTTGTATTTGAATACGCCCATCTTGACGACACAACATTGGATAATCAATAAACAATTGAATTCAAGTCAAGCAAATCAGGTGTATGTGGGGGAAACTAAGCTTTCTGACCGAACAGAAATACAAGGCATTATTTTTTTTAAAAGCAGTTTTCTTTTCATTTTTTGAGAAATTTCTTATTTTCCCCTTAAATCTAAAAAAAAAAAAAACTGAAAAGAAAAACATGAAAATAATAAAAAAATAAAACGTATTTCGCAATTTCAAATATCAATGAATAATAAATCCAAATTCAATGTTTTAAACGAAACCTCAATAATTTCCACATTATGTGAAACAGCAAAAAAAATGTATTTTCATTTTTCAATAAATTGTAAATTGACATACATTGTTAAAACGAAAGTTGAAAATAGGTTAAAAATAGTGCTATAAATAGAATAGATAATTATCCTAATAATACCGCAGACGATGGAAAACCTGCATATTTCAGTTGCTGATGAGTAGATATGTATGTGTGTAAGTGCGTATGAAGATATGTAACATAGATAAGTAAAGTGTTATACAAAAAAACAAAAACAAGCAGCAGCAGCGTGTCATTATTTCTCCTTACAGGGGACGAATTTTAGGCTGACACCGTTATTGAAAATGAGGCTGCAGGGAGTCCGTGGCGGATGGAGGTGGGAGTGTTTGCTACTACTTCCGGATCCGGATCAATCAGGTGGAAGAGATTCGGCATGGCCGGGGAGGAGAGTAAAAGAAAAAGAGAAGAATAATTGTTTTCACAAGAAGAAAAAGAGGAAGAAGGCGAATAATAATGGGTGTTACCCTTTCTTTTCTACTAAACTATTTCCTCCCCGCCTTGTATTTAGGAATACATTTTATTTATCACTGACATGACGTATCACATGCTAAGCAGTTTAGGTTGAGGAGAAAGAGAGAGAAAAAAAAACACAACAACCTCAACAAACATTTCGTTTACAAAGAAATGAGAACCCAGCTGACTTCTCTTGTTCTGTATTCCCAGGGAATGAAAAATTCTCTTTTGATTCTGTCGTTAAAAAAAAAACGCGAAAAATAATATGCAGCCTGCTTATGTCAATTCTTGGGTATGAGAGGGGTGTCGAAAAATGTTCGTTTTAGTAAGAAGCTTTTAATGACTCCCAATAGTTGCAGGACTGAAGCATAGCAGTTCTCTAAATAATTTTTAGCCACACATTTAAGTTTCCCTTTTATCACGTTCACTTCTTTTTATTTTTATTAAATAGTATGGATACACACTTGACTCTAGCTTCTGAAATATATAAGTTCTTAGACAAACGTCAGTTCAAACTCAAAGTAATTTGTAGTTTTACTTTAATTGTTAGTTCTTAAATTAATTCAACCAGAATTAGTAAAAGAAAAATTGAAACTCCATTTATTTGTTACAAGAAGACTATAAAAAATAATGAGTAAAAATTAAAAATGTTTCATAATTTATTACTTTTTTCTGCGACCTTCAGATGTATAGTTCAACAACTGCGTATTACTATTGTTATTTTTTTTCTTTTGTATAGTCACCTTAAATGTAACTTTGATCGAATAAATATAGAATATAACTTGTAAAAGAAGGGTAAGGGAGGATGTAGTTTTGTAGTGGGAATTACATGAATAAAAAAATATTCATGGTAACAACATCGACCACAAGTAGGTCACACGGACGTTATTATTGTTTGAAAGTTTAAACGAACATATTCTAGATACAAATATTCTTAGCTTCTCTTCTAGTTGGCAGAATACACAAGATATTTTTATGTGGGCTTGTTTTTGTTATTTACATCCTCCATGTTTCCATTCTTGTTAATGACATCACTCTGATCATCACTCATTTGCTTTCTTTACCATCCCACTCATCGAATTTATTAATTTGTTTTTTAAACAGTTTATTTTGTTTTAAAGGTTACATATACAACTAACAAGTTTTTATTTTAATTAACGAGTTTCTATTTTCTATAATTTCTAAAATATCGATTTTTATTTTTAATGCTATGAGCAAGAAACGAGTTTTAAAATATGATGTAAGTTTTAAACTAAAATTTAACAAAAAGCATAATCCACGAGTCATTTTATCATTAAGTCTTTTCTTTTCTTTTTTTTATAAAAAGATTTCATTAGTCAAGTGAATCTTGTACAATGTATAGACTTACTCTTATTCAAATTTTTTTTTTTTTTTCCTTTTCAGCAGGGGCTGAAAATGCACAGATTGAGTTTGAGTACGACTAAGTGACTTCAAATTAAAAATGGCTTTAATAAAAACTGTCCTTTTGTTAAACCTTCTATTTTCCTACGAGCGTGGAAAAATGTCAGAAGCTAAGAAGAATAGATTTCTTCTCTTCTTTCTAACAACAATGTAATTCCCCTACCCGCGGCAAATTGCTGGCGATTTTATCATGATAATCGCATACAATTTCTTCGGGAGTGGGGGATTACAAGGGAGATAATCTGCGCTATGTTTTAAAGAAAACAGGAGTGAACAACTCGGAAATACAATTGTGTACTTCAGGATGTAGCTCGGTTGCTAGGGCATTGGATTGTATATCACGAGGCCAATAATTCGTTGATACAAGTTGATGATATTCTTTACTGCAAATTCCTCACCGTTACTAAAAGAATTTAAAATATTTTCTCATGAATATCTTATAAAAAATTAATAGAATTTGTAACATTTTTTCAGTACAAATGGTAGATGCAGTGATTGATAAATTTGAATATGCAATTTTTTGTGAATAGGGCGGGTGTATCAGTCTCGTGCACCACTCGAATCTATGATACAAGGCACCCACCCTACTACATATCAACTTTCATAAAGTAGTATTCATATAAAATACGACTTTTATTGTAACTTAATTATGTATAGTTTTGTTATGGATCATATGCAATAGGTGAAAAAGTCAACAGGAAAAGTGGAAAATAAAATATGATACAAATTAGAGATATGTCATCATAATCATAAGTCAAGGTATTGTGGAGATTTTTTAACATCAACTTGAAATTTTTCTTGTTAAAAAGTTTAATAATTTTAACACATTCAACATTACAGATAAAAAATAGTGCATTTTATAGTGTTTTTTGTTTTTGTTTTTGTTTTTTTTAGACTTAGCACGAGGAAAACAAATTTACACATTTGAAAAAAAAAGACCCAAAATGACACCAAAATTTTCCATCTTTTTAATAGTTTAATTTGTAGAGTATATTACCATAAAATTTGATGTCAAAATCTGCTTGTGATAATATATATGATATTGATCTCTTTGTTATTTTTAGTTTTATGTAGATGATCCAACTTTGGTTTTGAAAAGATGTTATTTTATTGATGTTAGTTTTTTTTGTGTTTTGTTGAAAACTGTTTTTATTTTTCTCTCATCTCTTGCTTTCAACTGATTCTGATAGAAATAGGGAAATATTTACCTTAAATTAACTGCAGGAGATAATGGCTTTAGAACAAGTCAGATATATATATATATATATATATATATATATATAAATTGAGTTTACCCTAAGCAAGGCAGTAAAGCCACCAAGACATAAAGGGTTACTGGATGTGGAAGAGTTAGAAATTCTAGTTCTCTTGAATGTGTTACCAATAGTATGGATTTCAAATGTGAAATGCATGTCAGCAATCGGAATGCTTAATGCTGGTAATTGCCAGTTCAGTATTTCAATTTTCATTTGATTTTGGCAAGACTGCCTTCAAACTAAGGGTATCTCTTATATTCTGAAAAATAATTTGCCACCAAATTAATAAGCCCAACCAAGGTTTTAATCTAGTCTATTGTGTTGTGAGAATTAGTGACCTAATAATTGTGAGTTCAATCCCTGGGTCACATAGTACAGAATTAGTGGAGACAGAACTAGCAATAATTGAGTAGTACTAAAAAAAAGTCATGGACAAGATAGCTCTAGATTTGGACATCAGAACAAAAAATAATCTATTCCTTTAGATAGTGTTCTGTTCAAAATTCCCTGATTAAGAGACCTGAAGGCTAGAGAGCACAACGGCCAAAAGGTTGTGATGAAGTTGTTAGTTTGACTAAATAATAACTTCTCAACCCAAAGATTCAGACTGAAATTTTATTTTTAAATGCTACCTCTGTGTATAAGACTGTGTGTAACCATATGTGAGTTCATAGTACTGTGATGCTTATTTGGATAAAGAAATATTTTGTCTCAAATCTGTACCAAATGCTCTAGTTCTATAGGATCAAGCCTATAGGCTATATTCTACATCTCTCAGCAATTCAACTAAGAGACTATTGGATTTTTTTCTGTCAATTCCTACGAGGTTAGTTCAATCCCAAGTAACGGTTAAGATTTCAAATGCTAATTTTCAAGGTAGATGGATTCTAACAATTTTAAATGTTTATTAAATTACTATTTTTAATGTGAATGCATTCATTATTATAACACTAACTTCTCAAAATCCACATATATTGCATATAGGGTGTCTACCAAATATTTGAGAACACATCTTCAGCAGGCCATAAATAGAAGACAACCTAACATTATGCAACACAATGTTTTACATTTTTTTTCTCTTACAGACAACATTAACATGGTAGCTTCCAGTCTGACACAGGAAATGAAAAAAACAAGGATGGTGCTTGTGGTATTCTTCATTAAATTAGCCGGATGAACAAGAGTGTACATAGGTACACTCTATGGTGAGACACACAATTCATATCATTTATGATAGTCCTGGAAATGATGACCATGTCATGTCACCCAATTTCATCCTGCAGAGCTTCAGTATCAGTGCTACTATTTACATAGGGGTGTGAGATGCTGTGGTCCGGCCTTGAGGGTGTGGTTGTACCTGTTCCAACAAGACTTTGTTCCCTCACATGTGATCTCACTCTCTTGATTTGAATCCTCTGACTATATCTGTGATGTTTGAAGGCCTCCATTGTGGTTGTGATGGTCAGTATGGATGAGAATTGCCTGAATGAGGAATTTAGTCACTTCTCATGCCATTGCTTAAGGTTGAGAGTATTTTTATTAAATAATTTTGTCTAAGTTCAACAAGTACAAGTGATTTTGAAAATATAGTGAATTTTATTTTTTCTATGGAATAAATTTGTTTTTAGATTTTGTTCTTAATTATCTGGTGTAACCTGTATATTATGGTGTCACTTTAACAGATTACTATATAGTTTTGAAAATTGAAATTGTTTCATCTTAATTGATATAAACTCTAAACTATTCAATGATTAACCCATTTTTTTTTCTTTTTAATTTATATATATTGTATCTATTTTAGGCATAATGTGATAATTCTTAGGCTAACATTCTCAGCTGACAAGAATTAGAAAGACTATATTGAATCTATTGCAAGGTCAGCTGCTAAGAAAATCTGTTCACTGTATCATGTGAGACAATTTTTCTCTCCAGAATCTGTCTTACTATCTATAAGTCTACCATTTATCCATGTTTAGAATATTGCTGCAACATATAGTCTGGTGCTCCTGCTATTTACTTTGAGCTCCTTGATAAGATCCAAAGAAGAATCAACAATATTATATCTGCCGGTACAGCTTCAGTCACTTTCCCACTGCCATAAGGTTGCCTTTTCTATAAATGCTTTCATGGTAATTATTCAGATGAGCTCTTCACTATGGTACCTACACTTTTTGAATTTAAGTGCAGTACTAGACTGTCATCAAGATCTCGTCAATTTACAGTTAAGCTGCCTAAATGTAACTGTAAATTTTATGCTAACAGTTTCTTTTCTTACACTTCTCACTTGTGGAACTCCCTTCCAGCTTCATGCTTTCCAGCCAACTTTAATCTGCAAAATTTTAAATGCAATGTCAGTTGCTATTTACTGTTCTACTGATTACTCTTTTCTCTTTCTGCTCATCATTAATGTTTCTATTCCTAATTCTTTCACACCCTGTAATCCCTTATACCTTACTGTCTTGCATAGGGTGAAATTGATTAAAAAAAACAATTATCAACTAGTCCAATCATCTGATATTTTTTATTAAATAAGAAAGACAATAAAATTAAATAACAAGGACAGACTAACAAATGAAGGGAGTAAATAAAAGCAAACAAAGGTAACAAATTTTTAATACATTAATGTAATAAGATCATTTTAAAATATTAATTTTGCCATTTAAAATTTTTTTAAGTCAAGGTGTTTTATTGTATCTGTCTTTGAACTAATTTCCTTAACTTTTTAGAAAATTTTCTCATTACATTTCGACTGTTGTACCTTCCACTACAAAAGAGGCGAGAGTGTAAATGACTGTTCTCTTAATTCAATATACCAGACATGCACTTTTTTTCATACTACTGACAGACCTGGCCACATGTTTAATCTTTGTTCTAATGTTGAGAAAATATTGATTAAAGTATATTCATAACCATAAATTGATATAACACACTCAATTTCTTGCTACTGACTGTGTGTCAATAGATATTAACATAGTTTAATCTGACACAAGACTAACACTTTGGGTCACCCAGTGAGGATCAAACTCACTGCAACAGTAGGTCTTCTAGATTATCTTACTAACTGCTCTTCCATGAGTAGGTGTCTTTTGACATTTATTTAAGTTTACTCTTGTCATCCAGGGTATGACGATAAACTACATTCAGCAGCAAGGCCTTTGATTGGGAAATTGGAGGTTTTGAGGAGCATGGAACCACTTCTTGGTTACTGTTGTTCCCAGGTCCATCCTGACCTTACATGGTAGCAACTGTTAGGGTCCCAGCTAAATAGTGAAATCCCCAAACAAAAACAAAACACTATGAAAGTATAAAAATACATTTTTACAGTAAGAATATCATCAATACGTAAAAAAATTACCAGCAATAGCTAGTTATAGCATATATTTAGTTGAAGCCATAAAATTATGTTCAAAATATTTAGATTTCAGCATTAAATAACGCATAGAGGTTGATATGCCACTAAACCAACCAACAAGGTCATCCAATGAAAATTCACTACACCATAAAATGGTCTAACCAGATTAGCTTGTGAACCTTTTCACCATATATATATATAAAAGTCATTTTGACTTTATATATATATATATATATATATATATATATAAATAAAGTCAAAATGACTTTTAAGATTTATGTTGTCCTGCAGAACTTTGAAGTCAGTAATGAGATAAATCAATTTAACTTTTAATAATTTCTTGACTATTGTTACTCTAGTTCTCTTTTAAGCACTTTCTTAACAAAAGTTTTGCACATTACATTAAATTCTTGTAATTTTTACATATTTTGATAAGTGCTATTAATTTAGAAATCTAGAAAACAGTCTAAATGCTATTATGGGGACAAATGTCTTGAAATCAGACAAGTTACATAAAAAAATCTCTTAATTCCTACTTATATATTTGGTAAATAGAACTTGTAATGATTTTGGTTTTTAATAAAACAATACTTCAGAACTTGAACCTCAAAGAAATAACTGGTGGTTGTCTTAACAACCTTTCTTGGAATTAAAGAATAATGCTGTTCATTGTTGTAGCTTAAAAGTTATAAAAGGTTTGAAAACTGCTAACAATTTGGATTAATAAGTTGAAATTTTGAAATGTTAGAGTATTTTTTTCAAAGAATTTACAAAAAATATTAAAAGAAATTGAAATGTGATAAAATACATTCAGGATAAATGTAACAACAAATCCCATATTCTCAACAAGCATCATTTGCTTATTGTTTCATTTGATTGTTGATTAGTAGAACTACAAGAATGGATTTCTGAAATATATTATTTTTTCTCTTTAACAATATATTGTAATAGTTACCAATATTGTACCTTTTATTTTCTGAAAAATTTGTGACTTTAAAAGGGACAGATAATAATTATGGGGTCTGATCAACAATTATTATACATAGGTTACTTTTGAATGAGTTTCTTTATTTTGTTGTCCTCAATAAAATATTCCTTTTAATTTGCAATGCTGTTATTATACATTGATTCTTTCTGGTGATTTATACCATTTTTGTTCTCTTCTTAAAGTTGCAGATCCAGCGTCTATTTTCTGGTACTTGCCCGATGGATTAAATTTCCAAGAAACCAGATAAGCTTCTTTTTTTTTTTTTTTTTTTTTAAATGTCCTATCCCTTTAGGATATAGGCAATCATGACTCTTCACAACTTCCCTTTTTTAACAGGTGTGAATTATCATGACATCTTGCCTTTTACATGCTTTTTGAATTTGAGTTATCCATCTCCTAGTCTGGTTGTTACCCAAAGCTAGAGAGCTCAATCTACCCTGCTATTTAACACAAAGCTGGGGGATGAAGAGATGAATTCATGACTTTCTTAAGTGAACATGATAGACTAGGCCAGAATTTGAACTCTGCTCCCTTTCCATGCCAACAACTATTAAGCTATTCCAGGCTTCCCCCACTACTTTTCTCCATTATGTCCCCTAGGAAAGAGACAGATTATTGGATAAAAGCTTTATCGGACATAATGGGTAAAATAATAAGACTTTATGGATGAAATCAAGGGTTCCATTTAACTGCCTGTCTCTCTAGGTATGATGAGTAAATGAGACAAGCTAGAGAGTAGATTAACCAAAGTGTAACAGTGACAATCAAGATGAGAAAATTGGTTTAAAAGAATCAATGTATTTCTTCCTCCAAGGAATATCAGAATATTAATGAAACATATTTGAATTAACAGAAATGAACCATAAAAACCATCTCATGGTGCATGTAAGGCAACTTGTAATCTGTTATTGTATTACAAATGATCTTAATGTTATCAATAGATGTTCACGTAGATGGAATTGGCTGAGTTCAAATTCTAGTCTTGTCTGCTATATTCACTTTCATACTAATATCCTAGAAAAAGACATGAATTCATCTGTGGGTTAAATTTTCCCACCACTAATGTAGCTTCCCTTGTGCCTTTTTCTATATTTTCTTGGTAATTGTTCTGATGAATTTAAGTGCATTACTAGACTGGCAGCAAGACCCCATCTTACAATTGAAATAGGTAGATATAACTGTAAGTTCTATGCTAACAGTTTCTTCTCACATTTCTTGCTTGTGGAACTCTATTCTAGCTTCCAGTCAACTTTGATCTTCAAAAATTTAAATGCAATGTCAATCATTATCTACTGTCTTCTTAATTTCTGTTTTTTTATTGTTCTCTCTCTTTAATAATGTTCTCTTTTTTTCATATTTTCTCATATTCATTAACCTCTTACATCTTTGTGGTTTGATTGCCTTGCTTGGGGTGAAATGATTAAAAAAATAGCTGTGTAATCAGCTGTATATATTGGGTAACACCCAGTTTAGGAAAAAAAACTATCCTGAATTCAAAATTGTGAAGAAGGCAATGTGATTGATTGATTGTCTGTTTAATGGCATATCAAGTCCTTATGGGTCATTTAATACCAAAATTTAATTTCCTTCGGAGCTTTGAAGTAATAAAAATTTTATTTTGCTTTCACAATTGAATACATGGTAGATAATACTTTGCTTTTGTGAACATGAAATGAAACTAGAGGCAATGAGATGTATGTTTTATGTTGTAGATATATTTTGGAATACAGTTTGATTTAAGGAATTGTCAGATATTATATGGATTAATGTCATGAAAGAATTCATGTTCGTTGTTTGATAGTATTTTAAATGGATTTGGGTGAAGTCACAACAATTTGTTAATATATGTGTATTGTTGGTAAACATAAAAATGCATTGCTAGTATTTTTACTATAAAAATGTATTTTTATACTTTCATAATGTTTTATTTGGGGGTTCACTCCTTGCCCAATGCTGAAACCCTAACATGTACTACCTCCCCAGGTCAGGGTGAAACTGGGAAAAACAGCAATTAAGAGGTTGTTCCACATTTCTCAAAACCTCCAATGTCCTATCAGAGGCCTTGCTGCCAGATGTAGTTTATCGTCATAGGCAATAGGAAATCACTTCACCATCTCATTTAAGTAGTCATGGCAATTCAGATAATAAAAAAATGGAATCCGTGGAGTCATGACTGCTTATGTCCTGAAGTAAGATGGTATTTAAAAGACAATGTTCTCAAGGCTTTGATAACTGATTATTATAAACTTATAGACTTTGTTAAACTGAATATTTACAAGAGTCCTGAAAAGTTATTGGCTTGACCTATTTCTTAAAATTTGAACAAATGATAAAAAATTAGATATTTTTTTTTTTTCTTTTTTAATTCCTTTTAGGTTATGGCCAAAACTTCTCAGTGTTCACTTTGTATTTTTTTTTTTTTATTTGACTTCTACTGCCATTCCATAAATGCTTTTGCTGGGTGCAGCACTCTGAAAACTTTATATTGAAATAAATACAGTCTGACCTCTTTAGTCCGACACTCTGCAGTCCAGTAATTCCTATGATCTGACATTGTTTTGAATCAGCTGCAGTTAGTTCATTGAGCAATTACAAGGGCAGCAGCAGAATGTTTTGGTAATATGGTCTTGCTCATTTTTTTCATAGCTACATATTTACCCATTCAGGATAGTAAGTGTATGTATATATATATATATATATATATATATATTTTTTTTTTTTTTCAGCCTTTTTATTGCCTGAAACAAAAACTTTGTTTGGAAGCATTAATGATCTTTGTGCATGCAAAAAAATCTCAGTGTCAAAAGTATGGTTTTTCCCTTGACACCAATATTATTTTAACTACCATCACTCCTTAGTAATATTTATTATTTTAAAAAGCAATGATTAGAATTGGAATAAAACCTAAACATCTGAAAGTGAATTTATACATTTTCTTTGATTGTTTATTAGAATGGTTGGCAAAACTTTGTAATAGATTCAAACTTTATAAAATAATTATTTGCTTATAGTTATGTTATAATAAGCATTTGGTTACAAAAGGAATAATGAGGATTGTTTTTTTAATAATATGTATTTGTTTAATTTACAGATATCTTACAGTGTTGTGAGAAAATGTTGATTTCTAGCAACAGAAATCGACATTTCAGCAAAATCATCATCAGGATAGCAATTAGGTGTAAGACTGTCGTTGTTTTGACCGAGGTCACAGGATATAGTTGTTCATTGGGTCTGATCAGTAGAATTGTAATGAAAGTGAATTGCAAGACAATAGGAAATAAACACGGTCACTCATCTAAATTTCTTGCTCACACTGGCTGTCCATGAAAACATTAAGAACACCTTTCTCTTGAACACTATTACTTTGCCCCTGATGTCCGCATCAGGTGGGCGTGTGCCTCTTTATCCAGGTGCTACTTCAGAGAACTACATCCAATAGAGTTGTCAGACAGATCATCATCATCATCTTCAGCAGTTTCTGAGCTACTGGTGTCAGAAGTATTGTCTAGTAATACTGACCTTAGTCTTTCCAACAGTTTCCTTTCTTCTAATGAGCCACTGGTTTTCTTGAAAGGCATACACACTCCCAAACACAGGCACAAGTTTTTTTACATGATGAGTGGTTCCATCAACAAGCACTGAGTGAGGACTGTTGATTCCGGTCACCTGGCCCATACTCATACATCAGCTGTGTGGGATTCTAACCCATATGGTATCTCCTACACAGAACTGTTCCTGGATATCTTGCAGTGTGGTGGTGGCCACTGGATCAATACCCTGTACCCAGACATTGTAGGTGTGTATGACATTGGCCAGCACTGTGGAAGTTGAGACACTGTCCTTTGGCATGACATTATACCAGTAGACCACCTCTGGTATGGAACATTGTTTCCTAGCCATGCTGGATTTTACACTTCTGTAGCCACTGGTTCATAGGCACATCAGAATTGAAGATGTATATCCCAGTCACACAGGAACTGCTAAAAATGTTGGTTGGTAAATGCAGTGCTGTTGTCAATCAAGATCTCAACTGGTGGGACACGCTCATAAAATATGGACTCCAGTTGGTGTACAACACTTGCCGAGTCCTGCCAACTCAGATTGCAAATTGCAAGGGACTACAATCAATGAGTGTAAGATAGTGGCCACTGCTATAATGAGTGATGTCCACTCCTATCCTGCTCCAATTGTACTTCACATCAAGCCCCCCCCTCCTTTTCGCCAGTCTACAGGTGCAAGATCAAATTGACTGACATTTTGCCTCACATGTCTTCACTGTCATTTATACGTCGGCTTTTGAAACAGGCCCTTCTTTCAGTTTGGCAAAATACAATGTGTGTGTTTTATCCCAGGGTGTCCACTCTGTTGATGTATATGTACTATTTGCTGAATGCTCAGCCATTTTGCAGAAGCAACGCACATATGTTGGGTGGGATCAACTTCTGTTTTTTTTTATTTTGCTAAGGTATTCTTGTTAGCTGCTTTACACCTTTTCTGCCAAGCTGTTTCCCTGGCATTCTGATGCAAAGTGGCCAGTCTTATTTCACTTGAAGCATTGCATCTCTTGGTGCAATCTCTGGTTTTTCACCCCAGTCTCATTGCAGTCTCTGGCAATGTGGCCCTAGCTTCTGCACCTGTAACAACTGATGCCTGCTCAGGGGTTTGCCTTGAGTGACACTCTGACCTCACTTCAAGGTGGCTGCGACTGTATCTCTTGTCAGCACCCTTGCCCATGTCAGCAAATCTACCATGGTCAACATTTCAATGACTGGTGCTTGCTGCAATTCAGCTGAGATGTTGTTGTTGGGGGAGCCCTGTCATGAATGCCAGCTTCATCACCATGTCAAGACTACACACAGCAGTGAATCCTGCCATACCTGCAAGATGTCGTATTTTGTTGGCGTAAACATCCACGTGCTCTTGCCCACCTAACCATTTTAGGCTTTGCATAAGCAGAGAACACCCCCCATCCAAAAAAGCCTCTTTCAACTGGGCTTCAATCAGGTTGATATTCATCTGCTGATCCTCGCCCATCTCCAAATAGTGTTGGAGCATGTCTCCCTCCCAATACAAAGATAAAAGACTTTCAACAACTTCTATTTTCTTGAGCCATGCCAACACACCTCTGGCACCATGGAAGGGTTTTATTATGTTGCTGCTGAGTTTTACCTTTGCCATTTTGGGGAAGTCAATAAATAGTTAGCAGTGCTGAAATAGCTTGAAGTAAAAAAAAACATGGTCACTTGTCTCAATTTCTTGCTCATCTTGGCTGTCCTTAGAAGCACCATTAAGAACACTTTCTCCCAAAGTCCTTCATTACACATCTGAAAATGAATTTATACATTTTCTTTGATTGTTTATTGGAACGGTTGGCAAAACATCAGCTAATTGCAATCGATTTATAAAATAAGTATTTTGTTATAGTTGTGTTATAATAAGCATTTGGTTACAAAAGGAATAATGAAGATTATGTTTTATAATATCGCAATTGAGTGTAAGGGCAATGTTGGGAGTTGACTAATTTCTTGTGTTGGTTTGACCAAGGTCACAGGAAATAGTCGATTGTTGGGTTGATTGAGGTCACAGTGGTGGGTTGATTCATGGTAGGGTGTATTGGTTGTCAAGGTGATGTGAGGTTGGTGTAGCTGGTTGGCCTATTTCTATGAAATAGGGTCGCAGTGACAACTACAAATGAATGCCTGCAAAGAGTCGGGTATGCTATGGTGGTGTGTTGCTGAGGTGACGAGGGTTTGGTGCAGCTGGTTTATCCTATGTTTCTATGAAGTGGTTGTAGCACAAGTGGGTTGCATGCTTGCGGAGTTGGAGTTGCTTTCATAGAGTAGTTGCTTGCAGAGTCAGATTTGCCATGGTGATGACGTTGGTGATGAGAAAGTCTTGTAACTGAGTGATGTCGATGTTATCAATCATGATGGTTGATGTCTGGAGTCCGACAGTGTTGAAGCTGGATAATTGGCTGTTGTAGTGAGTCTTGTTTGCTGAGGTGATGGCTTTGACGATGAGGAAAGCTTGTAGCTTGATGGTGTCGAGGTTGCTCTCTGTTATTTTAGTGTGTGAAGAGTTGGATGCTTAGTCGAGCCTAGGAGTGGTAAGTCATGTTGAGAGGAGCAGTCACGGAGGCAACAGCCTGCAACTGTTTGTGGTTGTTATGGTAGACCTGCTTTTAAGCAGATCTGGCAGCCCCAAGGGACATTTCC
The DNA here is from genome assembly GCA_963932145.1 of Acanthosepion lycidas. Classification (NCBI taxonomy): domain Eukaryota; kingdom Metazoa; phylum Mollusca; class Cephalopoda; order Sepiida; family Sepiidae; genus Acanthosepion; species Acanthosepion lycidas. Next base: position 47,047,028 of record OZ010593.1, on the reverse strand, counting down.
ATTTTGGCAGAAACGTTCATAATTGGCCAGTGTTGCTTTCATAGCGAGGGCTTGCTTCAGTAAATTGAGGTGATGCTCGAAGCCTATGCACAGAAAATGACTTTTTTTTTTTTTTATTTTGTTTCCTGCCTTCATGGCATTCACATCCAGCTTGCATGCAAAAATGAATCAGAAAGAGAATCTAATTGCAGTGTAACAGTTGGTTCACATTTTAATAATTTAGTAAAAGTTTATAAATTTATGAATAAAAAATTGTTTTCATATTTCTTTATAAATATTGCATTGCATTAGTTTTAATTGTATTAAAGAATTTTAGAATGTTGTAAATATAAAATTATTCTTGTAAATAATCTAAGTGTTGTAAATTTTCCAGAAGAAAATGTACAAATTAATTTTCATCATGCTTAACTTTTATTCGACTTATAATCATTGCTTTTTAAAACAAACATTGCTGTGGAGTGAAAGGTAGTTAAAATAACAATGATGTCAAGGGAAAACTCCTTTTGAAACTTCTTTTCTGCTGGCACAACAGTCCAAAATTGCCCATTAATGATTCTTTTATTTCTTGTTTTAAGCTTTATTCTACCTTTGATAACCCAGCAATTTATGTATATTGAGCTGGCAAGACTCTATTTACATAGGCATTTTTTAACAGGTGATTTTTGTGGCCCAAAGGTGTGTAATTAAAGAGATCAAGTATTATGCTGTCTGGAAGCAAAGTTAATTTGGTTCAAATCCTGTAGTAGATTCTTGACTGGATTTTTCATCAAAAATATTTTCTGTTCATTTATTTCTTAGCACTTTCTTTTTTAAGTGGAAGAGTTTTGTTTTTACATTCAAATGCTCCATGTATCACCATATTTTGCATAAAATATTAATATAAATATATTGAGCTGAAATGCCTATTGCTATGAATCATTGCTTCCCGAGCTTTTTTCAATTGTGAAATAGTGTAAACTAACCCTGCACTTAGTGATATTTCCAAGCCAATATTGATATCTAGTAGCATACAATATAATCTGTTTTGGGATGTATTTTTATTATATTGTGTGTTTGGATTTTTTTAACTTGGTCTGTACTACAGAATATTCTTTTAGAATTACTGCACCAATAAGAAATTGCCATCAGTGTCTTTAGTTATATTTCCTATTTTTCCCCAAAAAATAGTCCAGCACAGCCAGGCAACAATGCAGCAGTAAAAGTGTTAACTTGTTTCACAAATTTAATTCTTTGTATGAAACCTCAGACCTTTCAGAAGGCATTCTGCTACTTAACGTTTGAGCCAATTGCTCTGATATCCCTCAGTTGACCTATTAGCAGGAGTGGATTCATGCAGCTATTTTTTTTTTGTTTTTTTCATGCATACGAACCAAATGTAGACAACCTCAACCAGAATTTTTTCAATACTATTGACCATTAATCCAACTCAACATACAGTAGTCCCTTTCTTATCCATCGGTTCAGTTGCAAATAAAAATAAGTCATAAATGCTTTACTAAATAATTCAGATATGTCAAAGAGAAGTGCTTCTTTTTAAGTATAAAGGTCAAAGTTCTAAAAAAATAATAATCATATGCTAATATTTTCAATAAAAATTAATCATCACATTATTTTTATTATTATAATTGTTCTATTATTATTAGTTAATCTATTGTACTTAATTTATAAATTAAACATTTTTATCATAGGTATGTATAAGAGAAAAAAAACTAGTCTATACCAAATTTGATTCTATTTTCATTTTCATGCATCTATTGGTGGTGGTTGAACATATCCCTTGTGGATAAGGGGGAGGGAATACAAATAGACAACACCTTATGCATGTTATCAACCCTTATTTTTATATATAGAAGTAGGAGCATTTATTGAAGTGTGGTAGCTAATGTGTAGTTTAGAAACCTTAAGAAATAAAAAAGTTTTAGAAAATAGAGGAATAATGAAACATATCAAAATAAAGGTAATTTAATTCTCTTTGAAATTACTGACTCATTTTTCAACAGTCACCATTTTGTGCAACATGTTTTCCCAAACGTTTTATTGATATTTTCATTCTGTCCATGAATAAAGTTTCTGGTTTATATTTGATGCAAAAATTTTGATTGGTGCATCAAATTTGAAATGTTGACCTTTTGATATACCATTCTATATTCGAAACAACTCCAAGTTGTATGGTGCCAAATTGAGACAGAACTGTCAATTTCAGACTTCTTACCATTTGCATGTTGATGCCTGAGTGGGTTAAGTACTCTCAAGTTTAACAGACTAATCCTCGACCTATTTTTTTATTCCCACCCTATCTGTAAGGATGTTCTACCCCCCAAACACACACACACCATGCCAATTTGGTGATTTATCGCTTTAAACATCAGTGTGATTTCAGCTCAGACCAGATACCAGGTTTGTTCTCGTGCAGCTTCTAGTCAAATGCTTGTGGCTTAAAAATAACTCTTTGGCCAGACTGTCACCTACAAAATAGAACCATGAGTCTATTTGTAGCAGTAGGCAAATTTTATTCTGGTTGTAACCTACTGATGTAAATGGCCAAGGCAGAGACAAATCAAATGGGGGCAAACAGTCTAACAGGCATCTTCCCTTTCACAACATTGCAAAGCAGCTTCCTGCCTGGCCTTTTCTGTGTTTTCTGCTGGTAGTGACCACTGTATTAAGTGAAAACTATTTACTAATCATAAATGGAAAAGCATAATGAACATCAAACACCAATATTTTTAAAAGCCTTTTTTGGGGTATGAATGTGTCCATTTTTGTAATATGGGTGACTATACACAACATAACCAGAAAACAAAAGCGATGATTATATTAAATTTAAGTCAGCATTTCTAAAATTTAATAAAACAGAGTACAAAGAATATTTTTCTAAATTTTTAAGATTACTGAGTACTCAATTATATATTAAAAAAAAAAAAAAAAAAGTTCACATCATTTTCTTAAATTATGTTTTACAGATAAAGTCTCCATATAACAACATTAGACCATGTCATCAGGTTGTCAAAATGTCAAATCAGTTACTCTCAGGTTATAAAAAAAAAAAAAAACGCTTTCTGCAATTAAATAATGTTTCAAATCAGATTAATTATACTTTAAATCAACTAATATTCCTCAAGTATAGTTTCAAAAAAGTATATTTTGTTTTTGGAAGATTTTTAAAGCAGAAAACTTATATTTAGAAATGTCTCAAAACTGGACAACTTTATTGATGTTACTAGGAAAAAAAAAAAAAAAAAATGTAAATCAATTCCAATCAATATAATTTCTGTTTGAAAACACCAGAGTATTTTGCTTATTGGAAATAGCAAATTTAATCCTTTCATTTTCAATTAAAGTTAAAATGAAAGCTTTTTAATTCTTTTTAAAATTAATTTGAACCTTAGTTTTTGTAGTAACCAATTCTTACTTTGGGTCAAGTCACTGGATCCAACCAACACTTTTATCCAGTGGGCCATGTGTCCTTGTATGAATTTTTGGTACTTATAAACTTAATGTTTCAGTTTAAAAAAAAGAGCTCATATTGCAATTTTGTTATTGATTTTCTCTAACACTGTATTACTGGTTCCCATATTGTATTCTATGCTTGGCTGGCTTTAGAGATTTATGTAGCTGAGCATACATGCTGATTCCTTAAGTGTACATATAGAATGATAGTGAACATCACTGGAAAATACAAAGTGGTGAACAAAAACTTGGAGAGTTGAATTAAAGATAGATAACCGAGACATGTGAGAGAGACATGTCACATGGAACTAGAACAATCTATTCCAGTGGAGAAAATAAAGGGCTCAGTTTGAAATTCCAATCACCTGAAGAAGGCTGGAGCATACAATGGCCAAAATGTTAATCTAAAACATCTCAGATTATACATTTATATAATGAAGCTAGCAATGCAGTAAAATATGTACCATTATTTTTTTGAGATTGTTTTAATATTTATTTGTTTCAGCTTCCTATCCATAATACCAGTATTTTTGATGCAGTGTAAATTTAGATTGAAATGTATTTTCAAATAGTTAAGCATTGTTATTACTGTTAAGGTTAGCAACACTGCATCTTAGACCACAAGATAAATCTCAGTAACCAACTAAAATGAAGCAAGGTAGCTTGAATAGACAGTGAAAGAATTAAATTTATTTTATATATTTTAAGCTGTATGTTTTATAAATTTCCATGTGTGCATTTTATTGGCTTATAATCTTTATATATCAGCACAAATACCCAAGGTAGCAGTGAAAGTGTTTCAAGTTGTTTCTTCTGTATCAGCTAAAAGTATTTTACTTAAAAAAAAATTTGAAGCTAAACCCACACAGGATTTTTCTAGAAGTATTTTTTTTTTTTTTTTTAACATTATGCTTTGAGGTACCTGTTGCTCTTAATGCCAGCAAAAAAAAAAAAAAAATATCTATCTCAGATATATCAGTAAAATAATGAACAATGTAAATTTGTTTCTGGGTAAATATAAAGTAGTTTGCTTGCCTGTAATACACAATCATAGAGAACACTGATTTTTTTTTTTTTTTGGTTGGCATGAAAAAAAAAAAAAAAAAAATCTCCCCAATGAGAAACTATTTTAAGTTACAACTGAAAATAATTCCTCATTTAAAAAAAAAAAAATGTTGGGTTTTACTGTTTACAAGAGTTCAGTCCATGACAAAAATATTTTTCATGTCTGGACTTAAGTTGGTTGTTTTTCAAACTATTATCACAAAATAATGTATATTCTATGATTATATATATATATATATATATATATATATATATATAAAAAATTACTGAAAGGTTATTGGTTGGTCTGATCCACTTTCAAATTCAGCAAGCCCTTGTATATCACAATATACACTTAGGTAGGTAGCAAGTGTTAAAGACTTCTTTTCTTTTTTTCCACCCCTCTCTCCTTCCATACATTTTCCCCAATCAATGTATGAACTAGTAAACATACAGATCAATGAAAGAAAAACTATTGAAAAGTTCATATTTTGTTAGAGTACTTTCTTCTCAAATGAAAAACTTAAGATGTCAGTTGCACGATTTTTGTACTAGATATAAAAATGCTGTATTTAACCTATTACCCCTTTGTTAACCCCTTCCCCACCAATTTTGGGAAAAATTAGTCATTTTCAGACAATTTGTTTTTGTTTTTGATATAATAACTAAGAAACTGAGGCACCCTAGCAGTAGCTAACACCTTTACCAGATGTAAGAGTTGACAATCAGACTCATTTCATGATCAGATGGTTATAAAACAAAAATAAAGATCAACATATAAACACATCTGTAGCTGAGTTCTGAACATTATGTTTTGGACATGTTTATTCATCCATGTCTGAAAAAGGCACTTTCATTAAAAACGTATATGCATGTCTATGATGGGGAAGAAGTTAACATTTAATAAAAAAGTGTTTTTTTTTTGTGCACTGGGATAGAACTAATGTAATATAATCCTTTCTGAAAAGTATTGCTTGGTCTTTTTTGATTAACAACATTTTTGACCAAACATTATTGGTTGCAAAAAAAAATAAAAAAATAAAATTTTTATCCTGGCATTTTGGGGAAATTTCTGATAATAGCTATAGGAAAAAAAAAGATAATTTGCCTGACCCAAGAACATAAAAAAAAAAAAGCTCACAATCCTGCCAGGCATGATTCATGAAGCATTTGACTGTTTAGAGAACTCTTGTTCCAGCTGAGGTGAAAGATGTTAAAACAAATCTAATCTGTAAGCAAAATAAGTATGTATTTTTATGGATAAAATTTTTAAAATTTCATAACTCTTAACAACTGAGATAAAAAGAATTATTTATAAAATAATAGCATTTTTACAAGAGTTTTAAAAAAAAAAAAAATCTGAAGGTGAGAGTATGACAGCCTCACCAAAAGGCAGCAGAATGTGAAGGAAAAAAAAAAAAAATTATGTTGTTTCCAATTCTTCTGCTTCTTTTTCAAGTTCTGTTTTCTTTTTACGTAGACAGCAGTTGTAGCCTTCAATGTTCCGTGCAATTTCAATGGCAAGAAACTGGATCCTAGGAACTAAAAAGAAAAAAAGTTTTACCTGATTAAACTTAAGAAAAAAGAATATTGCTGAAAGATGACCAATTTTATAACCTGTGAATAGTACTTTCTGCTCTTCATTGGCAAACTTAGCTGAACAATATTTTTTCTTAAATTATATTCATTATTAATTGACCATTGTGAATTGCAATAATCTTTTTTTCTTTATTAAAGTCTAGAAATTACTTCAGCATAATATGGATTTTCTTAGTGTTTTATTATTATTTAGCAATGAATATAAACACTTCCACCTGAAAATCTCAGTGAATGAATCACATAGGGGAAAAAAAAAAAAGCAAACACACTTGAAAATTTATAATTTATCATCTTTTCCCCACCGACTCACCATTAAAATAACCATATTTGCTGAAATTATAATTTAATAATTTTACATGTATCCAAGGAACCAGTGAATGTGCTTCAGATTATACAGTCAGTGTACAGCTGAAATATCTCCCACATTAGTTAAATGAAAACACCATTATACCTGTCATTGTATACAAGTCAAAATTAAATAAAGAATTCTAAAGTTTTAAGAATTGAAAAGAATTTAAAAAAAAAAAAAAAAAAAAAAAAATTGATTTTGTGGGTCAACTGATACAAATAAGCCATTATTTTTCTATACCAAAGTACAATGAGTTCAAAGTTTATTTGTAATTAATGTAAATACTGACAAAATTTAAATTTCTACAGCATGAAAACAATACACATATCTCAAATTCAGTCTGGGTTCAAAAAATGTTCAATTTATGGCAGAACACAAGCATAAGAGTTTGAAAAAAAAAAAAAAAAAAGAAAAAAGTCAGTATTGATCTTGAGATTAGGTGTTGGCTTTATTTGAATATCCTAGTGAGGCTAAATTTTGAACTGATTTTTTACTCATTAGCAAAGGGGTGTTGAAAAACTCTTGGACAGACCAAGAATCAAAGAAAAAAAAATATAAAAAAAAAAAAAAAAATCCTGAAATGTACAAATCAAAAATCAAGAAATGACACTAAACCCTAAATAGATAATTAACACCACCCAAATCCAATTATTACCTGGCAATTAATTTCAATTAATACTAGGAGAGTATAAGCAGATACAGTCCTATTGCTAACATCATCAGTTGGTAGCAGTCTAGACCAAAGGAAAATAAAAGCAAAAATGATGCTTGATAAATTACATTGATAAAGAGCTTCATTGATCTTTGAAGATTTTGATAAGTGTAATGCAAACACAAAGAATTTTATATACGTGGATGAATATTTTCAATTTTGCTGGTACTACCTACTTATATTAAATTTTAAGGTAAAATTTAATGCTATAAAATATACAAATTCATGCATGCTGGGGACTTTTCATATACTAATAAGCACTATCTGAAAATAGGTCCTTCTGAATTAGCTTATTTACTTATTTATGGATGTGAGTCATGTCACAATGGATATCAGCTCAGAATGAGAAATTGCAGAGCAGAGTTCAAATTCCAAATGAATATCGTTATATTCACTTATGCACAGATACCCTTAAGGTATGAATCCATCTCTTCTACCTCCAGTTATGGGTTAAATAACAGGACAGACAGTGTCCGATGTCCTTGGTTGACAACCAGTCTACCATAAAAAGAAATGACAATCCACTGCAGGAAAATCTTCTGCCATGTCAGTTATGAATCAAAAGAGACATGATCACCCATTTTTTTTTTTTTAGATATCACATATGGCACTTAACTGACTTCTTGGTGATTACACACAATTTCTATTAAAAGTTGATATTTACTAAGCCGAGTACAGTACAAGAGGAAAGAAAACTAGGAAACATCAACCTTTGACATAAGTGGAGAAATATGTACCTGAATGGCCAAATTTCCATTAACATATTTACTGGTCATACAACTGACATGGGCATCTTGTGGCTTTTGATTTACATCCATGCCACCATTTTATAACAGCTGCAGAAAATTTGCCTGCACAATTAAAAAATGTGAAGTGTATTTATCACAGAAAATTAGCTGCAGGCTGCAAGCATAAATTTTTAAAATAAATTATCAAGTATAAGCGAGATGTAAAAGAGAGGGATGGATGGATGGCAAGAAAACACTGTTCTTTTCTTCTGCTAAGGAGAGTTGAAAAGATTAAAATATTGGTTGAATAAAGCCATACATCCACAAACCTGAATTCTTCATTATGTGATCAGTCACTGAACACAATTTTTTTTTTTTTTTTTACTATTCTTAATTCCTCTTGTGGGCCACACCAGTTAGTCTCAAGGGATACATGTGGTCTGCAGGCTGTATTTTGTGTGTGACTTGTGCACTTAGAGATCATGGTTAATCTTTTAGTGCCTATCATTCTACTAGTAGAGCAAATCTTAAGGCATTTTGTAATATATACTACTAGCAGAGCATTAACTTTGATTATTTTATTAATAATAGACACAGAAGAGGTTAAAATACAATAAATGCTACTCTGGTATCAAAAAAGGAAAAAAGTTCCACCAGTGAAACAATGGACAGTAAAACGTTAATTTGTTGTGCTGCAAATATCCACGGTAGCAGTTAAAGACTCATCTCTAAGGTTAAAACTCTTAAGACAACTATTGTAACAAAGAATTAGTTTAACTTTATGTCAGATTTCCTTCATCTGAGTAAATCCCAATGTTTAAGACTTAAAAACTGATTTAGTAATGCTACATTTTAAGTTCCGGAAAAACTGAACAAAGGAGTTGAAATAAAAAAAATATTTTTATTATCCTTACTTACCAAGGATTGTATTTTTTGGATTGTAATCAGAAGTTGAATCTAATCGCAGCAATGTTCCAAAATTGTAATCTTCTACAATGTCTTTAAATGACTCACAGAATTCTCTCCATACCTTTAAAAATGAGAGAAAAAGATTTAAAACATAATTTCAGTTTTAGAAGCACTTCTAAATGCTGATTGGAGTGGGGGACATAAGTAACTAGTTCTGGTTCCCACAACCCCCAGAACCTTATCCCCACCTCCAAGGCTAAAACTTTACAAGAAACTATTGGTTCCATCCAAAATAATCTTTAGTACAAATCTATCCTAAATGTTGAAATAAAAAATATGAAACTTGTTTTTCTTACAAGAAAAAGAAAACTTCAATGTTACATTTTTACATGACAATCATAAGTTTATAATTCCTGTCTGAGTTTCTGGAATGATTAGTTATCATTATTTACACTATTTATATTCAAACTATTACCCTTATCTTTGTTGTTGTTGTTGTTGTTATAACATTTTGGCTGTTGTGCCTTCTGGCTGTCATCAGGCATATATCAATCTGAGAATTGAGGTTAGAATTACCAAATTGATATACACTTGATGATGGCTGGAAGAATCCATATCTCCTATTAGTTATGGATTAAACAGTAGGGCAGACTAAGTTCTTTAGCTTTTGCTGGCAACCAGTCTTGGATGACACCTGAATTCAAAGCCTGTGGAGGCCATCTTGGAAACCTTGTGGCAGTACATTATGTGTACCAGTTGTCTGTAATCAGTTCTTACAAAAAAAAAAAAAAAAAAAAAAATGCATTGGTTCACCACCATAATCAGATATGTCTATCATCTTTGGGTAATTTGAGAGCAGTCACAAAGAACTTTTTTTTTTTTTGGTTTTTTTAACTTGCATCCATTTTTTAAAAGATTTTTTTTTTTTTAGATAGATATTTTAAATTTTGATTGAACAAAATTCCATACATCACTTTTTAAAGGGAGATTTCTTTCACTTTCGTAACTTTTGTTTATAATATCTTTCAGTTTCTAGAGTACTCAGATCCTGACAAATATTTTTTCATAATTTATAAAGGATTAAAAAAAAATAAAAAAATAGAAGAAATTGAACCTATAACATACTGACCACACTTTGGAACAATTCAAGTGGAAATGGAAGAAAAAAAAAAAAAAAAAAAGAAATTAAAAAATTCAAACCACTACAAAAATAAAATAAATACTAAGTTTAACCTTCAGAGTCAAACATTTCTCTTTGTATAAAGACTTATTTTTTTGTTGTTTATAAGAACTAAAAACAAAAATTGATAAGTTTTATTTAAACAATTATTTATATGCAGATGATTTACCAAAACATTTGGAGAAATAAAATTCTCTTATTTAAAATGCATAAGATTTATATTAAGAGATAGTCTTTTCTGAAGTTTAGAAAATAAATTATGTGAATTAACAAAGAATAAAAAAAAAAACTGATAACATTTTCATTTGAATGTTCAGTGACTAATTTGCTTGCTTTGATGATTACATTTTTTTCCTTTATAGTTAATGAGATTAAATTAATTTCTTATTATGTATATCATTTTGACATCCAGATGTTAGCGCAAGGGACACAACTCAAGGCCGACAGTAACAAAAAGCAGCCATTTCTACAGTGTCTGCATTTCATTTCGTAAAGTATATTTTCCTACAAATTTTGTATTCTGCAAGAAAGTTTTATACACAAATTATGTGAATTGTACTGCAGAACAAAAGTTTTCCTTGATGAAATTTGGAGTTAAGGATGCAGTCAGATGATAAGATTAACATGAAGATAAATGAAAGGAACCATTTGGGAATAATCGACAGCAAAGAATCTCACAATGATTCAAGATCATGACAAAGATAGTGAAAGTAATGATTACCCTTGAGCAGCTAATGAGATATTTTACTGTTGTCAGACATATGTCACAGATATACCAGTTCCAGAATAAGCAGGGAGATGAGTAGTAATAGTAGTAGTAGTAGTAGTAGTAATAATAATAATCTACTACCACAAAAAAAAAAAAAAAACATAGCTAAAAATCTTAAGGAAATTGAGGTTTATTCTCATTTAAAAATGCAAACAATTTGCTTTCTAATAACTGTCATAAATAAAATTCTTGTTTAATTCACTTTTTTTTTTTTTTTTTTAATGGAAATTGAAGAGTTTCAGTTTTACACCAGGGATCTTTTCTATACGCAGCATCTCATTCCACCAAAAGCAGAAGATTAGCATAGTCTAGTTTTATCAATGAATGTCAGAAATTCTTAAGAAAAGTACAAATTAAAGAAACTACTTTATAATATATTCTATACCATGTAGAGAGATTTTCATTAAAAATAAATGAGCTTATCTTACTTTTACATGACAGTAATGAATCCATTGTCTGATCTTTTCAGAAGTATAGACAAGGAAGGAAAAAAAAAAAAATGGAGCAAAGAAATCTTTAATACTAATGTGGAATACAAGTAGAAATTACTTTTGTAATACCAATTTGAACTTCTATTTATTTGTAAATCAACTATATTTCCTCAAAGAAAGCAAATATTTAGAAAATTGCAAGTGGATTAAACTAATCAATATGCAGGGAAAAAAATTAAACAATTTGTTAAATATATTTTTCATTCATTCAGTATTTGTTTTTTTTTTTTAATTTGATCAAATATTGTTAACATTTTTTATTTTTCTTTCATCTTAATTCTTTACTGCTATTTTATTCAGGCCATCAATCTGCAGCAGTGGGCAAATGGCATGGAGAGGAAACATCAATATTTATTTCCAATCCATACTGTTTACATTTACTGACAGCCAAAATTGCAGTAAAAGGTAACTAAAAGTATTAAGATGAAAAAAGATATTAATCAAAAATTAAATTTAATTAACTGTAGTATTTTGGCATAAAATAAGCAGCAATGACAAACTGCCAATTGAATGGCACCAAAAGACTTTATTTTATCTGGCTTCACTACACACCAAGTCACCAAGACCAGGCATGTGAAAATGACCAGAAATTGTTCTAAAATCATTTCTAGCTTAGTAACATTTACTTGTAACTATGCCAATATCAGTCCCAGGTTTAAATCTGAATGGGAGTTAGTACTCCAAAAGTGTAATAGAAAATAAAATAAAACTGTAATATGTAAAAAAAAATTAATAAATACAGCTAGGAATTAATTGTAAAGATTCATGGAAAAAGCCAGAAGAAGCTCTAACATGGCACCCTTAATGATTAATTAAGAATGTAAAAAACATGTGTACATGCAGACAGGGAGCTTAAAGCATATACCAGAAACCTGTGGAGTGATTTGGTAAGTAAAGCCCAAGACAGGATTGTCAAGGCATCTCTCATTTGCACTGGATAGGGTGGAAGGCACAAAACAAAAATATTCATGTATAGAAATTTTAATTATAATACAAATGTCTTCCTTGCTTAATAATTCCCTAAAATTGTCACTTAAGAGTCAACTAGTTAAATGTCAAAGCAGAAATTTTAGAAGCAAATGAATTTTTGTGAATGAATTCATGGGAGAGGAATATGTAAAAGTAATAATAGGCAGTACCATTAAACCTTGATATCATGGAAGTTGTGGTGATATTCAACATCTTTCAACCTATGATGTCATGTGCACATCAGGAATACTTGATGGAAGGAACTACTGGTCACTGAACAGTATAATGGTTGACCTCAAGTACACAATTATCCTGATCAGAGACATCTGACCCAAATTGCAGGATGATGGTAGTTCCATATTGGGGTGGAGTGTTCATAGGTTTGGTGTGACTAAACACATCTAACAACAATTGCTTATTCTATCAAATTGGTTTGAGAAGCATTCAGGAAACATTCACTGAATGGCGTGGCCAGTATTTTCATTTGGCATGAGACCAATCAAGTGGAGTAGTCTATGAATGTGCAAGATTCTGTATCTACAAAGGAGCCTTGGATAACTATTAAGACAACATGGCTCAGAAGGTCTTCTAAACATTTGTGGAATCAATGCTATGTTGAGTGAACTGGTCATAAGATGTCCTACAGAAAATTGCCCATGATTTTTGGTATATCACTGTGTACACACACTATTTACAAAGATATTTTGTGAAAAGCACTCATTATAATCTATATCAGCTCCTAATTGCTAGATTACAGTCACCCATTGATATTTGGATGTTGTTCAAGATAGAAGGCTGTAAATATGACTCCTTGACATAGAAAATGGGTAGTACCAAGAAATTATCAGCACTCCTGTCATGGTACTCAATAAATTTGACTGTCTTAGAAAAGTCTAGTCAAAATAGATGGAAAGGGAGAATTAAGATAACGCTGAGTAAGCACATTGAACTAATCCATATTGATTCTCAGGAGTGTTGCCAGAATCACCTCTTTTGTTGCAAGGTGTGGATGTCTTTTCAGCAAATATTTAATGGCTCCTAGGGTTAGGGAAGCTTTACAGAATTTATAATATGAAAATTTGTGTATGTATTATTCCCAGTCTGAATAACAGTGTGTGTGTGTGTGTGTGTGTGTGTGTGAAACTGATCCAAGTGATCTTTCCAACTGACAAAATCTCCATACAAGAAGGAATATGTTCAAAAAATGAACTGAACTATACTCTCTCGCGTTGTGATTTTTTATGCCCAGCTGATCTTGTAAAAATAATTTGCATATGTTCACCCACTCTTGCGAATTCATCTAGCTCAGAGATTGTGCCTTTCTTAAATTAAGGTATCAGGGCAGACATATTTACTTTTCCTTTCCTTCACTCATTTTGCATGCCAGACATATACATGTTCGCCTTGCCACACGAGGTAAGTAGTTTTCTCTTCTACACTCCTCCCTGACCTCCTGATCATATGACACGGAGAGGGTGGTCACCTTCGTTGAGTGCTACTAAAAGTGGATGGGCTCCACCCATCTCTTCTGCATGTGTGCCCACTTGGTCTCCATTATTAGCATCGTTGTCTCCAGGATCTGTTTCCACTGGTTCTGTAGATGAATAATCTGGCCCTCCACTGAAAAACAGCAGCAAATCTGAGTCGCTTTCAGATGACATATCACGGCCATCATCTTCCAACGATGCAGATCTCTGATACAGGCAGAGGCCTGATATGGCATGGCCTTCCATTGACGAGAACTGAATGTGTGCTGTAGACCTCTGTCACTGTTCCTTTTTTTTTTTTTTTTTTTTTCCCAATTGCATTGACCATGTGGGGTCTTTACTCATACTGCATCTCATGCTCTATAGATTCCAGGATCTGTGTATTCAAACGGTGGTGCAATATCAACACCCTTTATGTGGGTGTGATAGTTATATATAGAGTTAGCTGGTGTCAACGAAGCTGTTGTCTTTTGTTGTCACATTATACCAATATAACACCTCCTTAATGGAACATCCTGACTGAGCAGCAATACGCTTGATGATGTGATGACATTCCTTGATGGTTGATAGGCACACCAGAATCTAACTCAGGCACCCCAGTTCTCAGCAAACTTCATGAATACCTCCCCACAGAATGCCATGCCACTGTCAATGAGCAGCTCGGCAGGTGGCCCTCTCTCGCAGAATAGCGACTCCAGCTGTCAGCATCCTGATGCGGAAACAGTTGCCTTTGAGACCTCAGGGTGGATCTGTCGTATAATGTACAAGATGCACTTCACACAGAGATGCCCACTATGTCAATGGATGGCTTGAATGTGGGCCGATTCCTGCTCTTCTTTAGATGCAATGCACACTGGTTCTTTTTCTTTCCAAACTGCACTCAGCCAATACTGAGGCAATCTGGTGAGCTGTCCGGTTCTTCAACGCAGGTGGTGTCTGGTCACCATTTTCAACACATAACCCAGATCTTCTTGTTCTGTTCATACTCCGCATGGAAGTCAGGTTCACTGATGGTGATTGTTGCGCACAAAGGTTGGTCAAGTTGAGGAAAGCTCAAAGTCCTATCGCTGGACGCACAAGCTCCTCCCAACTTTTTGATGATGTCAAAGCTGAGCAGCAGGTTAAAACCAAGCAATTTTCCATCCACAACATCAATAGTGGGCCAGTTGTTCACATCAAGTAGAATAAGTCCTACTGCAGAGCACTTGTGGGTCCTTTTGGAAAATAACTTTTTCAGAATTTGACTATCATTTTTGTACCACATTTTTTTGTTTGTTGAATAGGACATTGTTATAGGAGATCTAATTTGTCTTCCAATCAATACACAGGAACTTTGCACTACCTGCATATGGAATGCGTCTATAACTTGGTAATTGCGGGTAGCACCTCCTTCATATGGATCTCAGAGAGTAGACTGGGGCTGAGGCCTATTCCCCTGGATTGTTTCCCGGGCTACATGGCCTACCACGTTGCACTTGTGACATCGTATCCGGGATGTCCGCCTTTTAATAAGGACTTCTTTTACAGTCCTTTGCAAAACTGTCACCGTTGCAACAATAGCATATTATGGAGCCACATGGATCCCTAGTAGGAAGCTTCCTCACCTCAGTGTTGTTTGCACTGCTGCAATTGCCAGTCCCTTTTCCAGCACTTCATCTCTCATAATTACTCATACTCAAGTCAATAGCTGGTTGATAGACAACTCGTCCATCTGGGCTGAAGTGCAAAGGAGAGGTTTAACTCAGTCTGGTAGCCCTCACATGAACACACATGCCAGGCCACGGTCACTCATTCCACCAAACAGGACGGAAGGTTTTTGTAACTCCACCAGATAGACATCCACCTCCAGATGGAGCCATTGCTCAACAAATTGCTCATAAGCCAGAAAACCATCCGTAGCCAAAAGCTGCGTACAGTGTGGATTTTATCTGGCTAAAATCAATCTTTTTCTTCCTCTCTCAGCTCCTGGGAGACAGCAAATACATCACCCATTAGCCTTAAAGGGAACATGTATTCTGCACATTTACCCTGGCACATTTTACAGAATCATTCAGCCTTCTCAATTCATTAGACCACAGATGGTCCAGACGAAGAGCCATCAAACTCAGGAATAAGTCTGAGGTCAAATTTCCTCTCTATCATTTTTGCCGAAATAGCTAGTGTGAAACTAACCCAAGTAATCACTTTGCAACTGACAAAGTCTCTCTGTGCAAGCAACACCACATTAAAAAAAAAAAAAAATGCATATGTTCACCCACTCTTGCGAATTCTCCTAGCTCTGAGAAATTAAGGTGTCAGGGCAGCCATATTTCTTTTTCCATTCCTTCACTCATTTTGCATGCCAGGCATATATGTGCTTGCTTTGCCACATGAGGTAAGTTGTCTTCTCTACAGTGTGCACCTGATGTTCTATACTAGAACACCATATATGTGTGCATTAAGTTTGAATTTGCATACATGTGTAAGTTTATTAAAGTCATCAAAAGTGACTCTGTATTTTAAGTTCTTACATGTGAGTTATATATATATATATATATATATATAAACCTGTAAAAAGCAACAGAATTATTTATGCATGGATTGACAGTCCTGCTGAAGATCAGCATATTATCTGTGCAACCTGCTTAACTAATTATTTACAAGTTAATTTTACTATGATGCTCAAACAGAACAATAGTAGCATGACAAATCTCATTTGTTTGATTACCTCTAGGTCAGATTATCAAATCAGGACTGGATTCAAGTGTTGTCAGCTTTAGGACAGCTAAAAGTTAGAGACAAAAGAAAAACATACTAATACATGTTGCATGCCCACACACACATATTTCTGAAAATTGTGAATATGATTATGCATATTTTAATTTATAAGCAAATAACCCCCCCTTTTTTCAAGACTTGTGTAGAAGAAAAAAAAATTCACCTCACAAATTAAGATGTAAGTTTTATATTAGCATATTATATTTTATATTACCATAGCATTTTTTTGTAAACATATGTGTGAGAGAGAGAGAGAGAGAGGGGGCAGATCTATGTATGTAAAATAGACCAGCTGTTGCACCAAAGTAAAGTCATTGTCACTTATTTAAAGTCCATGTAGCTGTAAGTGTAGTTC
The DNA here is from genome assembly GCA_963932145.1 of Acanthosepion lycidas. Lineage (NCBI taxonomy): Eukaryota > Metazoa > Mollusca > Cephalopoda > Sepiida > Sepiidae > Acanthosepion > Acanthosepion lycidas. The sequence continues at coordinate 47,030,229 of OZ010593.1, read as the reverse complement.
TCAATTATTAAAGAATCAAAGTAAGAACATACCAGATTAGTGATACAGGACCATGTCTAGTAGAGCATAAGGCCACATTTAAATAACACCAAGTGAAAATAAAATATCCAGTCAATTTCTGTTTCATGATTCCTCAAATTTGGTTTTAAATGGAGCATGGAAAGTCATGTGACCGAGAACATTGCCAACTAGAATAACGCTACAATAAGTATTTAACATGTAGTTGAATGATATTCTGCATCCAGATTTATAAAAAAAAAAAAAAAAAAAAAAAAAAAATCACCTATATTTTTAATAGGTGTAATAGAATAGAACTCATCTTCAAAATGAAAAATTAAAGTCTTTTCACTAGTATTGTAAAATTAACAAGAATATAAATAAAAAATGAAAAAAAAAAAGAAGTCTTTACTGAAAAAAAATTATAACCCCAAAACCAAAAATCAGTCTTTGCAATCTTTGAAGAATCCAACTTCCCTGAAACCAAAGAAATCACAATTGAGTTGAAGCAATGTAAATACACTGTAGACAGTTTTCTTCAACTACAAGGGCATGAGTATGCTCCACTTAGTCAGACAGTAAAGAAGTACTACTATGATATGTAACATTTCCAGGAAAAGGACAAAAATGCAATGCATGTGTCTAGTGAGTTCTAACTTTACCATGACAATGCACATGCCCATTCAGCACAGTTTGGGTAGCAGTTTCTGGCCAAAGACGACATTCTCCAGTTTCAACAAGCACCATGCACCCCCTCCTTGTGACTTTTTTTCTCTTTCCAAAAACCAAATCCCATTTGAAAGGAACATTGAAAGATTTCAAGACATCAAAGAAAACTGAGAGAATGTGATGAGGCAGTGGCTTGCTATTACAAAAAAGGAGTTCCAGTAATGTTTCCATTAATGGAAACAATGCTGATAAAGTGTGAAGCTTCAGAAGGAGACTATTTCGAAGGTGATCAAATGCCAAATTAATGTGTTGTAGTTTTTTTATACCACTAGTCCTGATACTTTTTGATCAGACATTGTAAGTTTGATAATAATCATTGGTAATTGACAACAGTGGATAATGCTTGATTTTAGGGGAAAAGCGAACATTTCAAATGTTTATTTTCAAAGCAAAACGTCCTCACTTCGATGATTGGTTAACACAATCTTATTCTTTCTGGATCAGACTAAGCTGATTATATATATGAAAAAGACTAGGCTTAAGAAGTCATCTTAATCTATAAATTATCTGATCCGTCATGAACAAGGAAAAACATTGGATAGCAAAGAAAGTTAACTGAAAATTATTAGAATTTTAAAAGAGAAGAAGAAGGTAATGAAAGCTGTTGGTTCAAATGTTGTACTTTGGTGTGAAGACAGCATGTTCATAGAAAATCAAACTGTATATTACCAATGTACATTAATGTCCCTGGTTTCACTGCACACCAAATCACAAGAAACATTTGGCATGTGAAAATAGCCAGGAATTATTTCTGTTTAATAAACAAATTTAAATTGGGAGATGCCAATTGTGAAAAGAGGAAAAACAAGAGACTTATGCATGGCTGTTACTCTTAAATAAATTAAACCATTTACAGTAAAATCCCCATTTCTTGGTACCTATTGTTTTAAAAACTTGTCAGAACTCAAGTATATACTAATGCAATAACATCTTGCCGAGATATGAAATACACTGCCCACCTAATGTGATTTTAGCCAAACTAAGTTTGATAATAATCATTGGCAACAGTGGTTAATGTTTGATTCTATGAGAAAAGCAAAAATTTTCAATAAGTGATGATTTTCAAAGCCGGACTTCCCCATTTGGACAATTGGTGCAGCACAATCTTCCAATGCTAGTCATTCTCTAATTTTACTCTCTGGATTATTGGTCGATTCCTACATCATGCAATTCTGTTGGCGCAAAGAAATACATTTGGTAGCAAATGAAGTCAACAGAAAAATTTTATAAAAGAAGGTAATGAGATACTTTCAATACAGCTCTTGGTTCAAATATTGTACTTTGGTGTCAAGACAGCATGTTCATAGAAAATCAAACTGTTTATTACCATAATACATTAATGTTCCTGGTTTCACTACACACCAAATCACAAGAAATATTTGGCATGTGAAAATAGCCAGGAGTTATTTCTATTTAAAAAAATATATCAAATTGAAATAGGGAGATGCCAATTGTGAAAAGGAAGAAAAGCAAGACACTTACACATGACTGTTACTCTTCGATAAATGAAGTGATTTACAGTAAAACACTCTTGGTACCTATTGTTTTAAAACGTTTCCAGATTAAGTGAAATCAAGCATATACTACTTCCATAACATTGCCAAATGACCATTCCTACATTACGCAATGCTGTTGGGACTTATCTCGAATAGTTCTTCAAAATAAACTTAAGAATCTCTATTATAGAGCACACTGAAATAGTATTTTGATTTGATAGTACCAGTATATCTACCATTTCATACAGTTGAAGTGGTCAGTGGAATCATTGGACTGGGCTGTGTATTGAAGCAGTATTTACCTGTACTAATAAATAGAGGAAAACCCTAGCCTCACTGTAGTTACTCACCCCTTACATTACAAACAGCATGCAATAGTTAATAAAATGAAAAATATATAAGATATGGGGAGAGGGATTTCTTCACCTTATTTTGTAAACTGAAAATAAATCAATAAATGAAAATAGATAAACCTCATCAAAAACTTAGTTCCCACAAAATATAGTCTCATGATGTAGCAAATCGCTATGCAACAGGTACATAGTACCAACTGCAAGTGTTAATTACCAACCTGACCATTTTCCCCTATTTTTTGCTATGTATTTATATATTGTGGCAGGAGGGGGACAGATTCATGCTTTTCCAAAGTGAACACCAATTGTTTCAGTCAAAATCTGAACACAATTCAAATTCCATTTTCCAATCCATTAACCATCAGGCTGTCCACACTTACAAGATTAATCTGTTCCCCCCCCCTTACATTAACACATGAACTGCCAATCACAAGTTTATTCGCAGTGATATTATTAGTGTGAAAGCAATGTTAAGACTTCAGTTAAAGCTATAAATTAACTCTTAAATAATATTTTATAGTCCAAGTTGGTTATTATAAAGTTGGATTTTGTAATTGATCTATGGCAGTGAATATGTTAAAATCAGCAGAAAAACTAAATAGAATTTATTAGATATCACCCAGTTTGAAACAAATTTGTATTTTAAGTTAGTTAAGATAACTAGGGAATCAGATTTAGATATGAGAACACCTTTAATCAGAGACTGAGTGGATTGGGTTATTTGTCCTGAAGGGATAATTATTACTTAATAATAATGCTGAAGAGGTTCATATGGTTGCAAAGATCAACTTTTGATAAATAAAATTATCCTGGAAAATTGCAGGAAGAAAAGCGCAGCTTGTATAGGTGACTACTAATGATAGAAAGAAATAATGAAGGATAAACCTGTACAAGAATGGAAAATATAACCAAGAATAAAGTAAGGCAAGCTCTAACAAAATCCCAAAATTTAAATCCCCAGGAGGTATCCAACTTTTGGCTTTATCATCTGTGATCAATCCATAAAATTCTTGTACAAACCTTATCAATGCTAATTAATAACACCAATGAAATTCCAGAATGGATTACTGAAGGTATTACATATCTCCTACCAAAAATGGGTGAACTGATGATCCAAAAAATTATAGGCTAATAACATGTCTGTCCACCACATATAAATTGATCAAAACTGTACTTTCTCAAAAACAAGATTTCTTTCCCTGAATCAGAAGGGATGCCTAAGAGGGTCATATGACTGCAGGAAAAAAAAAAAAAAAAAAAAAAAGGTAGAAATCTCAGTACAGCTTGGATAGATTACTGTAATGCCTTTGATAGTGTGCCGCACCCTTGGATGCTTAAGGCTTTAGAAATATTTAAAGTCTTCTCGGGGAAAGTAAATTTCCTTAAATATGGGACTGGAAAACCACATTATACCTTTTCAGAGCATTTATTAAATCAATTGTATCTATAAAAATAATGTATAAACAGAAAACATTAAATAATTGTCGAATTTAATCCATTTTATTATATGTCAGTGGTGTTTATGCTAAGATATGTTTCATGAGCAGAAAATTATCAAAGGTGTGTTTATAAACAGTAATTTGAACTTTGCTAACCAGACACTTCTGTGGCTGAACGATTAACAGCACATCTGATCAAATGACAATCTCCATGTAGGAATACAGGTTCAATTCCTGTCAGAGAATGCACACTTTCTCGAACATTCAGGCCAGTAAATGTAATGAATACTGTTTAATTAAAAACAGAGCATTTATTTAAATACAATGTATTAGGTTGGTGCAAAAATAATGACGTAATGTCGGTTTTTTGACGTTAAAAAATATGTCAAAAAACGACTAATTATTTTTGCACCAACCCAATATCTACAAGAATAATGTATAAACAGAAAATATATCAAATAATTGGACTTAATCAATTTCAGTAATTACTATGGATACAAAGTAAACAAGAAAATGTTTAATCACCTATTCTACATGGATGATCTCAAACTCTTTACCTAAATGACAAGGAGTTGAAGAGTCTCCTCAATATCATAAAATGTTTTGAGTGATGACATAGGTATGGATTTCAGATTAGATAAATGTGCAAAAGTAACATTCAAGGAAGGGAGAATTGCAGAAACACACTCAATAGATCTAGATTTTGTCACAAAGATTAGGGAAATGGAACAAGAAGAAGCCTATAAGTACTTAGGAATTAGCAAAGATGGAATACAGTATACCCAAATGAAGGAGAAAGAAAGAAAATAATATTACAGGAGAGTGTGTCTGGTGTTAAATACAAAGTTAAATTCCCAAAAAAGAATATCAGCCATAAACACTTTGGTTGTCCCTGTGGTGCTATATAGTTTCAATATCCTTAACTAGACCATAGCTGACATTAAACAAATGGATATCAAAACGAGAAAGCTTCTCACTTGCTACTGCATACATCATCCTAAAGCTGATGTTGATCATCTGTATGTGTGCAGATCTGAAGGAGGCAGATTAGTTCAACAAAAACTGTGTTACAAAACTACAACAATCAGTCTTTAAAGAAACAACAAAAGACTGGATAAACATGAAAGAAATAATAAATTTTATAAAGTAATAAAGGAAGCCAACAAATTCACAGTAGAATTTTAAGTGGGTGAAGAAGTGCAAGGCAAGTAACCTGACAAAGAAAACCAATGCTCTGGATCAAAGATAAGCCTCTTCATGGTCAATACTCTGCCGATGACAAACAAGCTGATGTAGACAAACCCTTGCATACAGATCAGTGGCTATGTTGCACAAGGTTAAAAGCTGAAAGTGATGGTTCTATTCTTGTTGCACATGACCAATGCTTGCTAACTAGAAATTACCATATTACATATTAGAAATTACACATATAGTGAAAACTTATGTTGACCCAAAAATGCAGATTCTGTGATTAAAAAAAAACCTATCAAAACAAAGATCTTGAAGTGTACATCTAAAAATGTGGCAAAATCATACATTGTTTTTGTACAAAATTCACAAAAAAAAAAAAAAAAAAAAAAAAAAAAGCATGTTTTACCACACTTTTACTGTAACATTTTATTTTAATTTTACTTGATTTAAAGAAATAATTCACTAATCCTATATTTTTTTAATTAGAAATGTTAGTCTCCCCAAAGAAAGTTAATTTTAATAAAGTTTTACATTTCATTTTTAACAGACTTCTCTTCTAAAGACATTTTTCTTTGATTCTGTTTTTACACTGTGAAATTTATTTAAAAATGCTGTTATTTATTACTTGAAGTTAATATTTTTGTCTATAAGTCAGCATAAATTAATTGACAAGGATTTTAAGTTTCAAGAACAAATGGTTGTCAGGAAAGAAAAAAAAAAAAAAAAACAACTTCCAAACTGCAGAAACATTTCCAACTCAAATGAGGTTTTTTTTAGTAGGAATTCAACCAGCAATGGAAAGAGCTTATCACAAAAATGGTACAAATAATCCAAATTAAATTAGTGCCTAGTACTTTCTATCACATGATCCTAGATGTGACAATGAATAAGGATAATACTACAACTACCATGATGTGGTTACTTTTGTAAATATTTTAAAAAAAAAAAAAAAAAAAAAAAAAATAGTTCAATATAACAACACAAGGCCACAATATTAGGGTATAGGTACCCAATAAGTATCAAGGTAATTAGTGATTTTTAATATTTTCATTACTGATTAACTATTGCTGGAAAGACCACCAGATGGCAAATTTACACAAAACATTAGTATAAGCCAGCATTTCTCAACCAGGGTTCCCTGGAACACTAAGGTTCTGCAAAAGGTACTCAAGGGTTCAGCGAGAACAGGTGAGATAAGCTAATGCACTTAACTTTTTATTTAATTTCATATATGTAATATTACTAAACACACACAATATATTTTTGGTTATTGTAATATAGACATTATCCTATCTAACCTATTACGTTATTAAAGAATATAACAATCATTGGTTAATTATGTTTATTTTTTATGTTTGAGTTTAGAATATTTTTTGTGTGAATGAAAACTTCCTGATGAAGTATTATAAACAAACAGTATGAATTTTATTTAGCATTACCAAAAAATTTGACAAAGAAATATTAATTTTTCCTTAAACCAGTTATTCAAAAATATATACTATGATATTTACCATGTGAACTACGATGAAAATAAAATGAGAAAGATATGGTATATAATTTTGTTTTTGCGCAGAGGTTCCTTGAAATATGTAACTTATTTTAAGGGTAAAAAGGTTGAGAAATGCTGGTATAAACAATGAGACCTAATATCTCAAAACTCTAGATTCAATAATTAGAGCAGTTTATTTCTGCAAGTAGTTCACACACAAACAAAAGTATGTATTTGGTATATATGGTCACACTTTAGCACTTGACAAAATTACAAAATGTCTCAAGTATCCCAATTAGAAAAATTTTAGAAGTATCTGAAGTTTACTCTTCTCTCTTAGTTCCACAATAAGTTGACTGCTTTTTAAAAGCTAAGTTTACAGAAACAAACAACAGTCTATATTTAAGTATTTTCTCTGTTGGCTGAATGTAAAAATAAGTTATTTTTGGAAAAGAAAGTCACTGTGAGTGATAAATGAATTCCTTATGAGAATCCAAATTGAAGAAAATTCAGTCAAAATCCAAGACAATATCTCAAACAAAAAAGAAAAAAAAAAAAAAAAAAAAACACACACACTTCTATGCAACATGTCCCAATGTTACAAATATAACACAGTAAATCTTGATGAGTCTGGAATAGAAAGTTCGCCCTAGTATAGCATATTTTTTAGACCTGTTACCTTCAGACAATCTTACAACACTCCTTGTCTGGTCACCCTTATACATCTATCTCCCTTGAATCAAAGCCAAATTTAAAAAAAAAAAAAAAAAAAAAAAAAAAAAAAAAAACCCAAAAAACCCCCCAAAAAAACCTAAAACATACAATTTACTTGAAAGAAAAAAAAAAAAAAAAAAAAAAAAAGGAAAATAAGTTGATAGCTGAATAATTATGGTATAAATTTATATGAAAAGATTTTGTCAAAGAACACTGGAAATGTCTGGATTAAATTAAAAAAAAAAAAAAAAAAAAAAAAGAAAAAGATTTCTGTAAAAATTCACTTTAGGATATTTCTCCAATCAACATACATCACCTGAAACTTTTTGTGTTGACAATTTTATTCTGATTAAATTGTTACCCTTTCAAACCTGCTATCTGAACCAAGTCATCTTTTTTTATTCTCCAACTAACAACTATATAAATGGTAAACAATATATTAAAAAAAATTTTTTTTAAAAAAATACTTACAATTTTACTAGATTCAGATTTTATCTCATCTTCATTAAGTAAATCAAGCTTCAAATTAGAAAATTTCTCCTTGTATTTTTTGTAGATTTCATTATCAACAGGAGTGAGTTTCAAAAAGACAGGATCAACAGAGGAGATCAACTGCGGAAAAAAAAAAGACATAATACTCTATTATCGAAAGAAATCAGAACATTTAAAATAAAATTTCCTTTAAATATTGATTTTACATAAGAAAATAAAAAAACAATCTATAATATTAAACATATAAGCCTATATATTAAATATATATTTTCCTATACAATAAGCCCATGCTATCCATAATGCTTAATTTAGTTCCTGGCCACTCACTTCAGTTTTCAACACAAACACAACTGGGTGCCAAAATCTGCTAAAATATTTTCAGTTCAAAAACTGTCATCAAATACTTAATTTTTTTCTAACCAATTGAAAAGTTTTATTTGTTCATATATCAATTTAGTAAAGCTAATGAGTAATGGCAGAGTATGTGTAAAGTCAATGAGCAGTCATTAGCGAAAACACTGAAGTTAGTAGGTTTAAATCACGGCAGTACTAAAATCCATGATATGTTAAGTTTCATTTTGTTCATTATTAAATGTTCCAATATATGATTTTTAAAGTTTTGGAGTTTTAGTTCAGATTAATCTTACTTTTTATTTAAGTGAATCACTGCTGTGCTTTAACAAGCTTCAAAATTTAGCATGATTCTTCAACAAAGGAGTCCTTGAAGCACAGAAAATAAAATGGTTTGGAATATATATTTAGGTTATCTTCATGCAATTTCGATCAAAATATAATACCTGTATTTACTTCATTACATCCATAGATATCTAATAGCTTAATCAGGTCATGATAAAAAAAAAAAAAAAAAAACACTTTAAATATTTTTTTTTACAATTATTTTTGCACTGTGGTTTGAAAATGTCTTTACATCTCATGACTTCATATACGTATCTAAACAATACACTACAATTTAGATTTCCTAGATCAAGAGAGATAAGCAAGAAAAAGGCACATTTTTACACTCACACAAGTTGAAGATCAAATGTAGACCAGATATGGATAGGAATCTGACAAGATGATAAAATAAAACAAAGAACAAGCAGAAAAGTTATCTCAACCTAACATGTTTCATTCATTTATATATAGGATTATATAACCTACTGTACTTTAGTAAAAGTGATTAAAAATGAAAGACTGCATTTGTAATAGCAGCAAGATCTCAATCTACCCAAAATTCTCTGGAATGAATAAGTAAAATATGAGTAATATTAAGGCTCTGCTGGTTAATATGGTATTCAGTTCTTTTTCTCTCCAGTGTGCTTCTACAGAAGACTCCCTTTTAAGAGAGAAGAAAAAAGAATAGTGACAGAGAAAAAAAATTAAGTGAGAGACAAGCAAATTAAGAAAAGGAGAAATAACCATGACATTCTACACATGCGCACATACACAGACATATGCACAAAGAAATCTATTACCAATAAAAAGTGCATAAACTATTTTTGAACAATATAAATATAAAGATAATGAGAAAATTCGGCAGTCTATTGATGATACCTCCTGATGAGCGATTACAAAAAGGTACATCTATGAAACTCTGGAGTCGAGGTGCTGAATATAACATCAATCGTATCAGCGACAAATGTTATATTTGCATTAATCATATTTCCTTTCTCCGATGGAGACACTTAAACAGTTTCTTTACTCTTTCTTTCAATATGTTCACTGATATTTTTTTTTTTAACACATTTGCTTACTTGGTTCAGCAACCTTTCTCTATTTGCTATTTTTTCTTCTTACTTTGAAATTTCTTACTTCTCTCTTCACTGAGGTCTTTTTTTTTTCTTCTTTCATAGCTTGTGGGTTTTCTTTCTTTTTCCACTGCATTCTCTTTTCTTTCTTCCTTTAATAGAAATAGGCTGTTTCATCAAAATTACTCTGATCACAGAATCTCACAGGGATAAATACAAACTCACCATAGATCAATTCTCTCACCAGACGCATTAGCACACACAACCCGTGTGTGTGTGTGTGTGTGTGTGTGTGCATGCATGTGCATGAGAGAAAGAGAGTGACTCCACTTGTGGCTTTCTGCTTAGCTGCTTCTCAAGAGAATTTGATGTGGAAAAGAAACGATGAAATTTTGATGGCCACAGTTTGACAAATTTGTACTTGGGTAATTTTACTCCTTATGTTCATTTCTCTCACTGTTAAGTATCACTTGTTTACAGGAAACTGAATGTTTTATCTAACATTTCCTTAAAGAAAAAGAGAAATCCTCTTTTTTTTCACTGTTGGAGATGATCTTTTCAGTAATTATCACTTCTCGCTTAAGCTAACCCTAAATTTTCAGTGGTCTTTGTATCAGAACTCTTGCTCCAGTTTATGTATTTTTGGATTTTAGCAGTTTCAGCATAATGTCTGCTTCAATTTGGCATAAATGGTAAAAGATGGTAAAAGCAAGCTGGTGGACCAGTGGACAGGTATTGTTTGGCCTTACTCAGTTGTACTAGTAAACACAAGTTAAGCCTGGATTTAAACCTAGCTCATTCCGTGTCAATTATTTTTGGTATGGCACATAAACAAAAAGGATGAGATTTCTTTAGTTAAACATAAAAATCTTGTCTGACCCTCTCCAACTTCATGAATGAGCAGGAATGTCTTAAATCTCTTCCTTGCTGCTTGCTCCTGCTGCTTCCACTTGAAAATTGGCTAGCAGGTTGATTTTTTTATGATTTTATGGTTTAAATTTATAATCATACATATACTTAAATCATGTAACCAGATGACATGCTCTGTCCTTCCTCATGTGACCATATGTACAATCATGATCTCCCAAGGTCAAACCACACAGTCAAATATATAATGTCTACCTCATCCAATTGTTTAAATTTGCAAAATTTTAATTCCTCAAGCAAAAACTAATTTTAAAATGTAAATGAACAATTTTAAATTTGCATATCTCCTAGAATAATTTAATTCTTTTAAATTGTTTCTTCAATTTCAATTTTTTATTTTGCTTAAGGAGTTCAAATTTATTGTGATCTATATATTCTGGAATATTTTGCAGTTGTATTTATATTAAGGGTTTGTTTTGAACAGATTTTAATATCTATGCCATCACAATAGCATGTTAGGAAAAGATCTTTACTTACACTGTAATGGACTTCAGCATGGTCATGGCATTTAACAGCCCATTGATATTCAACATCTGCCTGAAATTAAAGAACACAAGAATTAATTAAACCAAACACAGACAATATTTGTAAGATTATATTTTCAAAGCAGAATAATAAACCAAAGTGAAATGCAACATAAGCATACCGAATTACCGTAACTTTCTGCTGACATGTCCATGGGGAACTACAAGGAGAAAATAAAATGAATAAAAATCAAATTTGTATCAAGCAGAAACTCTTAAAATTACTAAGCATAAGACAGAAATAATTAGTTACCAAATTCAATATCATTCTTTGACTTAGTAGTGACTGATGAGATATTTTGGATCTTAACTCTAGCGATGACTCAAATAATGATTCAAGATGATACCAATAGTAATAAATGCAATGAAGACAACAAGTGGCCAATGAAAGATTTTCACACAGAAATATCCCAGTCCCACACATACAAATTTATTGGTGCATTTTATTTTTGTGAACAAGGATTTGTTATGAGCCTGAAAACAGAAGTATAGAAGACACCATCCAAATTGCTATGGCAACAAAAAGACCTGATATGGGTTGTTTTATTTAAAATGAAAACTGAAGTGGAAATGTATTGAATTAAATTTTCAGTTTTTCAATCCTTATCAATTTCACATGCATGTCATTATTACAGCATATATATGTCTTTTTAAGTTTTATTCATTCTTAACAAGAACGATTAGATTGTAATGATTAGATAATAATTAGATTCATTTCAAGAGCAATTAGATTGTAATGATTTACTTTGACATCTAAAGAGGAGGAAGTTACATCATTTTAATACAGATTTTTGGTAATAACCCAAAATATTTCCTGACTTTTGCTCATATTTTCTTTAACTGCTCCACTAAAGTTTGACCATTTAACAATTTGGGACCAGGATTTTATATGATGTCATACTGGCAAAATATCTCAACTGCTTCAAAAGAGTCATTACTTTTCACTGCCTTTATCACTCTCAACAAGTTGGCATGAATCACTGATTCACTACCAGAGTAAGAAGATCCTGGAAAGAAATTTCTTTACAGATATCTCATCAATAGCCAATGCTATAAGGTTAAACACTTGGCAGGTCCATAATGATCTAATAGGTAATAATCTTAAAAGTAATTCTCATAATATTCCTTTTAAATGAAGGAGGAAGAAAGTAAGCTAACTTGAATACTGATAAAAATTTTACCCATCATGATTTAAAATTTCTGACAAAAGCAGTTGCCATAATAATTCTAATGATTTTATATTTTTATCATAACCAACTTAATGCACTCTATATACAAGGTACAGCCTAGAATCTGAACAATTTTTATAATTCTTTACATTTTATGAAGTTACCCAGCATTTCTCAAAATTACAACAGTAAATAAAGATCCTCATTTTCTGGGACTTAAATTCCCAAACTTTTTTTTGATAGCACCATAAATAAGTTTTCTTACTATTGTTTACTTTTTAGAAGCTCTGAAAAAAAATAAATAAATAAATTAAAATAAAAAAAAAAAAAGAAAAGAAATAAAATAAAAGAAAAAATATAAACTAGTTGATGCATGCCATCAGAAAAATAACGTTTAATTTTGCAATTATATTGTATTTATATATCAAAAACATGTCTGCATTTTCTTGTTTATGCTCAATACTTCTTGAATATTAAACTAAAAACACTGATTCATGCTTTAAATGAAGACTATTTACTAAAAGAAATTAATTTTTAATATATGCAAATATTTAAAATGTATCATACTTTAAAAGTTTTAGTTAGAGACAATGGTAATTTCTGAGCTTCTTTAAAACTAGTTATTGCCAAAAGTTTGCTCAAAAAGTTTTTTTTTTCTTAATGCTCATAAAGATTGTTATTATACTTGTGTTATTTCCTATACCATGTTGTCCAAGTAATTGTAGTAGTAATTTCATTTTTTGTGGAGTTTTTGTTCAGTTTCTAAACGGCCAAAACACCATGGCTATGTTCAGAAAAAAAATGCTGTTCAGGGCAAGTTTGGTAATTTTTATTAGGAATGCTAATATCGTCATGTTCTTTTACATGTCTGTTATGTACAAGGATTTTCTATCCGTGAAAACAGTAGAAACGAACATTACCAGCAAGTTACTTCAATTCCCTTCTCCCAGCCACTGTCAATAAATATCAACATAAGTTAAATTAGAACATTACCCAGGTCTACAATTTAAAACAGTGTAAGAAAAGGAGTGAGCTTACTTGACGAAAGTTTGTTTAATCTGTAGTATTTACAAGGATCTTTCTTCTAATATAAATACATATACATGTCTGGATTGTTTCTATTTTTAAATTAGATCAGGATCATGACTTAAATTCTATTAAATATTAGCATTTTTGTAGGCTATGTCATTCAATTTTTCTAGAGTCATCACTGCAGTAGAATAAAAAAGGTCTTGACAAAATTTCTTAGCATTAAATAACAGTTTAGCAGACAATTATTTTTTAGAGAATTGTATCTCTGCTCAGACTTCTTCAGTTTGACCTTAAGGATTAGATACAAGACAAAATAAAGGAAGTCAATTTTGATTGGCTGAACTAGCATGGGAATGATAGAGAAAGGTTTTTTGGGGAGTTGGTTCTTACACATCGAACAATGTAAACGTGTTCCTTTCATCTCTGGAAACTGCTCCCCAGTGGAGGGGGAGAACAACCCAGAGAGAGAGAGAGAGAGAGAGAGAGATTATTATGAATGACTCAACATCATCGCCCCAAGACTGCCACCAAGCATTAGCTTAAGCATTATTAATCTTTAATAATTTTATTTTTTTTCTTGTTTTTTGCTTTCTATTGCAATGCTCAAAATTAATAAAATGACTAATAAGTAAACAACGTGGATTGGAAATAGTCTCCAATGATATTTTAACTTGCATCCAATATATTAAAGAACCTGTGATAGTGACAATTCCTTATTGATTCTATTACTTTGGCCTTATGAGAAAGGCTCATGTGGACTTCTGATGAGAGTTCAAATCTCATCAAAGGTTTATTTCAAATTCATGCTGCTTACTTAAAATTTGAAGATTGTAAAACAACCTAAACACTGCAATAAAAAGCAACACTAAGAGAATCTAGTGTAAATAAAAATAAATAATTAACATATACAGATCTTGACAAGAAAATTTCCCTTTTGAAACTTAACTTCCTCTTTTATTCCACACTGCATCATACCACTTAGTTTCCTGGTTTCTTTACAATTGAAAGATTTGGTTTATTCATCTCAGGTTTCCCTCCAGGAAGAAAATTTGCCAATAAATTAATCCATTCTCAAAATATTTTTGCTAATAAGTAATTGCTTTTGTTTTATTTATCTAATTAAAGTAATTTAGTCATCATTTCATTGCAATACAGTTTGCCCAACCAAAGCTTAAAAATGTTTTAATTTACTAGACTTAACATTTCAAGAGTGTAACATAAGAAAATACTCGGGCTAACTTTCAGTTGGGAGATGCTCTTCTTTATTTCAATAATTACTATGACACAAATCTTAATTTGAGCAATAAGTAAAAAAAAAAACAAAAAAAAAAAAAAACAACAGAATGAAGACAAAAAGTGATCAGGTGGCAGCAGTAATTTCTCAGCAAAATTCGCAAACTGATATCAAATTAGAATTCAATACAGTTTCAGATTTAATTTAAAGTGCTGTCAAGTTCATTGCCACTAACAAGTCAAATTTAAAATAAGCTAAAGACAAAACTTATATCATTAAATGAAGAAACAAGAATTTTCTGTAAAGTTATCATTCAATTTACTTTTTTTTTTATATGATAAAAATAATTCTGGCAATCAAATCAATAAGTGACTTAGACACATACAAATATTTACAGTATTTTATTACAAGTTTCTTACCAAGTATTCAGTTTATGCCACTAGCTACATATTTTTTTTATTTTTATATTAAATCATTTCACACAAAGCAAGGCAATAATGCCACTAACATGCAAGTGAGTACTCAGAGTGAAAGAGAATGAGAAGAGTTTAGTGAGAAGAAAGAAATGATAAAAGCACAAGATTCAGGAAGACAGAAGATTGTGACTGACATTGCTTAAAAATTTTTGAAGATTGTGACAGGGAAACAAGAAACCAAAAATGAGTTCCACAGACAAGAAAAGGAACTATTAAAACAGAACTTATAGTTACATTTAGCTAAAATTCAAATCTAAAACAATGAGACCTAGTTGCCAATCGAGTAGCATGTTTAAATTCATGCAGTCAAGGTACCAAGGTGGAGAAGTCCTGACAACAACAGCCACGAAAATATTTATAGAAAAATAAAAAAGAATGAAGCCACGTCACAGTGGTGGTAAAAGTGACTGAAGTCGAGATGCCAAGTCACAACCAATAACATAAACACACGTCTGGATTTTGTAGACAATCTCAAGATACATGACAGGAGCACCAAACCAGATATGGCAGCAATATTCAATGCATGGAAAAATGGTAGACTCATAAATGTTCAAGATGAATTCGCCAGAGAAAAATTATCTGGCATGACAGAGTGAACCAACTTTCCTAGCAGCAAACCTAGCAACCGAGTCAATAAACACTCCACTTTCTGTGGAAAACATGAGTCCAAGAAGGTTCAATGAGTTGCACTCAGGTTAGCATCTGACATGCTGATGGAAGGTAAAAAATAAAATTAAAAGGTTTTCTATGGTGATTAAAAGATCACAGTTTAGTTTTGGAGACATTAAAATTTACAAGCAATTCCTTATCCCAGTTAAAAACTGACTGGACTGGAGGTTTTTTTTTTTTCTCAAGAGCAGCTGCCACTTTCTTGGACCAATCAATAGTTGTGACATCAGCATAAATACCTAGTTGTGAACTGGTGAGATATCAAGGTCATTGATGAAGATAACAACATTAGAACCCTAGGAGACTCCTGCATTAAAAATAAAATGATGTAGAAAAAATTGTCTCATCACATGATTTGTTAAAAGAATGATTGGAGTAAACCAAATATTCGGCCAGACACAATAGCCCTTGAACTTTTGAGGAAGACCAGCATACCAAACCCTGTCAAACGCCTTTGAGATATCTAAAGTCACAGCTAGAATCTTGCTGTTCATACCTAAAGCCTGATAGACAAATTCAGTAACGCTCATTTGTTAGAAATGTCAATTGATTTTTTTTATATGCTTTAGTTTTATTTAAAAGTGAAATTTCATTTCAAGCACCCAAATCTGTAAAGTTTGTTATGACAAGCACACCTAAGTGAAAACAGTAGAAATGAAAACAACCTACGAGTTATTTCAATTGCCTTCCCCAACTACTTAAATCAACATCATTAAATAAATTAGAACACTATCAATGTAAAACTAAATAAAAGGAACCAATCTATTTGACACGCGTTTAAGTTCAAACATTGTGAGCATTCCTCAATTTGAACAACCTTCTTTTTAGGGGAAAATTTTATTATTCTATTGAATTAGTTTTTTTGCTATTATAATCAAATGCGGCTATTTTTAAACTGAGCGCTATTATAAACACTCACTTTTTTTTTTTTAATTCCAATCTCCTCTAAGTAACATAAATTTTATTGGGCATAAGAAACAACATCTATTTTTTTTACAATCTAATACTCGAAAAGAAATTCTCTACAATACAGTTTTTCGTCGGAACTTAGAATTTGGTGTCCTTCAGTTGTCGGAAAAAAAAAAAAAAAACGCTTTGGTAAGCAATTGATTATTGAACATTAGTGATCTACAACAAATTATCTTGCCCTGACATTAACGCTAAAAATTATCAGAGTTTAAAATTTTTAATAAAAACTAAAAAGAAAGTAGTATCCTTCGAGACATTCTTATAAATATAAACTAAAAACCTTGAAAAATGGTTCGCAAAAGTTTGTTTATAAAACACAGTTATCAATTGAATTAAATTCTCCCAGTTTTTGGGGTTTTTTTCCCCCCCATTTTAGCAAAAACAAAATATAAAAATAGAACGATAACTATTCATACTAGGAAAGGCGGAAGTGGAAAGAAATAAATAAATAAATGTTTAGTTATCCCCCTTGGAAAGAGAGGACCACCCCATCAAAAAAAAAAAAAAAAAAAAACACACGTGGTGCTGTATAAATTTGTCAATTATTTTTCCGATAGTCGATGACAAAAAATATTCGTTCTAAATCCAGTTTGTTGCTCAGAAAAGAAGAAGAAAAAAAAAAAAAAAAAAATCAGACAATCTATATTTTTAGCCAAATTTAATAAATTAATTTAGATGTAAAAAAAAAATTGTAAAATTGAGAGAATGTTGATTAAATCATTTTTGAATTTTTATGGACACTTTAAGATCGGACTGATAGAGAATTAAAAAAAAAAAAAAAGTTTTTGTCAGAGTACAATGGCCTTTCTTTTGCTATAAAACGGGGGAAATTCCTATCGCTAATAATAGCGTCCCTGAGCGAAATGTTAGGACTTCATTATTTCTTTTTGTTTAGTACACGGAAAATTTCTTATTTTTTATTTTATCTGTGTGTTGTGCCATATTCCGTTTGGCGTTTGTTTAAATCTACTTCTTTTCACCAGTGTTCGGAAAAAAAAGGCTGATAAAATTATTAAGCAATTTTCGACCCTAATCATGTATGCACATTCATTCGAATATAGACGTGCAGATAAATTTTCAAATATTCCACCCCTTCAAGACATAAGCGATCATAA
The DNA here is from genome assembly GCA_963932145.1 of Acanthosepion lycidas. NCBI lineage: Eukaryota > Metazoa > Mollusca > Cephalopoda > Sepiida > Sepiidae > Acanthosepion > Acanthosepion lycidas. The sequence continues at coordinate 47,012,466 of OZ010593.1, read as the reverse complement.
CTCTCCATAGTTTCCAATATTTAATTATGTGAAATGCCACAAAATATTCTTTTTTTTCCTGTTGCTTTCACCACGGCTTGGAAGTCAGTTTTCCTTCCAGTAGGCCGGTTGCTATCTAAGGTTAGGGTCTATCATGCTATAAAATAGCTGCAGATAAATACGATTAAAAAAAGTACAATAACCACGTTAGGAAAAATTCGAGTTTCCTCACAAAACTAAAAATACCGCTTGCTTTAAAAATTTAAAACTGATTTTTACATACTTCAGCATGGTATACGTATGGTACACCTTGAAAATCGAATATTTAATAATTACATTGTTTTTTATGAATTAATTATAATAAATAAAGCAGCATTTTCTCGTATGACTCAGTGAATCGTTTAGATTTTTTTGTTTTTTTAAAAGAAATCGAAACACTTGGCTCAGTCATACGCAAAAACACACAAAAAATTGAATGGACAATATGACATGTTCTTTTTATTTTAGGATATGTAATTAATTCAATGCTAATTGTATATGTTAAGCAAGCTTAAACCATACATTCAATCTGATAATTTTAAATAAATATCAAGTCAAAACCATTTCTTTAAAAAAAAAATGTCATAATTTATTAAGGTAAGCACGAAAATTTGAATAATTCATGTTGTCGAATATCAATTTCTTTTAGTGATTCTAAAGAATAAACTGAAATTATCTTTTAATTTACTTTACCATTATTAATATTATTGAGACTATTGTGAATTTTAATTGTTGACATATTCTTGACTATCGACTGGAAATATTTTCTTCTGCACCATAAGACAAAAATCGAATTGATCATTAAAAAAGCCCTAACGTTTTAAACCACGTGCTGCTTTTAAATCACCGGTTCGGCAGTTGAACAAGTGAAAAAAATGTTATTTTAAAGTTCAAACACGAATCACCAAAAACCGTTTTTTTTTTTTCTTTTTTCCAACGAATTCTTTAAGTTTAAATGAATGATATAACGATTATTTTTTAAATGAATGATATAACGATTATTTTTTAAAAGTATTATTAAGAGGAAAAAAATCAATCAGCCTCGCGCTTTCTTTGAGTAAAAAAAAACTTACCTTATTTTTTTCTAGCTAAGAAACATTAAAGAAGCGACAAGTTTCGACTAAATCGTCCTTAGCAAGTATACAGAGATATGGTAAATTCCATATAGTAACATAATCGAAAGTAGTGCTTAAAAAATAAAATACCTACGAAAAAAAATCATACACTAACTAAAACATCTTATTTTGTTTCGTTATTTTGAGATCTCGCGAAAACGAGATTTTAGACAAAAAAAAAAAAAAAAAACGTTGTCTGCGATTTCCAGATAATTGGTTAATTATTATAAATAAAAAAGGAGGTGGAAATATGTACTATCTTATCATTAACTTATTAGTCGTATTTACTGATCGAACCATTATTTTTCATTTTTGGTTTTGGTTTTCGCCATTATTCTAAAATTTCGTTTATAACCACCAAATTATCACAAATATAACATTTTCTTTATGAAAATAAATGTATTGTAAAATGTAAATTGATGTAAAACATATTTTGAGATGGGAGTTAAATGAGTCATGATTCACAATAAAATTTATTCTAGTGATTTCAATGAAACATATATTTACAATTATAATATGACAAAATAGTAAATTTATATGTGCTAGTAGAAGATCTGTCTTACAAACATTTTTATTAATACATTTTTTTTTGTAAGTAAAATGTAAGAAAAAATATAACTAGCGTCTATAAGAATATTTATTTACCAATTTCACAGTTTTGTGATTTTCAAAAGTTAAATTGAGATGGAGATATGTGTGGCTATGTCATGATATATCTCACATCTAAATGCATAGCCACACATCACTCTATCTCAATTTAACTTTTGAAAATCATAGAACTGTGAAACTGGTAAAATTAATGTAATTATTCTTAAAGACTCCAGTTGCATTTTCAACTACTTTTTCTTATATTTTTACCTGTGTAGGATGTATAAAAAAAACTTTACTTACTTTTATATAGGTATAATTCCATTTCTTCTCTTCCCAGCTATGGATAAATAGCAGGACAGACAAGCCTTACTTGATAATCAGTCTAGAAGAAAAATGCTGATTTCAAACCAGCCTGGAGAGAGTTGGTAAAGGGTGGATGAACTTCTTATAGGAGTTAATGGCCAACATGCAGCTAGGAGATAGAAAAAAAATTCAAAAAGCCTCCGCGATTATAGCATCATCTGACATGTGGCATATAGGGCAGCAGTACAGGACATGGTGCTATGATAGGGAGAGTAGGAATTGCAGGGTACAGACAATTGACCACTTTAATTCACTTGTGTTGGTCGATCTGTACTCTCATCTGTCGATGGAAGAATCCATTCATATATATAATATATATAAAAGTACATACATGCATACATACATACATACATACATATACATATATATATATATATATATATATATATATATATATATATTCTATGCAAGATATATCGATGATATATTCTTTCTATACACGGGTAGTGATGACAAACTTACCCAATTCCTTATGACCCTAAACACAGTGCACGACTCAGTTAAGTTTGACTATGAAAAATCCACAACATCAGTAACATTTTTAGACCCCCGCATTTACATAGATGAAAACAGGAAACTACAAACAACACTACACACTAAAATCACCGACACCCACAACTATCTACACTTTAAGTCTTCCCACCCTAAATACCTCAAAGAGAATCTTCCCTATTCACAAGCACTTAGACTCAGAAGGAGATGTTCCAACAATGAAGAATTAAATAAACACATTGAAAATCTGGAGCATCAATTCACAACATGTGGCTATAAACAACACCTAATCAGGGAACAAATAAATAAAGCAATTTCCACACCTAGAGAAGACACCCTAATGTACAAGATTAAAAATAAATCTAGCCGCATCCCTCTAGTAACCACTTTCAATCCCACTCTGCCTCCACTATCCCAAATAATCAAACATCGCTGGGAAATACTACATCTCAAACCAGACCTAAAAAAACTGTTTAAGGAACCCGACCTTCTTGCATATCGTAGACCTAAGAACCTAAAAGAAATCATAGGTAGTAACCACATTTCAGGGGACAAGGTAATTCGTAATAAACTAAGAACAGGATTTTCCCAACTATGTAACAAGAAGTTTATGTTGCAACCATATTAAAAACACGAATTCATTCACTAGCTCAATCACTAAATCTACTTTCAAAATCTACCATGATTCTAACTGTAGAAGTCATAACATAATTTACCTCCTAGAATGCACACTATGCCAGAAACAATATGTAGGAAAATCTGAATGGCCCTTTCACTACAGAATTAATAATTATCGTAAGCGAATTAAGTTGACTCCCCATGAAAAATTATTACCTGTAGAACAACATTTCCACCTGGAAAAACATGATTTCAAAACCCATGCCAAATTCACTATAATTGAGAGAATAGAAAAGTTCAGAGCAGATAACATTAGAAAGATTTTAGAGTCCCATGAAAATAAGTGGATACAACATCTAAAAACAAAATATCCAGCCGGGCTAAACCATAAATTTAACAATATATAACTCAACAAATCAAAACCTACCCACATTTCTCACCCACACAAAACAGACATGCTTACAGAGGTGTGGAGGCCTCACACTTATACACTCACCCACACGAATATACACACTTACACACATCATACTCACTCACTCCCTAATGAGCCAAATGATAACACACACCCACAGCAATACACACGCTTACACATATCATACTCACTCACTCCCTAAGAACCAAATAACACACACACAAACACTAAACAGAGACATCCCCTCGCCAGGTCCAATAAAACTGTCAAACTGACCAGAGAATTCAGAGCAACATGTATCTATCCAGCTCTTATCTCAAATAACAATTTAAAAGAGACTGTTTGACCAACACAAGGAATGTTAAAAGATTCATTTTAAAAGTTTTCATTTGTTTTTTTTATTTTTTTATCTAAAACATAAAAAAACAAATGAAAACTACAGACAAAAGTTCATTTTCTCCAGCAAAAGACTCATTTCTGTAGTTTAGTGCTACCAGCAAGCAGAAATATTTCTCCTCCCAATGATGGCCATTTTGGTCGAAACTAGTCGAGGAATCTAAATGGAATAATAATAAAAAAAAACGAAAGAATATTAATCTACAACCCAGTGTGTCTAAAGATTTTTATTTTTTTATTTTTTTATTGTTCAAAATATATATATATATATATATATATATATATATATATACATGCACACACACACATGTATATATATATATATATATATATTTACTGTATTAGGGAAACAAATTAAAAAAAATCAATGGAAATTCTTTGTGGATTATTTTTTTTATTTATTTTTATCAACGTTTCTAATAATTTTTATGATTTCCAGTTCATATTTGTAAAAATATTTTCACATATTTAAACACTTTCACCTAATGCTAGACATTGACTTTCATTCTGGTAAAGGGTGTAATGATGGCATATATGTCATCAAAAAAACTCCAGGAAGTCACATATCTCTCTAATAGAAAATTGAATAACTGTTATGCTTACATCAATAGAGACTTCTTCTCATCCATTAGAAAACTGTTTTTCAAGCTCTGAATCTCTAGATTGGACAGAGGAACTATATTGTTCCACAAAATTGTATATATCTGCTGAAAATGCCACTAAGGAAACATTTCAAACCTCATCAAAAGTATGAAAATGAAGAAATGAGAGCTGCAACCTATTTAATCTCGTCTTAGACTATGCTCACTGCTATACAGGCACAGATGTGAAGAGATGGGCACTGATCACTTAATCCTTCCATGCCATATCTCAAATAAATTTACTGATACAAAACAGCATTCCTGCTTTCCTACCAGAGGCCAGTGTACAGATGATGGCTGGGGAGAGGATATGCTAAGCACATAGGTATTCATAGTTAGGATAAAAATGATCTTGAATAAATAAATCAACATCCTCTACCAAGTGTTCTAAGAAGTAGGACTCAAGATAAACCTTTCCAAAACAGAAACTATGGTCTGGAATGGGAATGAAAGCAGTGATAGCACTGACCCTAAATCCATCATGAAAATTCACGAATTGGAATTAGTAAATACTAAACACTGTAAATACCTTGGTGTATGGATCAAGTATAACAAATTTAGTAAAGGACATTGAACATAGAATAGGTTGTGCTAAGGGTAATTTTGGTCAACATTGCAAACTGCACCTACATCAAAACATTAACCTAAAATCTTGAGTTATGTTCTTAAATGGTCTCATCAGATTGAGACTTTCATATAGATGTCATGCATGCCAACGTTCCATGTTACTTCGAACAAAAGTTTAGGAAGGAAGCCTCCATCAATACTGGAAAGAATAATAAAAGTTACTGGACTTCAGTAACGTCTTTCCCTGAAAAATTGTTTTAATAGAAAGATTCCATATATTTCAACTGAAAGTAACACTGGCTGCTCAGTAAATGAATGCCAAATGTTTCCACATACACATAAGGAATAAACTAATATTACTACTACTGTTAAGATTTTTGTTAAGTCATCAGTTTATATATATATATATATATATATATATATATATATATATAAAGTGGACATTGAAATCAACACTCAAAGGAGACAGTCTGTTTCATGCTAAACATAATCATCAGGCCTGACAATTGTGTTTAGCATGAAACAGCCTGTTGCCTATGGGTTTTGTCTTCCACTTGTCATCCACTGACAGACTGTTTCACAACTTTTCAGTGTAGCTAGACACGCAATTACTTCAAGCTGGAGTTGAAACTAGACCAATTTGACATCAGTTGGAGGCTCTTATCCCTAGGCTATATGCAGAAGGGAAATTTTTAATGCATTATATACATGATATAAGCATTATCAGCTGCCAGAGTACTCTATTCATTACAAAAAGCTTAGCATTATAGCAACAGTAGCAGTTATCAAATTCCCTTCCTTCCAGAGTGTTCAACCAGCAAACGAGTGTGTATAACAATAAGGAAGGCTTTTATTTCACCAAAAATGTGATTGTCTGAAGCAATCATAGAGACGATGCATACAAGGCCAGTAATCTTTACAAATATAAAATTCAATATGAAGAGATAGAACAATAATACTTATTGATAGAATAAAACACTTCATGTAACTTACATGTGAATACAAACACTGATTTTCATGGATACCTTTATATTCAATTCACTAAGAAATCCACTGAAGATTGAACATAACAGCATTCATGGAGCTTGGAGTTCAAATCTATATAATAAATGCAAATGTCAGTGTGTCACAATTTTTCAACTTTACGCCTAGAGGCCATAGTCCAACATATACCAGTTTGAAATAAGGCCAACTTTGTGAGCAAATTAAAAACATTCCAGGCTGGATCCAGACCTGCAATCCTAAAATTTTGGATTCCCACATTTTCATTACTGTAATTGTTTTCAGCAAATTTTTACATGATTTTTTGTAACAAATTTTTTTGTACGAAAACAATTTTTATAACTTGTAAATAAATTTGAGAATAATCAAAATTAATTGCAAAATCCAGGAAAAGTCACCCACAGAATAAAAATAATTGTTTGTACAGAAAGTAAGGACCTACGTACATCAAATTGTCTTTAAATTAAGTGGCAGCAGAAGAATTATTATTGAACCTTTAAAAGGTCAGCTTAAATATTAATACAATACTTAAATGCAGTGATCAATTTTGACTTCTTCTGTAGTTTATTGCTGCCTATCACATCTACTCTTCCTTGCCTATTGTGATGAAGACCCAATTAAGAGCCCTCTGCAGGAGCTAGCTTAAATGCTGTCTGATAGGGCAGCTTTTAAGCTAGTTCTTATATAAGTTAAGCGAGTTATTTTATTGAATTTTTAATCATTTCACCCCCAGGTAAGGCAATAATGCCACTAGGATGCAGAAGGAGTGCTGTTACAGAGAGTGAAAATGAATGAGAAGTATTTAGTGGATAGAAATGAGAAAAAGGACAATAAAGAAACTGGATTCAGGAAGACAGAAGATGGCAATTGATGTTGCATTTAAACTTTTGTAGAGTGTAGGTGGCAGGGAAGCAAGAAATCAGGAGTTCTACAGGTGCAAGAAAAGAAATTATAAGAATAAAACTGATACATGCATCTAGTTAGTTCAACTGTAAAATAGTGAGACCTAGTTGGCAATCCAGTAGCATGCTTAAATTCATTCAATTGTGGCAATAAGGAAAATAACTTATCATAACAATTGCCATGAAAATATTTATAGAAAAGACAGAGGGCAGCCACATCACAGCAGTGCGAAAGTGACTGAAGTTGAGATATCAGGTCAGGATCTATTACATTACAGTGTTCTTTGAATTTTGTCAAGAATCTCAAGATATTTAGTTCGAGCACCAGACCAGATATGGCAACAGTATTCAATGCATTTGTGAATGGTAAATTTATAAATGTGCAAAAAGATTTCTGGCAAGAAGAAACATCCAGCAAGACACACTGATTCAACATTTGTAGCAGAAGACCATGGAATTGGTTCAATATAATCACTCCACTTCATGTGAGTGGAAAACATAATTCCAAGAAGGCACAAAGTGTTGCTCTTCTGGAGTTTAGTATAAGCCATGCTGATGGCAGGCCAAAAAAATTAATAGTTATTGAGAAATAAAGGGAAAAAAAAACAACAAATGTCAACATATTTAACCCATAACTGGAAGAGAAGACATGGATTCATACCTTTCCAAAAGTTATTTGTACAAAAGTGGATGTAACAAATTCACCTCACTGAATTCTCTTTCCTAATCATTAAACATTACACTACCAGCACATCCAACTGCTTTCATTACCATCTACAAATGATAAAATGAGAATAGTGAAGAGTCCAGGACAAGGAAATGTAGAACATGATATCATGTCAACTACTAAGGGACAAAATTCTTTCTTTTGGTATTTTTGTTAGCCTGTTGTATCCTGTTTGCACTCCCGCATTTTTTAAAAACAACTAGAAGAAAAAACTTAATCTGCATTGTTATAAGACTGATTTAGGATATAAAATGGCCTCAAGGAAACTTTGACTTTGTGTAGTTAAGTTTATTTATTTCTGAAAAAACCAGTTCAGAAGCTGTGAGCATATTGTTGTATCTGTTCTGCAGTTTTGACCAACCAACCAGCTAAGACAAGCTTTGTGCCCAGTCCTGCATAAACTGGAGTTGGGTGAATTTTTACCAATGGTCTGAGTGTAGACGCTTGTGTTTCTCACATTAAAAAACTGGCCTTGTGTCACATCTGAAACCCAGTGATGGGTGATTTAGTAAATACTGGATCAAAGTGTAGTCACTCAGTCTGATTCAGAAGTTATGAGTATATTGTAATATTTGTTCTGCGGCCTTGACTGGATATGACCAGCTAAGACAAGGTTTGTGTTTGATCCCACATAAGCAGGAGCTGGGTAAATTTTGACCAATGATTCAAGAGTATGTGCTCAGGTTCCCCACATTAAAAAACTGACCTTGTGTCACATCTGAAACCCAGTAAGGGGTGATTTGGTAAATACTGGGTCAAATTTTAGTAGTTATTTACCCTGGTCTACTCACTGAGATGGGATGTGACATAAAGTTGGGTTTAACATGGGGAACCCAAGCACATACACCTGGGCCAAGGAGAAAAATTGTACAGCTCCACAACTGATGGTTCTGTTGGCATTGGTATGTCTATTGATCCCCACTCTTTAGTGCAATGAGTAGGGAGTGCTGTTCCCCGGGACCAGGCACCTCACAGTATTTATTTTCCTCAGCTGTGTCTCTGTCCACAGATAGAGTCACACTCTGCCTGAGGATAGATGCAACTGGGAGATTATAAAACCCTACCTGGCATGTGCCATGTGTAGTATCTGTTCCAGCAGCTGACATTTGGTTCATGGCTACAGACATCAGCAACAGTTCCTGCTGCTTGAACCATCCTTACCAGCAGCAACAATATACAATAAACTGTCCTTTTCAGGACAATGCTCTTCAGTAACTACAAATTACCCTTCTCAGGTCAACACTCTTTTAACTCTAGATATTTTTTGTCTAGTGAACTGTAACCTTATTTTTGTCAATGTTTTCCTTTAACGAAAATAAACTTGGCTATATATTTTTTACTCAAGTCTTCCTTTTGTTTGTTATTGTCTTTCAATATCTGTTTGAAGGCTCATATAGCACTCACAACATGCCATACCCAAGTAGTTATTGGCCTACATTCAATTATCATTTTGACAAAACACAGAAAGTGAAAACAATACAAATCAGTTTAAATGGAATTATTTTTATTCATTTACTAAGATAGGAATCAAGTAAAAATATACATTTTTAATAGAAAAATACAAAAATTGAATGCAATGTTTGTTTGAAAAAAAAAAGAAGTTCTGTTGTATTAGTGGTGACAGAAATAAAAGTCAATCACTGCCTGATTAAATATGAATAAAAATGACGATGCAGATGGTTCAGCAAAAACCTTTTCTTATGGACATTTATTGATTACCACCTGTAAAAAAAGAAAGAAATATTTCTATTTCTGAATATCTGTTCATTTTATTTACTAAGAATACAATTTTATTAGAGATTGCAATATATGAGCTATCTAAAGTATGTATACATGAATTTAAACTCTGACAACTTACTAAATATTTTTCTTTTTCAGGTTCAAATGTTTATGAATACTTACATTATGATTATGAATCATTATGAAATGATTATGAATCATTATGAAATGAGACGAATCTTTGAAGAAAAGAAATTCATCCTCTAGTGCAGTGGTTTCCAAACAGTGAGGCACACCTCATAAGTGTGGCAGAAGAGAATAGCAGGTGAGGTGGAATGATTGAAAGACAATCAAAGATTTAGAAGCAGTTTAAAAGAATTCATATGCCAAAAATAAATGATTTCAAAATTTAAAATATTATTATAGATTACTTGTAATTGCATATATGAATCCCAGCATAAATACTTATAAATAATTATTGACTGATTTTATCATTGTGATATCTTTTCATTATATCAAGTATTAAGAAAATAGTAACTAGGGTCTGCAAATTGGAGAAGAGATTTATCAATGATAATGTTCTGACTTCAAATCTGTGGTTATCTCCCTTTAATCCTCTCTATTATTTATTTTTAAATGTACTTTTTATCACATAAAATTTGGTGAAGTGGGAGCAAATTTTACTTCTGAAAATGTGACACAGAGAAAAAAATTTGGGAACCACTGCTCTAGTGTGACCAAAAGTGCAAGACGTAGTTAAAATGCAAAGTTTCAAACATATCCACCAAGATGGTAGAGATAAATTTGAAACAGAAGTGGTCGTTCAATATTTATACCAATGGATTTTTTCTCATAGAGATACATGTAAAAGATAGTTTATCACACAAAATCAACAACAATGAATAAGATGAAAGCAGCCATTGAACTAGAATATGCTAGTAGCAAATACTACAGGCCCAACATTTCAAGGGAGCCACATTAAATGCTTTGAAGCTGCTAATCTTACAATCCAGCAATCTTACAATCTGGCAATCTTATAGTCTGACAATCTAACAATCTAGCAATCTTATAATCTGACAATCTGTTAATATTACAATGTGGCAATCTTACAGTGACAATCATAAAATCTAGCAATCTTACAATTTTGCAATCTTATAATTTAGCAATCTTGCAATCTGGCTGCATTTTTAATTATTCAGCATTTCAGCTAAGATTATGTTGAGGATGTTAAATCTACTGAAATATCTCATTAGAAGATAGAATCGTTTGCCTCATTTTTCTGGGTCTGTTTATCATATTGATACAAGTTAAATATTTACCTGTTTTATAATCTCTATCACTGTAATTTATGATGTAACATTTATATGTATTTTTTACTTTAGGGTCCTTTATAACATTAGCTATAGGCCCTGCTCTTGTTTAATCTAGCCCTGCCCAAATAAACTGTTTAATGAACTGCATTGTCATCAATGTCTGAACCAGAACAGCTATCAGTTTGAATAATTGTAATAACTCAACATGATCTTTCAGGTCTACTTTGAGTTTCGACAGTTTGACATTATGTTGTTGTATGTGATTCATGCCAGGAAATACCAGAGGTCTGAATTGAATATAATATCCTTCAGGAACCTTGATTAAGAACAGTTAATCTGTGGTGACCCCAATGGGTTCATCCTAAGTAAGTTTTGTATTCAGTATCACCTCATAAAGTCAAAATTCCTAGGAGTCTCAAGGGGTGACCTAAAAGTTGACCTCAAAGTTGCTTTTGTTACTAGGTTAATCTGGCATTGTGTTCACAGAATCAAGCCTCAAAGTATATTGGTAAGTATCTTCATACAAATAAGGAAGTAAACACAGCTGAACTTATGTTACACAGACACAAAACAACTGGATAATAGAAAGTTATATAAATGCCCAACTAATGAGAGAAAAATGGAGAATCACTTAGAGGTTCACAAGAAGACCAAATATTAGGAGAAAAACCTGAAACCTCATACCCTCATTTCAATCAACATTAATTCAACATAGTCCAAAAAGGAATAAACAATTTTCTTACATATGGTAAATTTAGTCTTGTATTCTTATCAGACATTACTAACATTACAATATAAATAAAAATTCAAAGCATTTGTCTATTTTTGAGACAATTCATTTTACATGGCTGACTGTAATTTCTAAGGAAGTAATGGATTTTTCATTTATTAATCAAACAGATTTTATCACTTTAACATTATATTTAGTGGATACCTATATTTGAATAGTTGCTCCATTTATTAATTAAACAGTATATATATTTATTTTCATCTACCAGCCTGAATATTTGAGTTGTGCTTTTAAAATACTATTTGGCCCTGCTTGATTGGCAATAAGACCCTCCGTGGCAAAGTTGATCCAAAACACATTGGATCTAATGATGGTTTCTCCTGCAGCTTTGAATCTTACTGGAGAGCACATATTTTTCTTTGATAAGATTTTCTCAAATATTCAGGCTGGTAAATATACTGCTTAATAAATAAATGGAGCATGTACTCAAATATGGGTATCTGTCTACTAAAATAACATTTAAAGTGATAAAATGATTAATTGTTCAAATGCATACATATGTTTACTCTTTATATCAGACCCATACTGTTTACTCATGGCCATTGACTGACTGTCTGTCTGACTCATTGTAATAAAATAAGTAACTAAAATTAAGATGAAAGAAAATACTCATAAAAATTAATATTCATTAAGGATAGTCACCCCCCCTCTCAATTTTATTGAATTATTTTTACTAATATGCATATTTTTGTATTTCATCTTCATGGATTTTTAATTATACTTACATTTTTAATAAATCCAACAAAGTTTCCTCTTCCAAAAGATTGCCCAAGTGTCAAGGCACAGTTTTGTCTCTTGATGAAGCCTGAAAAAAATTATATTGAAACAAAGAAAAAGATGTAAGAAAGTCAGTCTTCTTTCTTATCCTTTTTAAATAGCAAATAACTTAAATGTAACCTCTGAAATATTAGATGGTGAAAAGCTACACATAACAGTTAAGTCATAGCCTTCTTTTTTCCATATATCTAAACTATAATTTAAAAAATATAATATTGAAAAGTGAATATTTCTCTGAAATTTGTTGGAAAATTTCCAAGTTTTCATCTGAAATCAAGAAATTACAAACATAACACAAATTGAATTCATAAGAATTCCACTGTGATAATTAAAATTTTTATAACACAGCCTAAATCTCAATTGTACCAGTTTTAAAACTATTTAATTCTCTCCAAATATTAAAACAAAGGATTTTAATCTGATAAAACAAACAACCAAATAAAATTACAAGATAATTAGGAAAAACACAAAGTGGAAATCTTGCAAACCTTTTTGAGAAATACTAACCTGGAACGATTTTTTGGTCAACCATATTGCTATTGGACCACATTTCTATGATGTCACCTTTTTTCATCAGCTTGACAGTTACCCAGGTTTTCTTAACCTATAAAATGAAAAAGGATAAAAATTTATATTTTACACACTGAATTAAGGGATTTATTTTCATTATCATCTTTGAATAAAGCTTTTGAAAATAATTGCAACACAAGAAAAACATTGATTCTTAGACAGGATAAACTGAAAAATGACTTATTAATTGGCATATAACATGTATCATGAAGTGATATATGTGTAAATACACACATATATATATATATATATATAAATAATCAAAATCCAGGTAGGCAGTGACTGATCACAACTGATAGCTTTTGCATGCAATCATCATGCACCCAGTAGAAGCTCTGCAATATCTTATGTCATTGAGCACTTTTTTGCCAATAAGCAGTTTTTGGGTAGACTCTTTTTAGAGCTGCTCATCCTTTTCTAATATATATATATATATATATATATATATATATATATATATATAGGCAGCATATCTTCATTCAAACATGTTTCATTGAATAATATAGACATAGTGTGTCTACTTATTTTTATACTGATCCTTTCTAATCAGTTTCTTGATGTTAAGGAAGGTGCTGTAGTTTTTTCTAGCCAAGTAGTTTTGAATTTTCTAAGATCATCTTAAGGGGTAAATTACAAAGATAAACTTATTTTAACTGCAATAAAATCTGCATTCCATTGTGATAGTTATTTTTAAAAACACATGCGAACATGTCCTGCATACATATGTATTAGGTTAAAAAAAGCAATATGACACTTATTCTCAGAATAAGTATTGTTTTTTTTTATTGTCTGAGGATTGTGCAACAGTAGGATTAACTCCATTTATGTCCACATTAAACTTTTAGTCATGGCCAGCAGTAAAATTTAAATATTGTTTTTCAATATAGATCTTGTGCTTGCTCTGGTTTTGTATATATTTTTATATACCTTGCATTGAACACTGTGTAGTGTCTACAAATTTTGCCTTTATTGATATGTTATAAAGGACTGATTTTAATTAAATTCTACCTTATCATGCTTTTCTGTTTTGAAAAAGGAGCCAAAAAAATAATAAATAATAGCAACTTACTATACGTGCTGTAAATTCCACAGGGATATCCCTTCCCTGGTACTCAAGGATGAATTTTCCAACCAGTGATGGAGAATTGGTATTTGCATCTTTAACAAATATTGTAAAGGTTGGTGGAATTTTACACTCACTGTTACCAAGAACTGCAACTGAACTTTCAGAAACATCATCTAACTGAAAACTGAGGCTGATGGAAATGTGGTCTTTGAAATCATTATTAGTCACTACAGGAACAATCAGGTAGCTGTTTAGTTGGAATTTTGAAGAATTGTTTATTATAGAGACATTCTCATAATTTATATACCAGCCATGTGATTGTTCTACAATGTTTTGAGTCAATGGTAGATCCACTAGTTTACAGACTCTTACTGTAAAAAAAAAGACAAATACAAAATAATTATTAAGTTTTAATTTATGAAATGTCTTTATAATATATTAAAGCAATTTTTTCAATTTTTTTTTATCTTACAGCACACTTGAACCTATAGTAAAACTTCTGTGGCACTAGTAATTAATGATGATAAAAAAGAGCATTCTTTTTATGATCTATTCATTAACACAAACAAAATAATTTATTATCATTTTTAATAAAAAGACAGCAATTAAAATTCTTAAAAGAAACTTATATTTATTTTTTGTTTATTATAATTTAACATTTTATGAGACATCTGAGCTTGCCTGAAAAAAGAAAAAGAGCTGAAATTTACGTTGATACATGTGATGATGGCCTGTCTGATAGTGAGAATGTCATGTGCTTGTGTGTGTAGAGAAGAAAAGTGGTGTCAATTCTAATTGATTTAAAATGAGTAAATTAATGATAATTATAATTGTTATAATTATTTTATTATAATTATTTTTGACACTATAATTAATTTTTATTCATTTAATTATTATGGGGGCAAAACAGTGATAGTAAAATTAATTTTGATTGATGCATTTCTTTATGGACATGACACTTTTTTGCAAGAATTCTCATATAATCAGTTTAATTTTGATATGTACACATATTTTGCTTTGAACCTCTTCCAAAAATAATTTAATTAATGACCTTTATAAATTTTCCTGGTACTCCTATGAACATCTCAAAGCACATCAGTATTGAAAATCAAGAGCATATCGAAATAGGACAGTAGACATTAAGGAGTTATAGTTAGAAACTCATAATTAATACTGAATTCTTATAAAACTATAATTCTTCTTCTTTTACGTACTATATCCCTTTAGGATATTGGCAGTCATGGCTCTCCACAACTTCCTACCCTTTGCAAATCTAAGCAATGTTTATCCCATTACTGTTCTGTCATCCACTTATGCAAGCTTGTGAAGTAGATAGGTTACTCACTGTTTCCCTGTGCTTTTCTTGCTTTCAATATGTCCTGTGAGTGTCAAACTCTCAAAGCCTGCCTTCTTCATTATATATTCCCATAAATTTTAATTGACTATTTCTGATTCTAAGTAAAAGTTTTCTTTTTGTTTCCATTTTCCTTAAAACTTTCTCATTGCCTCCATGCTCCATCTATTGTATTCCTTCTGTAGAACCACATCTCTGTTGATTCAAGTCTCCTCTTCAATTGTGAGGAAATTTTCCAGACCAGATTTTTATTTTTATAATTAATACCAGATTTTATGGTGGACATTAATGGTTTAAAAGAAGAAAAACATGATTTTACCAGATTAAAATCATACTGTATTCAAGCAGTAAAATGCTAGCCTAACTGATGTTATTTGTCTGCTTACCTTCATCTTAAAAGTTTGAAACAGCAAGATGAGGAAGCTAAAGTGTGAATGACCAAAAATGAAAAAACATGTCACACCATGTTTTTTGCTTTCTTTGCTTATATGGAATAAAAATCTGATTAAATTTATAAGCTTTTCATGGGATATATATAGATGACCAAAAACAATAGTAAAAGTATATTCACCAATATTAAAACCCTGCCATATGACAAAAATCTAATTCACTTAATAAAATATAATAATATTCCTTCATCAATCACTCCACAGAAATTTCTTGGTGGAAAATGCAAAAAAATATTATAAATAAACATAAATGCAACTTATAAAATTAGCGTACTTGGATTCTGTGGCAAGATCATACTACAAGTACAGGTGGTCATATTGAACCCAGTACCTCCGGGACATTGTCTTTTTGTCCAACCATTGGGAGTGGCCTGGTAAAATATACTGGGATTATGTGGATAAGTTTTGAACTGTAGAGAACACTCTGAAAAATAAAAATAAAAAACATATATATATATATATATTTATTTATTTCTCAAACAACAAAAATAAAAAGAAGAAAAATCTGATTTTATTTTGTTGAAATTTTTTTCACCTTTTTTATTTTGCAATTTGTTGTTTTAACTTTTAATACCTAAAGTTTGTTTCTTCATTTACAATTTGGATGATTATGATAATGTCTTTCATTCAAATGATTGTGATAATATCTGTCATTCTAATGGCTATGATAATGTCTAATATCTGCCATTCAGATGATTATTTCTTTGGTTGTTTATACTCTTAAATCCTACATTAGTATTGGAGGCATTGTCACAGAAGTCATAACATGGTGTTTTCAAACATCCTACTTAAATTATTATAGATGTATCATTTTGTTCTTAATTTTCTTGTTATATGTTATCTTGAGTGTTCTTTCTGGTTTTAATAGGACGAGTTAAAAACAAGGGGGATTTATTTTGAAAAATCAAATTAAAAGGTCAATATTAAAAAATGAATTTATAAGTTTCAAAAGTTAAAATATGTTTCCTGTTAATTTCCATAATTGCTTGTAATTCACACAAATATGACTAAAAACAAAAACTACTTGTAGTTACTTGATAGAGGTATTCAGAAACCTACTTGTGTTATAGAATGCAAAGGTCTGAACCAGAATGGTCAGCAATTGGTTCGAGTGCCTTGTGAGCAGGGTATTTTAACAGTGATGGATTGCCTTTGCCTGTATTTTGAATATAAGTCCAAAATGGCATGAATTCAACAGAGTGTCTCAAGAATTCTGAAGCATCAATATGCCTCCCAAACCCAGGTTAGAGAGGGATGCTGAGCCAACATGCATTCCTGTGACATCATTCCTTTTACCACATCTTAGAATCCAAGCTGCCACTACTCTCCCTTAATGCAACAAATAACAAAAAGAAATGTTCCATTTCGTTGATACCATTTCATGTAGTAAAATGGGGGCCCAGAGACGATACAGAATGCAACACTTGACTAATCATAAAAATTTGACATGCCATTTGCTAGATATTAAGGAAAAACATCTCTAACAAAAATAGACCATAAACTTCATTTATTTACTGACAGCTACTACAAAAAAATAGATCAAAGTATTTTATATATAAAAATCAATTACAATTAATAATATGAACTACTATTACAAACTACAACTTTTACGTTGTTTATGAGATTATCATTTATAACATAGTGATCATCATCACCATCACATGCACACACATACATACAGATCATACGACAAGCATTCATTGATTATTCTGCTCAAAATTTGCTTTCTGATTGGTCAATCCTGACCAGTCAGATCACCTGCACGTGAGGAATAAATATTTCCTGTGCAGAGAGCTGGGAGCCTGTCACGTGAGACACCACCTAATATAAACGAACATGAATAAGCCTCTGTCTCTTTTCTTCTCTTTTCTGCTCTCTTCTTACTCAGCCAAGATGTAGTATTCAAGAACTCTCCTCTTGACCTTATGGTCAGACGTTAAAGAACATTTCCAACATACACGTACGTACGAACATTCACTACAAACATTTACTATGAACACACATATGAACATCCACACACAAACACAATGTTAATTGTCTATGTGTTTTGTAAATGTTTTGTTAATACATATATTTGTTTATATATATATCGGTCTTGTTTGTTTGTCTTCCTTATCTTCAGTTGGACTTAATCCAAGTCCAATATTCTATTGTAGCCGAACCTTCATTTAGCAGGAAATATAATACACACGTGTTTTCTTTACATCTACACGCCCCCAGTCCACTACAATAGTATTGTAATGATGATGATCATCATCACACATACATACTTATGCAAATTCAAATTATACAACAACAAGCATTCAGTGGATAATAAATCAACAATACTGTGTAATAGACAATTTACAAATCACAGCTATGTGACAATTTTATAATCGCTATATTTTCATGTAGTTAATTTTGTGCACTTTTGGGAGAATCGGATCCCAAGAGCCTTCTCAGCTTACTAAATATTTTCAGGAAAAATCAGCTCCTAATTGGTCAATAAACACACAAGTAGGCGTTGGAATCCACCCAGGCACAATATATTTTTCCAGTATGTAACTAAGTCAAGTTTCCCACCAAGTTCTTTTGATTCTGTCACGTGATTACATTATCTATAAATAGCAAACACGAGTTTCCTCTTTTTTCTCTCTTCTTGCTGCAAAATGTAGTCCCAAAGAATTATCGTCTCGACCATGACGGTCAGACGTTAAATAATATTTCACCCATTCACGTACGTACGAACTCTCACGAACTTTTCCAACCTACATTACAACATACTGAACATTTCTAAACAAGAACTTTATTCTTCTAAAACTACAGTTTAATAATTAATTCAACTTCGTGAGCTCCGGTAAAAATATTTCCAGTCTAAGAGACATAACTCCATCAATTCTTTAACTTCTACGCATGTACATCAACACACAAATACAATGTTATGTTATGTTTGTTTTGAAACCTTTTTTTTTTTTTTGTTCCTTCTTGTATTTCATACTTTGTGGTATTTTACGTTTAATATAAATTGTGTGGGCATTTTATTCACGCAGCCGTAAACAAACATCCACAATGGTCATTCCTCTTCTTAACATGCCTACAGACTCACTTTCCTAAGTAAGGTGTCATAAAATGTTAAAAAATAATAATAATAATAAAGCTTCACACATTTTAAAAGATCAAAGAAGTAAAGGAGTAATAAAAAAACTCTTCACTCCTCTGATCTCTTTTCAATTTTGTTGTAGTATTGAAATAAACAAATAAGTAATTATTTAACAGTTCACTCTCTCTCACACACAAACACACAACACGCAATATATTGTTGGGGATGCGCAGAATGAACTAAGGATTTTGCTATAGCATTAAAAAATAAATCAGAAGGATTTTTTTTATGTCAGGTTGCGTGATCTTTTCTTACATCCACAACAATAAATATTGATATAAACTTTAAACAAGGCAAAAACATGCATGCAATTCAAAAACAATAAATGCATTTATATACAAATAAAAATATTGTGTTGTTATGTTTGTAGTATTTGAAGTTTTTGTATGTCCTTTTTTTGTCTTGTGTATCTGTATTACAACCTTTTAGAAAATTGTAATTAGTCACTAGTGTTTAATGTCGTTATTATGAGTCATTCAAAAGTAGTCTACCTTTAACTGTAAATGTTAAGTTAGTTTGAATGGTATTTAAAATGGTAGTGAGTGTTAATAATTCACTTTAGATAAGTAAAGTCTTGCGGGTAAAAGTTCTTTGTATTCACAGAGTAATCTTCGAATCGAGCTTGTGAGTGAGTCAGTTGTGGTTTCGTTTGCGCGGGAAATTATAATCGCAAGTGACGTGGATTGAATTAGGGTTTCTTATTGTATCGAAAAATACAATTGTGGCACAAGGCCTGAAAAGGGGAGGGGTTGAGGCTGGTCTTCACTGACTATCCTATACCTAGCTAATCTGATTCACGACCCATTCACTCATTACAATTTGCCCATTCACCACAAGAACTCATCCATCACGAATCAATCCTCCTTATACCATAAATACCATATCCTCACAAGGGGGCACCTACAAAACGCGTCCCATGCCATTAAAAATTTAATGATAATAAATAAATATTATATAAAAATCTCATAATGAAGGATGAGAGGGGAGGGAGATGAACCCAATAATAAACTAAAATATTAACATGACTTGGTCAGTTGGAATTCTTCCTTTTATAAGGTTTAGATGTTCGGGTTGGCTCAGCTAAGTTTTGGCGCAATTTTACTTCCGCACGTGAAGTTTTTGAATTATCACGTTGCGTGCCAATAATATATTCATAGGCATACTAGGTGATGTGTCTGAGGAAGGCACCCCTACCCCTATACACAGGACAAATAAATTTGACATTTTCAGAGTAAAAGCTGGTTATTTTTAGAGTAATTACAAAATCCTCGGAGAATATTCCTTCTACCCCCACCCCACCGTAAAATATCTTCCCATTTGCGTATGTAGTAAGTAAAACTGTAAACAAAATAAAAAGCATTGTAAAATCATAGCTAAAAAAAAGTTTCACACGGGAAGCAATCCATTACATTACTAGTGTGTTTTATTTTAATGGATTTTTATTATCCAAGTATATTTATGCGCAGGCTATTGTGAGATTACAACCACACCTCTTTGGTTTGCCAAGTGTAGGAACTATAAAATGTGACATTTCAAGTTTCTTCCTCTTTTCACTCTTTTCCCTTTCAGCATCTGACAGAAGCAACACCAGTATGAGACTTGTTCCCAGCTTAGGCATATTCCATTTCCTTAAACCTCTACTAACAATGATGACCTGTCATTTATGTGTAAATTTTGTTTGCCACTGCTTTTTAGTCCTACTAGGAGCAGATCTTCAAAAAACTATAAACGTTATTTTTAGTGGGTACACTGTTTTTATTTATTTTTATATTTATTTTAGTGTGTCCACTAAAAATAACATTTAATAAGAAATAAGTTTATATGAAACTATGTGTTTATAACACTTTTCATCACATGTTACTACTCCGAAGAGCCGGGAAATGACACTTTGATCTTTTTTTTTTTTTTTTTTTTAAATCATTTCACCCCAAGCTGAAAAAGCTACTAAGATACAAGGGGTTACCGAGTTTGAAAGAATCCGAGAAAAAAAAAAGAAGAAAAAAAAAACATTATTAAGGAAAGAGGGCAATAAAAGAACAGCATTCAATGAGACAGATGACAATTGACATTGCATTTAAATTTTTGAAGATCAAAGTTGATTGGAAAGAAAGAAGCTTCAAGAGAGTTACACAAGCAAAAAGTGCCAGAGAAGAAGCTGAGCATAGAACTTTTATGTTTCATATTTTTAAAGCAGCCATATGCTGATCCTTGGCAGAATAACGGATAGTACTAAATTATAATAATTTTTCTCTTGATTGTAGCTTGGGGTAATTTTTTCGTGGATTTATCATTATTATAAGGGATACAACCTCGTTACCTACCTGATGTAATCAAGTGGATAAAGTTGGAGCTATGTTGCATGAGTCAGCAATTTTCATAGTAACTTTACATTACAATACATTATTTCACTGCGTCACGTAGGGATGCAAATTTGAACATAAGACTTGTTATTTTAGGTAAATATACACTGTATTTGTTCTAATGCAATACAAAATCTAATGTAAGTTAATAAAAATTCTCTAACTGTTGATATTTTTACGAGGACTGTGGCAGGTATCGATAATTTATGCCGAAAAAGTGGAGGTACCTAGATCAGTTATCTTAAAATTTAACATACGTACCGTAAAAAAAATGGTGTTTTAAAAAGTCGTTTTTTTTGTCGATACTGAGTCTCTCAGCAATTTTTATTGTTATAGCTATTTTTACAATGTGAAACTGGATTTATCATTTTTATGCATTCTTTTTTCTCACGAATTGACAACACAAAAATCTATTTTGTTTTGAGACTAAGAGAGAGAGATTGTTTCAAGAATAATTTTATTTTTAATTTTGCAAGTTTATAAAAATAAGTGAACCAACTAAACAGCAATATTTATTATTTATTAAAGAAACAGCTATGAAAACAATTTTTTTAATTCCTAAATTTAAAAAAATATCTGTGTTGTGCGGTCATAAGCCTCACTCCCACCCCCTAAATCGGAGTCATTTATAGCCTGGCTATTATTCCGGAGTTAATTAGCCAATGGCCCAATACATACAATCTGTGAACAAGAAAATTTAAATAAACAAATAACTACGAAAAAAAAAGTGTTTTGGGGGTATTTCTTTCATTTTCTCTCATCATATAAATTCACTATAGTTTCCGAATATCTAGAATCTAGCTAGATTTGTTTTTTTCTTGAGAATTAATTGGCAACAGAAAATTGTTTGCACACACACACATACAGTGTGTGTGTGTGTGTGTGTGTGTGTGTGTGTGTGTGTGTGTGTGTGTGTGTGTGTGTGAGCATGAATTGTAAATCATTACATTTTTAGTCTTCTCGTAGTTATAGATAGCAATTGTATGTCATTGGTATTAAAGGAAAAAAACACATTTTTAGTAGATTCCGCTCTAAGGGGTGTAGCCTTTGTGTCAGATTCTGGTGCAAGCAAACTACTGTAATATAGTAATTGTAAATGTAATATAAATATACTTACGAAGGGGTTTTTTTGGGGGTGGACAGTTTGGATCCGGTATACATGTGGATCGACTTTCATCGAACCTCTGCATATTGGGACAAAACTTTTTCCGATAATCGTGTTTGCCATTTATGCATTCGAAGAATCCATTGCAGGTAAAAGCATCTTTGATTGCTTGGCCGGCCTTACAACCTGCATAGAAGAGAATCAGTTTACTGTTTACATTAAGGATTTGCGAAACATTTATTTGTGATAAAAATGAAATATTCCGCATTACAAAAAGTAGTAGAACAGTTACAAAATAATAGACCTCAAATATAAAAGTATAATATTTATGAGGTGTGTGTTACATACACACACATCATACAAGAAACAACGCTCGTGCTTTGTATTTTGGAAATTACAATTTGATTGTATGATTGAATCCTTTTTCTCTGCGGTCGTCATAGAATCATATTTACACAACAAAGAGGAAAAATAATAGAACAACCATGTTGTTGAAAAGTCCGAAGCCTTGAAACTTTCAAAATAAATATTAATTGGGTAGATGCTCACGGTTTCGTTTTCAGCTACCGACAACTTCCAAGGATCTGTCTTCAAAAACCCGTTTCCATCGACCAAAGCCATAGCAAAATTAATAAATTTCTTTCTTACACTGTGTATGTACATCTTCCCCCTCTCTCTCCCTTTCTCACTCACTTACTATGTGTTTATGTGTGTGTGAGTGAATGTGTGTGTGTGAGAGAGAGAGAGAGAGAGAGAGTATGTATGAGTGTAAGAGATACGACAGCCAAAATTCAAGGCGAGAAATCGTTCTTTATTAATTCGCGGAATGATTTTTTAACTTACCTGTGAAATGTCCTACGGAACTAGGGTTGCCAACCCCCCATTATTATAAAAGACAATCCTTTATTTAGCTCTTCTTGTATTTAGAAGTTAAAAATACAATATCACTTTCAATTATATTGTGTCTCTACAGGAATTAAATTAAAAAATATTATTTATATCCTTTTAGTTTTACCTTTTATTTCTCTTGACAGAGTTAGCAACCCTAAAGAAAGATGAACACCTGTTTAAATTCACCGCACTTTTTTTTACTACGCTTCACATTTCGCACTTATTCCTAAAATCATTCGAAAATTATTTGTAAGTCAAGTAGTACCTTTGTTGCAATTCACTGCCCTTTTCCAGTTACAGTTTCCATTTTTTTCATCAAAGAAGAGATCAGGAGGACAATACATTACAAAGGCACGAAAGTGTTTCTCAAGGACGTCGCATTTTACAAAAGCATCGCATCTGTTTGGATGAGGGTACAGTCCAGATGTTGCACTCTTTCGTAAGCACTCTTCACAGTACTCTACAAGAAAGAACAAAAAGAACATTTATTCATATTTAATGATCAACCAACTCGAGTTAACAAAATTTACACTTTCTCAAAGAGAAGAATGGTGCAGTGTTGTGGTGTTTTCAGAAGACGAAATCGATGGCGTGAGATCGATTTCTCTTAAGGTAGTTTAGAAAAGTGAATTAATAAATCCGCACCCCGATTTACTTTCTTTTTAATCATTTCAATAAAGCCACTAAAACGAAAGAGGTTGCTACGTGTTACATTATTGTTTCTTGTATACTCTATTTGCATTACAGTTTGAGTTTAATGTATGCACCCCAATCGACGTTAAGGAAAGTGATTCACGCTACCTGATACGTCCCTTTTCTTTCTAACCCCTATCTCAATCTCTTTCTTCCGGTATCTAATAAATGCTGGTCACATTTCGTGTCGGCTCTCTCAAAACTGGTTTGTCCTGTTAATGACTTAATGTAACACTGGGTGTTAGGGAATATGAGAAAAACTGCTATTAAGGAGTGAGGACAATAAAAAAAAAAGAAGACAAAAGATAACGATTGACATTGCATTTACATTTTTGAAGATCAAAGTTGACTGGGATGCAAGAGGCCGGAAGAGAGTTCCACAAGCGAGAATTACGATAGAAGAAACTGTTAGCATCAGAACTTACGGTTAAATCTAGCCATTTCAACTGTAAAATGATGAGACCTTACCACCAATCTAGTACTGCGCTTAAATTCATAAAGTCAAGGTATCACAGAGGACAGTTCATCCTAACAATTACCATGAAAGTACTTATAGAAAAGACAGGGAAGCCACGTTACTGCTTATGACTACTTATTGACTGTACTTAGATCCGAAATGCTCACTGGATAATGTTTTATGTAAATAATTGGTAGACACTCACGCTGATAAGGAAGGAGATAATATTGAAAAATAAATAATTGTTTTATAAGATAAGTCCTTTTTCCCTTATTAGGTTACGAACTTATTGATGTACTTATGTATTCATTCCATACATGAGGTCGTCCGCAATCGGGATTAGTATCATTGTGAACTCCACAATAATTTCATTGGCTGTATAATATACTACCAGGGCTATATACAGTTTGGAATTCAGAGTTTTTTCTCCTAGACTGGCTGCCAACCACGAAAGAAATCTCAGTCTGTCCTGTTATTTAATCCTTAGTTGGCGCAGAAGGCATGGATTCGTGTCTTTCCCAATAGTATTTGTGCGAAAGTGAATGTAACTAACTTCACCGTAATTCTAACTCGGCTCGACGATTACACGTTCCGAGCCGCTAACTACCTGCACATGGTATGATTCCTAGATATTTTCAACATAAAATATATGAATCCATCGTGTAAAAACACAGGGTGCTATTTTAAATTTTGAATTAGAATCTGAAAGAGAATGGTGAGGTGGTGTTGTTCCAATTGGTGGAGCGATTTCGCCTTCCCATTGAGGATTTTTATATTACATTTTCTTATTCATTCTTTTTCTGAAATGATTAAAAGTGTTCCATTATTTCCCTCTATTACTGCTGACGAAGAAGGTATACACAGCTGGTAAGTGATTGCGCGAGAAAATGAATCTCTTTTTAATGACATTATGTGGGTGTTATATCCATTTTTAGTCTTGACAGATTTAGCTTAAGTTCTTCAAATGCAATATATGATATCGGAGCTTATGGAAAAACATTTTTAATAAACTGCTATAAATGCTAGAGTATCGCGAAATTTATCTGTTTTATGCTTTTTGGCACAATATCACCAGTGAGATGTCTCTAGCCGAAGGGTTTATTAGGGATTCCTGGTCTTTCAACATCGTACCCTTTCTCCACAGTGACTCAGTAGATATTGATCGGGTATCGACTTGTGTGACATCCGTCAGCTACAAGTTTCGCCATGATTTCTTACTTTTTATTCCTATCTTCAGTGTTAATAATTGTCGGACTAATAAAATAATATATATATATATATATATATATATATATATATATATATATATATATATATACTTTTAAAAATAAGTAAAAAAAAATTACTTATATTATTTTTACTTATTTTTTCTCATGTGTATTGAGCACTTTTTAATACTACTGTTTCCTGGTCTGTTTCAACTCTGACCATTAACCTTTATACACTATTTACATTCTTCTGGCTGTTTTCCCCATCTTTTTTGCCATACAGCCCGAAGAATGTAATTACACCTCTTCTCAGAAATATATATATATATATATATATATATATATATATATATATATATATATATATATTAATTGGTTTCACCCCAAGCAAGACACAATGGGTTACTAGGCGTGGAAAAATTTGGAACAGAAATATTATTAATGACTGTTTTTCCCATCTTTTTTGCCATACAACACGAAGTGTAAATAATTACAACACCTCTTCTTAGAAATATATATATATATATATATATATATATATATATATATATATATATATATATATATTAATCAGTCTTAGGAACAGAAATATTATTAATGAGCGGGAAGAGAAAAGAGTAATCATCAAGACTCAAGAGTCACATTGTATATTTTACTTTTACATCTTTTTTATGGATAATTTCACTGACCCACGAAAAGATGTAAAATATGCGACGTTACCCTCGTACTGAACATTTGGGAGAGCGCTGAGCTCAATAAAAATTGCAAAGAAATAAAAAAAATACAAAAACTTCTTATGTTATCGATATTTGTGAGATGTTAGACACGCAAGCAGACAGAATGTATCATTTATGATTATAATTGCTTATAACATAATAATATTATAAAAATGTCTTAAAATAATTGATTATGTTTTTGATGTCGGCCTCTTGACGCGAGCATACATTTTTCGCGTACCCACTTTTTAAGAAAATAAACGAAACACTTTCGTAGATAAAACGTAATTAATCCTCGATAACTAATAATTATTACAAATATCTCAAGTCATACAACAAATTCAGGAAAAAATTATTTTTCTTCATGTGACTACCTCCCAAAGTATGCGGAAAATTCCATAGAAGAAAATGTTGGATTTGCTTTAAATTTTTCTGCGATATTTCTCTAATTAATCTCAATAAAATAGAAATAAATTGGGGATGATTTCCACTTGTAACATTTGCAATTAAAAAAATATAAAATATTGCATCCTCATACTATTAAAATTAACTGCTACATTGAGCTGGGGATGCGCATGCATGCACTGTCCATGCATTTATATCGCAACACAATGGATGTTATTGCTAACAATAACATTTATCTGCACCACAAAAACCGATGCTGTTTCTAATCGAATCGAAATCAATAGATAGTCTGTGAATAAATATAGACAAGCCCGAATGCCCAGATTGAAATCCTATCTCCGAATTTGTTCTTTTTTTGTGTATATTTGAAAATAAGTTTAACAAAAAATAATATCGATATCATAAAAATTGTTCACTTTCAAATTAAACAATTGATTACTTACTGGAGAGATGAATGTTTTGCGCAAACGCAAGAGTAACATAAACACTTAGAAAAGCAGCAAGAGGCAGAATTGCCTTCATTTTGTATTGAGTTTTAAGTTCTATGTGTTTTTCGGAGAAGCAGTAGAAGAATGTTGGTCTCAACACACGTGCAAGTACTCTGGAATTCAACTAATGATTTCTCAGAAAGAAAATAGTTTTTATACTCTTTTGTGGGTGGATGTTTCCTTATAAAATTAATATTTACCTAAGTAGGAAGGTATATGAGATTTTGCGTTGACCTAAGCGTACGAAAAGGCGGTGCTGGAGGGAATAGGTCATGTGACTCATTCAGCGTCTTTCCGTTGGGTTCACTTGACTATCAATGTTTTTAGGTTTGGTTTACCATCCGGCGGTCAACTGAATATGATAGAAAGGCTGCTTCATTTATAACTCCCTTTTCTTTTTTCTTTTTTTTTTTTTGTTTCCACACCTACATAACATACACAATTTTGGTTTTCTTTTGTACACAAACCCCAGCCACGCATAGAAAGAATTTAACGAGTCGTAAAGAAAAGAAATCTATTTTTATTTTTATAAAAAGAAACGTATTTTCAAATTGGGATTGTCAATCCGGTACAAGAACAGGGGAATCTGTGCGCATACATAGCCACGAAAATTCAGTCGTCGAAATATTTTTATTCTGTGTCAGATTACTCGAAAACGTTTTACTCTTTCCAATTCTGGACGAATTGGTCATCCTATGAAAACATTCACGGGTGGGTAGATGATACAAACAACGAACGGTCATCTAATGTTTGGCAGTTTATTCATACTCATCTATGGCATGCACGAGGCTTTTACTGAGTAAAATAGGAATATTGAAAGCATGTTTTTTGTGAGAGTAACGTTTACTTTCCTAACAAAAATAACAAAACAAAAAACATTGACTCTTATATCCCAAGTTACTGATATGTATGAAAACATTATGTTAGTGCCGTTCGATTACTAAGGCATAAATGCCCAACTTTTGAGAATAACGTAATGTTCTAGTTACAATCAGTATTTAGCCACAATGAAGAATAAAGTAACAGGGCAAAATAAAGACAAAATAACAAAGAGTATTTTTAATGAAGCATTTAACTGTTTAACAGCATATAAGACGCATTCTTTGGCATTTGAAGAAAAACACCCTGTCTATTACGATGATGGAGCTCTTCCCTAAGCAAATATTTGGTTTTATCACCATAGATCATCGGGATTTCTTAAATTTTCCATGCAATTTTTTTTCCATATACACTCGATATAGCATTATAGTATTTAATTATTAATTAATTTAATATACAATATCTGGCTCCTTTCAAAGATAAAATTGCTGCTGAAATGGTGACGACGGGATCAAGGAGAACGCGACGAATCAGCTAATGGCGGTCCCGAAAGAGGACTTTGTAAATTGTAGTAGAAAGTGGAAAGGATGCAGCGATAAATGCCTAAAGTGTTCAAAAGAGTCTAAGCAATTGTTCTAGGTAGATTTTTATCCGTTAAATATTTTTCAGACAGACCTCGTATATATATATATATATATATATATATATATATATATATATATATATATATATATATATATATATATATATATATATATATAAGGAAACGATATATAAATGTTTATATATCAAGAACAATGTTAAGGAAAATTACGACAAAATTAAAAATATATATGGGAAAAATTTTCGTGAAAAAGTAGTCCAATGAAGTCCTAAAGGACGAAACGCTTCACACGAAAACTTTGTTCATGATGATGCACTTTTTCAATAGAATGGCTGAAAAAATCAACCATTTATTAAGAAGGTTGATTGTTTTTTTGTTTTTTTTGTTTGTTTTTTTTTTCAACCATTTTATTAAAAAAAAAGTGCATTTAAAAAAACGGAGCAGCCCCAAAAGTCCTAAGGTGTGAAATTTAAAATTTATTAGTGCTGGACTTGCAAATAATCTAATATTGTAATCCCAGTGTGTAGAGAATTACGGCCGGATTTTCTAGAACCTTTAAAATAAATTACATAACACTTTACAAAACAATGCATGATGCTGACTGCCAGTTTTCAACACACGTTTCAACAATTCTAAAACAGACAAGAAAGTGAAGAAATATTTAATATCATAAAGAAGTGAAGATTTGAGGGAACTTATGTAGTTCATCTTAGGCTAGCGAACAGATTTTATTCGACGCAGTGATGGAGGACTGGTGTGTAAGACACAACCGGGTGGGGTGCCTGATTGGGGGCTCTGAGTAGTGCTTTATGAGTCTAACTATATCTTTTTCTACTGACATTTATATACGTTACAAATTAAACTAAACACAACTGACTATTAAAGGATAAAAAAAATTATCGGATTTTGACGTCATTCTGAGTTTGTTTTTTTTTTTGTCCAAATCCGTGAATTTATTTTTCTCATACTAAGTCTCGAAAAAAACACTATATAAAATTCACTATATTTAATTTATAGCATAAAATCACGGGTTGATGTTAAAAATTACTGTAAAACATTGTTGGTTTATTTAAGATAGATTGACCTATTTATGACATGTCTCTTTTTGTATTTAGAATAGATACATTGCAGACGTTTTCTCAGTTTCTCTGTAGCCCCTTGAGTTTTATCGGCTTGCTTGGGTGAAATGAAACAAGAATTCTTCTATCTTTTCTTTTCGCTATTTTATTCTCAAGCGCTTTTCGTATTTCTTCAATATTCGAAAGCGATTTTTGCTATGTTTACTACAAAAAAAAATCTCCATTCATTATATTCATGAGAATTTCTTTTGCTCATTGTACATCTGCCAAAATCAAATATAATGAAACGTACGAGTTATTGACAAAAGCCAGAAGCAATTGATAAAATTACAGAGTAAATATTTTATCTCAATGAGTGCGTGGAGGTACGGTGGAGTCATGGATAAACGGATAAACGGATTGAGGAATCGAATTCGAATTTCAGTTCGTTACATTTACTAATAATACGTGCCAATAGCCTTGGGAAAAATATGTATCCATCTCTTCTCTCCCCAGCTATGTAGAACAGACTTTGGTGGCAACTGGTCTATGACAACTCTGAATTCAAAACGTCTGACTATGAGTTAAATAGACTCACCAACCCGCAATTGGACAAGCGTAGTGAGTACGGCTACACTCCTGAAAATATGGTCAATCAGGGAGGAGCTTCTCCAACAGGACTGAGAAGGCTCTGGAATTGGAATTGGAATTGGAATTGGAGGGTCTTTTATTCATATTTAGTTACGGCACATCTAAACAGAACTAAGTTTCCAGTGAAAAATGCTATTTTGTACAAAATACAAATGCCGGTGGAAAATTTTCAACTTATAAAATAAACGTACCGGTTCAAATAAACATTCTACCGGGGATTTTTATACAATTTTAATAAACGTGGAACGAAATAATCGTTTTGCGGAAAAAATAATAAACGCGCTATGCCAAATAATCTTTGGGTGAAAATTGCAAATAATTTGATTAGTATTTTTATGATTTATCAGCCTTTTGCGGATTATTTAAAGTCCGAAAATATTTTTCTAGATTGTAAGAATTTTTGTAAAAATAATAATGATACAAGTTCTACTACTTAACCCATAGCTGGGAGAGAAGAGGTGGATTCTTACCTTTTCCAAGGATATCTGCGCGTAAGTGAATATAACGAACCCAACTGAAATTAGTACTCGGCTCTCCGATTTCCAATTTCGGGTCATTATCCATTACCCCCCCCCCCACACACACACATTCAAGATTACAGAACCTGGTATTCCCAAGCGGCCAATCATCTAGGTAGATACTGACCAGGTTCGACGTTGCTTAACTTCTGTGATCGTACAGGAACCAATGTTTCAACGTGATATGGTTGTAAGCCGCAAATAATTTAATTGTGCCGGCATTTGTATTTGATACATTAACATCAACAGAGCGTATCAAAATTATTTGAAACTTTACCGTTTATATTTCTTGTGTAGATTTAAAACTGTTTTCAATCCTCGTCAATTGCAAACGACAACTCTAAGTCATCGGTAAGAATTTTCTTTTTCTCATGTGACAAATTCTTTCAGGGCGTGGGCGATCTTGACTCTTTTGTTGCTCTAAATAATCTTTGAACGTTTACCAGCGTTCTATGTCTCTTTTCTGCCATATATTCACACAAACCTAAATTACTCGCTGCTTCACCCACCCACCGCTTCTCTTCCCTTCAGTTTGTTCTGTGTTCTCTAGAGTCTCTTTCCTCCGTATACAGAAAATTGTTCGAAAAACATTTATTCGAAATGTAAATTGCACAGAGTCAGTGAGTTGCAGTTGGAGTTGGAGAGACGCAGACGCAGACAGAGTTGAGCTGTGAGCTCTGAGACCAGCCTCGCAGGAAGCTGACTGAAGATATCCACGCATCCCGACTTCGACTTCTAACCAAGAACAATTTATTTTTGAAGAACGACTTAGACTCACACCACCAAAACAAGTTTTGTGAATATCGCCTGAAGACACCAAAAACCAGTTATTGAAAAACAACTTAAGATATTAAGACTTGCCTAACAAATGCAAAGTGTCACGTATTCATAGAAGCGGGTTTGGAGAAAGACGCAGTCCTGTATTCAGCAACCAGATATAAAAAATATTTGTTATTCTTTTTTAACACATTTGAACTTTTCGAGTTGTTATTTTATTTTCTTTTACATATACTTGTGCGGTGTTACCTTTGCTCGGACTCTACTTGCATTACGGCCCGGCGACTGATTGATTTCGTCTACCTAAGATCAAATCACAACGTGGGTAGGTTAGACTAGAGGTCAAAGCAGTTACTTCGGTAACCAGACGTTGGAGGCGAGCTGGGAACGACAAAGCTGATACCGAATCTAACCAGATTCCCATCCAAATCAGCCAAGGGTTAGAACGTCACATTTGGTGCCGTGACAGCAGGATCATGTCACATTTGGTGCCGCGACCAATACCAAGTCACATTGGTCGTCACAGGATAGCACGGGGGCAGAGACAGCCCGGGGGTGACGTCACAATTGGTGCCGAGACCAGGATAAGAATCTGGATCAGCCGCTGCCACAGGAGTTGCAGAAAATTTCGACCAGGAAAACGCATGGCGTCTCAAATACTCAAACTGAAACAGACTAGAGTGGGAGCCAAAGGACTTTGGTTAACTATAACCATACGGTTCCAGACACTCTAGTACGACAACCCGGAACCTGAGAAGAACGAGCTGGAAATGGTCTGTCAGGTAGGACACTTTATTTTCGGTTAATCTCCCAATTTCAATTGTTGCTGCTCTGATTGTTTTTCTTTTTCTGTTTTAAATATGTCTGACTACGATCCAGATAGGGTAGACATAGAGGAAGAGGGGGTTGAACAGGGATTGTCAGTAGACCTAAGGAAATTGTTGGGTGGACCGCGGGTCCCAGCCTTTGACAGTAGTTCAAGGGATTTTAGGAATTGGCTGGCAATCTTGGATAAGAGCCGCGTGATATATGGACTCTCGGACCAAGAAACCCTATATTTGGCGTATGATGCCACCACAGGGAAAGCGTCTGAGTTCATAAAAGGACTCTTAGCCAGTGAGCCCCACTTGACATGGGAAAGACTGGAAGAGATATTAACTCGATAGTTCGCTGACGAGGGGACGGCGATGACGCAGCTGAGGGACGAAACCCCTGGAGAATTGGGGGCCCGAGCGGAGAAGCTGTCGTCATTAGCTTTCTCAGAGGTAGTGAGAAATAATGCAGTCATGCAGGCCCAGTTGGCTGATCTGTATGTGGAAGCGCTCAGTGACGAGCGTGTTCGTCACAATGTTTTGAAGAAAGGACCGCTAAGTTTGTCGGCAGCAGTGGCACTGGCCAAAGAGAGCCAGGGAGTTTGGGAGAAGGTGAAAAGAGGTGGAAAGTTACAAGAGCTAAGTCGAGAGGTCGGAAGAAAGGGGTAAGGAGGGAGAGCCCCCACGTGGAATCGGAAGGTCAAGCTAGAGGTGGGAAGATGCAAGAGCTAGGTCGAGAGGTTCGATCTCCCCTTGGAGCTTTCCAATCGTGATAGTAGGCAAGAAAGATAGCGGGCACCATTTTTGTGTAGATTTTAGGAAGCTAAATTCTATATCGAAGCCGTTGGCGGTGCCATTGCCACTAATCGATGACATATTGGCATTATTAGGGAAAGCGAAGTACTTCTCTACGTTGGACTTGAGAGTCCGGGTATTGGCAGGTAGCCCTTGATGAGGCTGACAAGGAAAAGGCCGCATTTGCGTGTCACTTGGGACTGTTTCAGTTCAGGGTGATGCCATTCGGTTTAGCCAATGCCCCGGGAATCTTCCAACAGCTGATGTCAATAGTGTTAGGAGGATGCGAGAGCTTTGCCATGGCATATTTAGATGATATTCTGATATTTTCAGAAACAGCAGAACAACATTTTTTCCATCTAAAACAAGTGTTGGGAAGAAAGCACGACTTAAAATTGAAATTGTCGAAGTGTCAGTTTCTGAAGGAGGAGACTAGATATTTGGGTTTTGTTATAAACGGTGACGGTATTAAACCCGACATGGATAAGGTGAATGTCATATGGGAAATGCCAGAACCTAAGACAGTGAGACAAGTAAGAGGGTTTATAGAAGCTATAGGATACTACCGACGATTCGTCCCGGCATTCTCGAGAATTGCCATACCCCTAGTAGCCCTGACGAAGAAATACGCTAGGTTCAAGTGGACAGAAGACTGTCAATGGGCATTTGATACCTTAAAAGAACAGTTGACAGCCGTCCCACTGCTGACGTACCCAGACCTCAGCAAGCCCATGGTACTATACACTGATGCCAGTGAGCAGTGTGTATGAGCAGTTCTTACCCAGCCGTGTCCCGATAAAGAAGGACCAGTGCCAGGCATAACAGAGGAGGTACTGATATACTTTCTCTCTCACCAGAGACACAACAGAGATGGCCAGTAATAGAAAGAGAAGCATATGCTATCATGTATACACTCCAAAAACTGGACTACTACTTGAATGGTGCGGTCTTTACTATAAAGACAGACCACAACCCTCTTCAGTACCTACTGCAGGCAGAATAGACAAATAATAAGAAGATTCAAAAGTGGGCGCTAAAGTTAAGTGGCTACCACTCTAAGATAGAGTATTTGGCAGGGAAGGAAAACACGTGCGCAGATTTACTCTCAAGAATACCGTCATAGAACTGTATCAAAGAGGAAAGTTTATGAGAACAATTACAATGAAAGTATTTATAGAAAAGGCACATATAAGCTACATTATGGTAGTGGGAAACTGACTGAAGCCGCGATTCGAGGTGAGGAACAATGACATTGCAGATTGTTCTTTAGAGTTTATCATGGATTTCTAAATATATAGCAGGAGCACTAGACCATGTGTGAGAGCAATATTCTAAGCAATGCCGAATGGTAATCTTATGTAGAGCAGTTTCGTTTTGGAGGCGTTAAAATTAACAAGTTATTCCTTGCCCCAGTTAACAAAAGAATGTAGGTAATTTTTGATATCAGCTCCTAAATTGATCATATCAAACCAATCAGTCCTATTTTCATCTTTGCTCGCATTTTTCGGAGCATTCGTCGGTTGAATTACTGCTCTCTTCTTCATCTCTGAAGAGATTGACCAACATTCACTGTTGAATTGCAGTGTAATATATGATTTCTTATATAGGCTACCAAATATTACACAGCAATTCGATACTCTTGACTTTGTTTTCATCGATGCTTTTGCATATCTTAATATATCGCTTAGTTTCTGGATGACATCTTTCTCTATTTTTATACGCCTCTTGATTTCTGTGTCATATTTTCTGTTGCAACACTACCCAGGACTAGCTGAATTTCTCTGTTTGCTTTATTTTGACGTCCCACTATGTAACTTACACATTGGACTGTCTCTTTTGTTCGCAACCACACATTCTTCTTTTCTTCTTTTCATTACTATCTAGTCAAAGAATTCTTTCAGTTTTCCTTTCAGAGCCTGCCCTCGACACGCAGGGCCATCCGCGTATCAGCAGGTTTTGTTAATGCAGGGCTCAACTTTAAGTTTTCAATAAAATATAACAAAGATAACGATAATCTCTATGTACGTCAATAAGTCCCCGCAGCTTAACGATGAAAATAATGATGGATTTATTATACACAATATGTAAGTTTTATTATCTCTTTCCTTGTGCAGGTATCGTTACGGTTATCGTTGGGAAATTGGAACCGGTGAGTTAAATTCTGATCTAGTTCACTTTGCATTAATAATCTTGCGAAAGGCATGAAACCATCTCACTCACTCCAAACTTTGAGCTAAATAGCAGGGTAGACTTGGTTTTTAACTTTGGAAATTTTATTTGGAGAAAATTTGGTATATTGAAATAAATTTAAGTTTGAGGACATTTCAAAAACTTCGGTAGTGAAATGTATTTGTAAGAAATATTATTGATATTTTGAATGATACGCGTCTGATGGCAAAGCAGATGATAGTTTTTTAGTTTCACTGCTCTTTTTTTTTTGGGGGGGGGGTTGAAGCTGGAGAAGGCGTTTCTTTTTAATTAGAAGAAATTATCCTCAGTCAGTAGATTATTCTTAGTTGAGAAAGACGTTTCGTTTTCTGGCTCCGTGGTAAATAATTTTAGTTTACCACGTTAAATAACCGTTACCTTGTTGAATGTTTGACTTACAGTGTCGAATTATTTTCTAAGATAGACTTTAATATTAATTATAACTTTATAATTGCTGTCTATCTAATTTTATTTGGGAATGGGAAGAAGGGATTGTGGATTTTTCGTGTCGGGTGACTTTGGATAAAATATTTTTATTACTTTCAGAAGAATTCCGAAGCTAAATTTGTTTGATATATAACTTGAGAAAAGTTATATTCTAATTTTGACTATTGAGGCATTGATGTAAATGTAGCTATTTTTAAAGAAAAAGAAATGGTGCTTTGCGGCTTCTAAGAGATTTAATCCAAGTTTATCTAAGAAAGAGATTAGACATTTGGAAGAGTTAATTTTATTCCCAAGAAGAGGAATTATTTCCTTTGATTTTTGTATTGTTGGCTCGCAGTATTAACGTTTTCTGCCAGAGTCATTCGATGCGTAGGGTTCTGCCCTATTCTTGTTCTCAATTTATAATAAGATTTTAAAATAGATATTTATCTTAAATAAGAACATAAGTGAGGCGTTGTGTTTATATTTTTCCTTTACAGCTCCAAAAAAGAGAAAAGAATTCTAAAG
Source organism: Acanthosepion lycidas (assembly GCA_963932145.1). Classification (NCBI taxonomy): domain Eukaryota; kingdom Metazoa; phylum Mollusca; class Cephalopoda; order Sepiida; family Sepiidae; genus Acanthosepion; species Acanthosepion lycidas. The sequence goes on along the minus strand of OZ010593.1, from coordinate 46,975,926 downwards.
AACAAAGATGTATCCGAAGAAATTATCTCTCATCCAATACTAGAAGACAAGATTTTTATAACAACTTTTTCTTTAAAAAAAAAAAAAGATCAAAGATAAAAAAAAAAAAGATTTATGTTGTCTGTTTAAAGAATTTAAAACCTTACTTGGACAAACAAAAAATAATTATGTAAGTAAACCTTTTTTGTTTAATATTCTGTTTTGTTACCGTAATATTACCATATGGAACAATATGCATGCAATCATTATTTTGTGTTAAAATAAAGATTTTATAATCTGTGAATAATATATTTTTGAGTTATATTTTCGAAGTAAATCGTATCTATAAAAAGTGAAGCGTCGAGGACAAAATCGACTGTTTTGCCTTGTGTTTTACTTTTATCTTAATATATATATTTTTAAGTATATTAGATTGAGATCGTAAAACTTAAATTTGATTAACTTGAATTAATTAAATTTATTTTTTCTTCATTATGTATATTGATTTACCTTTTTAATGGATAAAGAAAATTTTAGACACTATTATTAAAGCATTTTGTGTTCACAGATTTGAATTTTTATTGTTGACATTTGCATGAATATACTTAAAATTTTGTAAAAATTTAAGGATAAACTTAAATTTGATTAATTTTAATTAATTAAATTTATTTTTTCTTTATAACCAGTCTCCGAGAAAAAAAAAAATTAATTCGGAATCGTGGAGAAGGTGTTGCGGGTTATAGCGGAGTGAAAATGTATTAGAAGGTAATTTATGTAAGGCAAAGGTTATGCGTGCTTATTATGCATTATCCCACAATACGTAGATCAAATAAAGAAGATTAGGACAATTTGCATTGCAAGAAATTACTAAAAACCACAGTGGTTAGAGATCCAACAAGAGATTTTTTATATATACAATAGATATACATGCAAGGATAACAGAATGTTTGTTGATTGTGACAATTGAGACAAGGTTATGAAGAATTTTCATGCAGAAATTTGGTCAATAAAAGTTAATGGTTTTGATTTATTAGTGAAATTAAAATAATTTGGTTTCTGCAAGGAAAAATCTCAAATGTGTTCGTTCAAATATTAGTGTGTATGCGTGTGTTACTTGTTAATTAGAATTTGCCTTTAACTGTTTGGCTAAATTGATGAATTGTACAATTACTGTTTGTGTAGTGAAAACGTTCCACCTTTTAAGTCAATTGTAATTTGATTACCACGCGGACAATGGAGTGCTGTGTTGAGTTTATTGAGAATTTTGAAGCGATGTTGAGTCGGTGAATTGACACGCGTGGAGTTTGGTAGCATCTCACGAAACTCGATGACTGACTGACTTGAATTGAGTCATGCGGTTGTTTATATAGACTTTGGTGTTTAAAAATCGGCTCCAGGGAGCTCGGCGGAAAAAAAGGATCTGTTTCGAATTTGCTACAGTTTAGTGTTTCTTAACCAATAGAAGATTGAATTTACTGAAACGAAGTGATGATTGGTTAAGGCTTTTTTTTTAGGGAAGAATACATCTTTCCGAAAGGGGTGGAAGGCTAATGTGGAAGATTCCACAAAGGTAACGGGAAGCCACCCCACTGCCTTTCTCAAGGTACATTCACATATCATCAAGAAAAAGAAATATGTTGAGAGCCATGACCGCCTACTTAAGATACATGGCGTTAAAACTTTCTTTCCTTATACTTAATTTACTGGTGAATATTATTTATATTGATCTAATATTATACAGGAAAAATTCAAACCAAAATCCAGCGACGAATCAGGTCGCAAACCTATTTACTCAATCGTCATATTTTGCATATATTTTTTTATTTGTCTAATATGCCGTTCTACAACGGCTTTCGTTTTTTCATTAGATTAAACTCTACCACTCGTCCCTTCAGCCCCTTAACCTCCGGCGACTTCCTCTTTGGGTTGAGGCACCCACTCGGTCGGAACCGAACTCAGGAGTAGCTGGCCGCACGCTCCCTGAGTACCCGTAGATTGTTCGACCGGTCACTGGCCAAGTTCCGCCTGCTGCCCACGTTGTGTTAGTTTTTAGATCCAGTAAGCGGGGTGTTGTCCATACGTTCACGGTCGATTGGGGATGTAGGCACGGCTGTGAGGGTGGGCGGCAGGAAAATTAGAATGTGGCAAACAAGGAAATAATATCTGCAGAAGCCGAACAACAATGGGTAAAATATTGATGTCTTTTATATAAGAAAACAACAACAGTAGAAAGAGTTTACAGAAAGGATAGAAAAGCAATAAGAACATAAGAACAGGGGACCACTCCTCTACCAATTATACCAACAGAGAGAGGTGTGTGTGTGTGATTAACTCGTTCCAAATCAACTTGGGAGGATATGTGACTCGTAATTCCAGCCCTACGTGGAAATGTAGCTTTTCAGTTGGTTGCCGTAAGTGACAAACGTTAGGTTTCAGCGACTTTTCAATGCGACTGCTATAACGACGATGATATTTCTTGAAGTCCTTATCTCTGACTCGCCACTGGACCGACTCACTGCAGCGACAGTCTCTCTCTCTCTCAACGTCACTCTCATCTAACACACAAGTCTCCCCAACTCAGCAAAACTCGCGTTTATATAGCAAACCAAAGGTTATAAGCCAGGTTGTTCACGCGCTTAACACGAGTGTCGCCATAAGCAAAGTTTAAATTCAGATCTATTTCAAATCTCTTAGTGGATAAAATTAATTATTTCAATGTTCATTTCAATTGTCGTTTCGATGACCAAATTCAGCGGATACAACTTATGTTTAGATCAGATCTCGTTAGCGGTAAACATACACTGATCTTACCTCCCCGGTCCAATTTACTTCAATATGTTTTTATAAAAATATTATTTTCGTCTACTTTTTTTTTATGACCCAAATTAAACATTGCCTTCTGCCCTTTTGGATTTGTTTATAAACAAGTCCTCGCCAACCCGATTTGAATTTTATTCTTTATCCATGAGTCGTCACAGATTTCATATATCATTGTTCTAGATTCTTTCCTATTAATAGCACTGACACAGTTTGTAACTTTCACGGAAGATCGTGTTTTCCATCTTCAATCAATAAACGTTATATTTGCGTGTGTGCATTCATGTGCGTCAACCTCTCTCTGTTACAAACGAGTCTGTTGAGCGTTTTTCTGTCCAATATGGTGGGTGAATCATTTAAATCTTCATTTTCGAGGATATATTGTGTGTGTCTGTGTTTGTAGCTGTGTGTCAGCGGTATGGAATTTTTTAGGACGATTTACGAAAATCAGGAAAAATAATAAAAAAAGAAGTTCTCGAAATTTCATAAAAATAAATGCGTAGCACTAACGGATGTAAAAATATAATTTTACCAAGATTTCTAAACGTCTAAAAAATAATTTCATTAATTTGTGAATAAATCCTAAAAATTTCATTAAGATATGAAAATTATCTGATTTTTGTAAGAATTTCCAAATCAATGTGTTTTTCACCGTAAAAAGACGCTCAAATTTCTCATACAAATTTATGGCCCCACGTTGACACTCGAAAAACAAAATTTTTAATAAAAATTTCTAAGGTTCTAAAAAGGATAAAAAAAATAATTTTCATATCAAAGAAACCCTTTGGTCTATTTTAATAACACAAAGATTTTGATGATAAATCCTTTTGGGGTTTTTATTAAGTTGAGATGTTTTTTTTATCATGTATGATCATTTTATAGCGAATCTTTGGCAGTACCTATATATTGTAGTAAACAAAACAAAATCTAGATTTAAAATTCAAATGCTAAGCACTGACTCATTGATTTTGTTAGAAATTAAAAAAACTCGAATTTACAAACTTTGCTTAACACACACGCAAAAGCGAATCCAAAATAAAACTCGTGAAATTTCACACCTCGGCCAATAGAAAACTAGGAAACATTTAAAAACAAAATTCAAATAATCTTCAATTCTCAGAAACAAATTCTTTTACGGACCTTTTCGCGAGCCAACGCGAAGTTTGTTCGTCACCCAATGGAAAGGCCCGAATCATATCCGGGAGTGAATTCCCAAATGACCTTTTCAAGCCCCACAAACAAAATAAAAGACGAGCAAGTTCACCTGTCACCAGAGAGAAGGAGACGAGCGTATTAACACGTCCCTTGACAAATGTCAAGCGATCGTCATTATGTTTCTCCCTCACCTTTTTTATACTTGATAAACGAACGGAACATTTTAAGACTGAACGATTACTTCAAAGACATTCCTACCCTACGATAACGTTTATACATACATACATACATACATTCCTGCCTACGTACACATAAACTCAACTTACATGGTCTACTACGAACATTTTGACGACCTTGTATCAACCAAAATACATTAATTTTATTTGTAAAGACCTTAATTGATTTATATGTATATAAATTTGTTGTTTCACTTTATAATTTGATTTTCTTGTTTTATATCCCTCTTATGGTGGGCTATCTAACTAACGAGACCTAATCAAACTCATCTGTTTCAACACTCATACAATTCACTATAACTGATAACCTACTATAATAGAACTATTTTCCTTGACGCTGTAAAATTTTCTTTAATTTCATCTTCGTCCGACATATTTAGATTTTTCTTCGTACTATATATCTTAAATTTAAAAACGCTGAAACAAAGATAGTGTTGAGGATTTTAGAAGGTAGTGCTAACGGATCGAAAAGAAAAAGAGAGAATGATAATACTGAAGGAAGTATTCGCATTTGCATTTATTAAAATAAGACATGGTGTCGGAGAGACAAATAAATATCTACACTGGAGTGGGAAAAAGAAAAGAAAAGCATTTTGAAAGAAACTGGGTTCAGTCAGTACAAGCAATGTTCCTTTACTGATAAATTTGCGGTTATATATTATGGCACAGAAAACAAAAGACGAAAGAAAAGGGAAAGAAGGAAGTGAAATCCTTGTTATTTACGTTGAGTTTTGACGCTTTATTCTCGATAAACGGATTCTGATAAAATGGAAATTCAGCTGAATTAACAATAGTACGAGTTCAAAGATAACGCGTCCTGCTTTTGTTAGCTCTCAAAATTTATACGAGCAATTCATGTCGATTCACGCATACAAAACTGTATACTGAAAGTTTCTTTTTTATACTGAAAGTTTCTTTTTTTTCTCTACTTATATAAAGTACTAGCGTAAAAGACGCCCTATCAGGAAGCAATTAAGCTAGCACCTGCAGGGGGCTCTTGATTGGGCCTTCGGCTTGTTCAGGAGTTTGAGAGACCCTAAGTCTTTGCATATTCTTAGCATTGGAAGCTCTCCTGGCTGCCGTTTGATCTGGGTTTTCATTTTCACGGGGCTTTCTTTTCTTTGCTGCAGCCATGGCTCTTTTGATTTCAGTCTGGTCCTCTGTTGGTGGAGATTTCTTTTTGTGAGGCATACTCTGTCGTATGCGATAGGCAACAATAAACTACAGAAGAACTGAAAATTGATCGCTGCATTTAAGTATTACATTAATATTTAAACTTACCCTTTAAAAGTTCAACGATAATTCTTTTACCGCTAGCCAATTTAAAGACAATTTGATGTACGTAGGTCCTTACTTACTGTACAAACAATTATTTTTATTTCATAGGTGACTTTCGCTGGATTTCGCAATTAATTTCAATTATTCCTAAATTTATTACCAAGTTATAAAATTTGTTACCGTACAAAAAAAAAAAAAAAAAAAAAAAAATCGCCGAAAAAAATCAGGTAAAAAATGTCAGTAATGAAAACTTGGGAATTCAAAATTTCAGGATCGCATGTCCAGATCCGGCCCGGGATGTGTTTAATTTGCTCACGGAGTTGACCTGATTCCAAAATGGAAATATGTACGGTCTTTAGGAGTAAAAGTGAAAAAGTGTGACACACTGACATTAGAATTTATTTATATAGATTTATCTATAATGAACGACCAGAAAGTCACTGAACAATTATCCAAACTAACCCTGATATTTTTTTTTTGGTATATTTAAATCCAATTGCATTTTTTTTCTTCTGACACAAAACCAGAATAACAAGACACTCAGTTACATGTTTCTCTTTTTCTCCATATCTCATTCTCTGATGAAGCTTGAATAAAAGGGAAAATATTAGATTGATAAATGTTTTGTTGTGGATTCCGAGGTGAAATCCGGTACCAATAAATAACAACGCCAAGAATGAATACAGGAAAATAATGTATTAACGTAATAATACAAACTGGTAATGCAGGTTAGTAGTTCCAGGAATACGGGTTAGTAGCAAAATATCGATACAGTCTTTGGTATTGAAGTATCGCTGTATGACTTCTTACTGAGTCTACGTGCTCGCTCACGATGACTCTTGCTCGCTACGTTCGTTCTGTCTGTCTGTCTGTTACCTTCACCCTCTGTTGCTCTCGTCGGTATTTATCCATCCACCCACGAGGATAGAATGTGGCACAAGGCCGGTTTAAAGTGGGTATCTCCGAGCCCGTGGGCTCGACCAAAAATATGGCCTTTCTGAACCCGTCTAGACGGGTTCAGGCCCTGTCAACCTCCCCGGACGAAACCTTGCCCTTCGTCTGTTGCTCTCGTCTCTCGGGTCTTCACGTAGCAGTAGTACATGTATATAATGGGTGAGTCCATTTGTGTAAAAAGGGGAGAACCCCTCAACATGTTTCCTATTTGTTCTTTATCTTATCATTCTGTCGGATTCTGATCCATATTTGATCTATATTTGATCCCAAACTCATATTTATGATTGTTATTGCAATATTTTGTTGAATGTCTAGCGATGCAATAGAGGAATTTCCATATTTATTTTACTGTCATTGAACTCGCATTGAGCCTATTCAATAATTAACTTAAGAATTATGGTCCATCAGAAAATTCAAATAGGAAACCTATGAAATTTCCACGGGTATGTCTAGTTATGATAAATTTTATCATATTTATAAAATTTTATGTTATATTAATTTTTATATTATCTCAGCTATGAGATTTAAAATTTATTTTATTATTATAGTATTTTAAATTTTATTATTTTTCCAGAAAACACCTTCAAACGTAAGGCTATAAAAATAAAATAAAATACTAGATTGCTTAAAATATTTGTTAATTTGTAAAAATTACTGGGGAGTTAAATAAGTTCATTTAAAATTCGTAAAATTTATGTCATTTCTGTTCATCCGTTCGATAACCTGACCTCAGCTGTCATTAACATCAGTCAACACTTGACAAACAAGTCACCGTCGTTAAGAAATGCATTTTTTATTTTCTACTACTTTTTTATGCTAAAAAAGTAAGTAATATTTGTTTCAAATTAGATTAAGTAAACTTTAAATTTACAAATTTTCCTCAAATAAACATTGAACAACAAAAGTATATTTTATTTTTGCAAGATTTTCAAAACGGGTAATTCGATTTTACTGAAAAAAAAAAAATCAAAAACAAGTCTAGTCCAATCAATATAAATTCGGTTTTAAATACATCAAAGTATTGCTTACTGGGTATAGTAAATTTATTTCCTTGCCTTTGAATTGAAGCTACAAAGAAATTTAATTTTCATTTTAGAAATACATTTTAGACCATAGGTATCGCGAATCTGTGAACACCCCTATGATAAAGATAACCAAATTAGTAAAGCATTTTGAAAAGAAAGATCGTATAATATAAATCTTCTTGTGAACGCACGCGTACACATTTTTATGAATGAATTCGTTTTGCATACGTTAAATTTGTAGGGTTTTAGATTAAAAAACATTCCACCTAGCGAGCAGATAAGTGAGGTGAGTCAACAGAGACAAATGAGATGGATTAAGGTCGTTTGCCACAGTTAGATACCAGTCCGGTCCAGAGAAGAGATTAGAGCAACACGTTCTACAACCAAAATCCAGATTCACACTATGGGGAAACAAAGGTATTCATAGATGGTAGCTGAAAAAAACTTAGTAATCTTGTAGAGTACAAAACCTCATTGACTGTAACAACCAATGTTTATGTCATGTTATATTGTTGCCTTACATTGTTGCATTTAATAAAAAAATAATAAACTTATTTGGGCACCATTTTGATGGAATATTCCATACCTACCTGTCACCCCTCCGGGATAATGCAATTTTCACGCATAATCACCTCTTAACCAATCAGCATCTTAGTTTCAGCAAACTAGGTTTTTCATTGGCTGAGACCTTGAAACTGTAGCAAGTTTAAGCAAAAATACCTTTTCCCGCGTACCGCTTTTGGGGCCGATTCTGAGACCACAAACTCAATAAATAGAAGCGTTTCGATTCGATTCAAACAGTCAGAACTTCAACCCTGGAGAGGTGCTAAACAAATCCACGCTAGCCAAAACTTTGACCTAACTACACTTTCCGCGCGCTAATTCTTCTGACTCGACAAACAGCACTTCACTCTCTCAGGAACATTTTACAACATACTAAAGAAAGTGAATTGACTAAACAGTATTTGTAAATCTCAATCCAACATCAAGACAACAGCTAAAGGTACACAACTCTTACAAACTTTGAACAGTAACTTTAACAATTCACACATACACACTAGTGACTGAACTCCCACAAAAGACATCTTGTAATACGATAAAACATCTTGTTTAATTTCATACACAAATCCAAACCACAAGTCTACACACATTGAAACTCAACATAATCCTTCTACATATTTTATTACAACTGGTCGCATTTGATCAGCAATATCTATCTTGATTGTGTATGTTCAATTGATATAAAATGAATGTTATTTGTTAAACCTTTAATCAGGTTGTCCTCATTTTTGATTCCCCCTGAACAATTTTACCTTCAATGTTCTATTTTTATATTTGTTGTGGATGAATGTCTTGTGAACACCTACATTTCTAAGCATTCTGATAACCTAACCTTCTGATACACAAAATACATTCGCCAATCTGCAACAATTTTAATTTCACTTTTTAGTACCTCGTATTTATTCTTGTTTGGGAGTTCCTCGGGGTAGGGAAGCGTTATAAAATAGCAACCCAACAAATTCTTGAATAAAAGCGAACTAAAAGTTCTTGAATAAAAGCATGCTTTAAATTTATAGTTTTTAAATTTTAATTGGTTTTTACGCTTTTATTCTTATAACTTTTCCGAAATCTTAGTGGCATGTAAATTCATTTCTAATATCTTCAAATGTCTGTTTTTTTTCTGTTGACAAACAATCAGGGTGAATTCAAATAAAGTTTAAAATTTTAATACCGATCAAGTCCAAAGTGTTAGTGTTTAAATTTAACTTACATGACATTTGTTTATCGTATGCTTAGGATGTCTGATAATCCCTAATAATGGAGAAAATCTATTGACAGTGTCCTTTTGATTACAATTGTTGGGATAAAGTAAGAAAAAGAAGATATGAGAACAGGATAATGAAAGTGGATGAGGAAAGTAGCCAAAAGAATAGGGCAAGAGAAATAAGGACAAAGGAAGAAGACTAGAGAGAGAAGAACAAAAGAAAAGGACAATGAAAAGGACAAGAAGAAACGATAAGCAAAAAGGACAAGAAAAGAGAACAAGGAAAGTAGACACGAGGGCAAGTAAAGGAGAAAAAAAGAAGAGGCCAAGGAAAGACATCGAAAGAGCAAAAGAAAATAACAAGAAAAGAGAACAGGTGGAAAATGACAATAAAGGAAAGAGGATAAGAAAATACAGTAAGTAAACGGAAGAAAAAGTAGAGCAAAAGAAGAAAAAGAAAGTAGTCAAAAGAAGAGGACATGAAAATAAGAAAAAATGGCAAAAAAACAAAACAAAAAAAAAACAGAACATTACAAGAAAAGTTGGCAGGAAAAGAGAACAAGGGCTGAGAACAAGGAAAAGGACAAGAAGATAAAAGAACAAAAGAGAAAAGAACAAAAGAAAATGATAAATGGAGAGGACAGGAAAAGATGACAAAAGAAGAGGACAAGAGGAAATAAAAAAGGATAAAAAAAAGAGAACAAGAAAAGTAGACATAAGAAGAGGTCAAGAGAAATTGATCAGAAAAAAAGACAAGAGGTTATAAAGTACGAAGTAAGACAATAAAGAACGAAAACAATAGAAGTGGTTAAAGGAAAGTGAATAAGTAAAGAAAGGGAAGAGGATAAATGAAAATATGATAAAGAAAAGGAGTGGGGATAATGGAAAGAGAGCAAAGAAAATAAAAAGGACAAGGAAAGAGGATGTTTTGCTCCATTAAACTAGACAGCCAAGTCGAGTTCCAAAATAAATTTTCTTGCTGCATAACAGTTACTACTAAAAATAATGACTTCACTATTACTCAGCATTTAAACAATAGCTCGGACTTAAACTTTCTGTCAAATTTCTTTTTTAATCGTCAATTTGTAAAATTTCGACGTCTCACTCCGACCAAAGTGTTGCCTATAGAGATCCATCGGAGATCAATCATTTCAAATTCTTTATGACTATTTTTACCTTCGCACAAATACACCGAGTTGAACATTTGGTTGAAAAAAAAATGATGCTCCACAAATAATACAAAATGCCGTATTATTCTTGTGCATTTATAACTAAGAACTTTAAATATCTGATTGTTTAGAACAAACTATTAGGTATACAGTATACTGAACTATTCTACACCCCCTCGAATTGATGACATTATAGGAGGAATATCGAAGTATCATTGCTTCAGTACCTTGGGACTGGAGAGTGTCCCTTCAAGACATGGGCAATTACGGTTCCCACAATTCCCTGTCCTTTGGAGCAAATAGTAAATGTTGTCCTTTTGTTATCTCTCGTGAACCCTTTTCTGCCACCCATTTACACAAGCTCGTTAGGTAGGTTATGCATTGTTTTCCTCTGTCCATCTTACCTTAAATATGTCCTGTGAGTATAAAATTTTCCAAACCCTCTTTCCTCATTATGTGCCCTATAGAATTCATCTGTTCCTTTATGATGTTAAGTATAAGTGCCCTATTTGTCTCCATTTTCTCTAAAACTTCGTCGTTGCTCAAGTGTTCAGTCCATGATATTCCAGCATCTTTATTTCTATTTCTATTACTTCAAGTCTTTTCTTCATCTGTGATGAGATTGTCTAGAACTATCAGCTAGCAGTTAAAGACCCAGAAAAAATTTACACGAGCTATATCACTTTTATCTTATGCGACTCGTGGTAACTAACGGAGTTGGTTACTTTCAAAGGGTTATTAATAATCTAATTTTCAAAGGGTTATTAATAATCCTTTTTTTTTTTTCGGAAGATCTGACTGTTACGTTTGCTTACGAGGACAATATGACGGTTTGTGGTAAAGCGAAGGAATAACCCGACCATAACATAAAGGAATTCACGTTGGTATTAAGAAAACGCCACTTAACTTTGAACGAGGACAAGAGCCCATTGATTACTCAAATATTAGATTATCCAAGGATCAAGTAGACTTGATCCGGATCGTTGCTTCCTCTAGGAAAACCTTATACCCCTTTAGAAAATACGTGAATAAAAGGAAAAGAGACTGATTACACGTGGCAACGCGACGTATAATAGGTCTATATTCCTAGCAACTGCCACATATGACATTTTGACGTGATGTAATGGTTAGCAAGCTTGTCTTGCTAGATGAATTACGACTGAATAGTGAGTTCGATCCTCACTGGGTGTAATATTCCCTTAGTAGTGGAGTCTGACGACTCTTACACAGCTATAGCAGCTGTAATTAATCAAGCTGGTAGGCTCATTGCTTTCTATTAGAGAACACTCTCCAAAACTCAGTGATTCCCAAACGTTTTTTTGCTACGTCGCATTTTCGGAATTAAAATTTTCTCGCATCTTAAATTTTATGTGATAAAAAGTACATTTAAAAATTTTAAAAATATCACAGAGAGGATTAAAGGGAGATAACTGCGGATTCGAAGTCAGAACCAAATCATTGATAAACTCTCTCTTCCAATTTGCGGAGCCCAGTTACTATATTCTTAATACTTGATATAATGCAAAAATATCACAATGATAAAATCGCTCATTAATTATTCATAACTATTTCTGCTGAGAGCCATGCGTGCAATTACAAGTAATCAATAATAATATTTTAAATAAATTTTGAAATCATATTTATTTTTGGCATATGAATTTTTTGAAACTGTTTCTAAATGTTTGATTGTCTTTCTATCATTCCACACCCACCTGCTATCCTCCTTCCGTTGCACCCTATGAGGCGCGCTGTACCGTTTGGGAACCACTGCCTAAACTGAATGTACGCACTTGATTGTCGAAAAAGAAGCTTGTGTCATAATAAAAGCTATCAATTACATGTTTAATTTCAAGAGTGTAAGTAAAACAGAGAATAATATCGTTCATCATGGGAGGCATTGTCTCTCGTGCCCACTGCGGTGCCGCGATAAATAGTAAAAAAGGTGTCAGATCTACATGTCCGTCTTTGCCACCGGGCATAACGTGAAATGGTACTACTAATTAACGCATAGCTGGGTGGGGTAATAAACGAATCCAGACCTTTTCCACGGGTATTTGCGCATAAGTGAATATAACCCGACCGGGATTCGAACTCGGCTCTTCAATTTCTCATGTCGAGTCGTTATCCATTACACCACTCCATTACACCACTCACTTGCAGCATGTGATATTCCCAAGCGGTCACCATCTAGGTATTGGCCAATTTCAATGTTGCTTAACTTTGGTAATCGTACGAGAACCGGCGTTTCAACGTGTTATGAACGTAAGCCTATAAGTAATAAAAAAAACAAAAGTTCAATGAAAATTTATTGTGAATTCTGTTGTAAAATGCATTCTTTCTTACATCTTTTAACTTTTAGTTGATTTAGTAGTAGTTTGTACATTTTAGCGCAATCATACAAATATCTATTTATAAATGTGGGCGTCTATATAAATGAATAATTTTCAATACGTCGCAAAGCAGATATTGGCTTTACGACGAACGTATATCCTCTTGTGATCAGATATCGAAGGATCTTTGTCTTGATGTATTTGAGTAATTTGACTGATATTCGGTTGATATGAAATGCTTGAAGCAAAGGTTGCGTCTGCTTCCATCTGGTATTCCCATATTGGTTTTATCACGAAATACCGCTGGGACGTCCTAGGTTAGTAGTAATGATACCATGACTCCAAAATGGAAATCAAAGTTATCATCTGATGAGAAGCCTTTGTTGGAAGCAGCAATGTTGCTATTGCAGTAAACGTTGTATGAATTTATATAAAACTGTCTTGCTGTTGTGAACTTGCATTCATATAGCTTCCCTGTGTCTTTTCTATAAATATTTTCATGGTAAATGTTCTGATAAGCATTACTCTTTGGTACCAAGAATTTAAGCATGGTACTAAATTGGTGGATAGGCCTCATCGTTTTACAGTTGAAATAGCTAAATGTAACCGTAAGTTCTGTCCTAACAGTTTCTTCTTTCGCACTTCTCATTTGTGGAATTCTCTTCGGCTTATTGTTTTCAAGTCAACTTTGATCCTCAAAAATTTAAATGCAATATCAATCGTTATCTTCTGTCTTAATCACTGTTTTTTTTTATTGTTCTCTCATCAATAATGTTTTCTTTTTATCATATTCTTTTACACTTAAGCAATGAAGCCACCCACTTTGCGTCTTAGTGGCTTCATTGCTAGTGAAATAAAAATATTAGTGTTCTCGGAGAAAGATTTTCAATCAGCATTGCTTTTCGTTAAATAGACAAAACTTATGAAATGTGAGTAACTAATTTTGAATATGTGTTACCTCTCTTCTTTCGTCTACTGAAGTTTTTTCATTGAAATTCTCAGTTTATATAATCAGTGGGTGGATTAGATCGACAGTTTATCGATTAGCCTAATGTATTCGTACACTAATCTATATCATAAAAGAAGAGCTATCATACACATATAATGTACACACAAGCACATGTACACACAAGCACGTGTACACACAAGCACATGTACACACACACACTTTGACTGTGTTTGAAATAAGACGCTGGAATAATACATTGCCTTCTGACTCGGACTGAACAACTTCCTAACCTCGGGATGCGCTATGAAATCGTGAAAATGGAGAGAAAAAAATCTAAAGAAAGAAAAACCTATCAACAGTAAATAATCAAATTTTCTTTCTTTTAGAGAAAAAAGTTTACTGTATCTTATCGATAATTATTTTACTTTGTTTCTATTTATTGATATAAGCTTATTCATATCTGTTGATATCAGTCTATTCATGTCTATCATGAACATTAGTTTATTAAAATCTATTTCTTGGTACTTAGTGCAGAAAATTCGGTCGTCCAATTATATATATATATATATATATATATATATATATATATATATATATATATATATATATATATATATAGTTGTTAGACTTCTTTTTTAAACTAAAGTTACATTTATAACTTTGATGTCAAAGGGAGAGAATGTGAAAAATGGTGATTTTGAAATAAATATAAAGTGCGGTAAAAATATTTTAGGGAAATGACAATAAAGCGAACTGAACAATTACATTCATTAAGCAGAAGCTGATTTTAGAAAATGTGTAAGATTTACATTTTTTTTAATGTAATAAAATTAAAATGAAAAAAATAATTAATGAACTAGATAACGTTTACATTTTGAATCAACTTATAAAGGAAAATTTTCAAATGAAAACATTACGGAAACTTAATCTTCAATAAATAATTATTAATTGTTATTCTATTCATGAGTATGTCGGTTCACAACATAGCTTTACCAGTTTCGTCAAGAAGTCATTAGGTGGCGCTGTCAAGCACCTATAAAAACAGAGCGTTTGCTGTCGTTATCGCTCTTTTCGTTAAACAATATTTTGCGGTAATTTTTAATATCAATTTGTGATTTTCCTTGCTAAAAAGTTGAATAATTTAACACATTCTATATTATGGATAAAAACTAGTGAATTTTATATAGTGTTTTCAAGACTTCTTAGCATGAGCAATACAAATTCACGGATTTGGACAAAAAAGAACCCAGAACCCGTTAAAATTTTCCCCCCTTTAATAGTCACCTGTACTTAGTTTAATTTGTAACGTATATAAATGTAGATAGAAAAAAACTAAATGTTTAGTAAGATAGCGAGGGTCACAAAGCACTACCGCGGGGTCCCCAGTCAGGCTTGCTTTGTTTTTATTTTGGACTATTCAACGCTTTAATCCTCTAATCCTCACCATTTCCATCACCACTTGACTAAAAAAAAAAAAAAATGAAGAAAAAGATAAAAGTTAATTTAACGAAGTTTCTACTATTTACGAAGATACGTTTTCTTCACACAAAATTTCACTAAAAAAAAAAACAAAAAAAAAAAACACAGGCTGGTAATTCGACTGTCATATTAGTGAGACCAAGTAAAACATACAGTACACAGACGTAAATACATAAATTCCTTGCAAAAGGCAAAGAAAAGTAGCGTGAATAAAAAAAATTATCCGCCCTCTCCCCAAACAGGCTGATTTGCAGATATGAATCAGCCTTTCATTTGACAATTGGTTGTCAAGGTAATCCCCCCTCCTCCCAACTGTCAGATGTAATTTACTTTACTTTGTTGACGAAAATCGGATGAATGTGAATCAAAAAACTGAAGAAAAGAAAACTGAACTGTTTAAATATGGCAAAGTGTTGAATACCGAATAAACTGAATAGCAATCGGTCGGAATTTAAACTTGGGACCAAGGGCGGAGATGAATGTAAATCGTCTAACTTTCTTTCACCCCTTAACGTTGAGTTAGTTACACAAATATCCAGAGAAAGGTCTTGCTAAACTGTGAAAGAAAAAATATGAACCAACGGAACAAAAGTAATACGAAGAAAGTGAAAGAAAATAATTACATTCGAAGGATTAGCAAAGCGTTAGGTATCATAAATCACGTCATCGAGGTTGCATTGTATTTCATTTGATTACTTTTAATTTCTTTTCTTTGAGTGCAAAGTCATCTGCTGCCATTTCCCAATGAGAACAAAAGGACATATTCCAAATATGCACAACTTACATTGACTGGTCTGCTTGTAAAAAAAAGGGAATTATTTTTCTTAAAGTAATTTTTTAGATTAGCATTCAGACGACCTTCCTCAAGTCACGGCATATGTCAGAATCAAAAAATATTGATTGACTATATATCATTTTAGAAGAGAGGTTCCTATTCATAATAAATGCGGTATCAAATCGTTCCCTAGACTCTTAGTCTTAACCCTTTGAACCTGAGCAGCTGGTATGCCGGCCGCTGCATAAAAGTGCATATACTGCCCTCATCAGGGAGTCAAGGGTCAAAGGGCTAAAGTGTACTGTACGTTTTTATTTACAGCTGTTAAATTTGGAAACGTCATGCCCACGTCATTGATAACTGCTGACGACTGATATTGCTGAACTCTACCCGTTGATGCTTACGGCATTGATAACTTACGAATTGGAAAAAAAGGAATCGTCTCTAACATGCAGTTCTGAGCTTGAACACTTACTTGAGCGGAAAAATACCTCATCACTTTAATCTTCATAATTTGAAATCAGAAATTATGAAAGAAGCTGTTGTTGATATTCGTTTATTTTCTTACACAACAACAACACAAATAAATGAAAAAATAATTTATTTGTGTTGTTGTTGTGTGTGTGTGTACATTTTCCTATCCTCATGTTGACTTTTATTTTTAACAATAATTCGAATAAATCGAATAAGTTACACTGTTACAGTATATTGAAAATTCCTCATTTCTAAAATTAAAAAAAAAAAATCCATAATGGAAAACTGAAGATGGTTACAAAGAACTTGTCCGAAATATTGTGTCTATAATAATCAATGAGAACAATAGTTCAAATAAATCGAAAAGTTAAAATGTAAAAAAGTTAAATGTATTTCTAAAAAAATTCCGAACTGGATGTTATTAATTTTATACCAATGTTATGAAACTAAACATATTTTATACTCACTCCTTAGTTCTTATCTCTCAACCTGTTGGTAGCAAGTTCTTTTACTCTATTTTGCATCGTAAGGATTAACAAAAATGTCTTACGGACCATTAAATGGATTTTATCCTCATTGGGTGCTCCAAATTATTGGCCATTTTGTTGAACAAAGTTAAGCTAAATAAATACATACTCACTTTTTTTTTTAAATGTCATGTATCTTCAGGACTTGGCCGATCATGATTCTCCAGATTCCGTTTTTTTTTTTTTTTTTTTTACCTGTGAATTAACATGCATTATTAGGAAACATAATGGGGTTGTTTTTCCGTTGCCTTTTCCATGATATGGGAAAGGTATGAATCCTCTTCTTCTACCCCAAGCTGTGGGTAAATAGCAGGAGAGACCGGGTTCTATAGCCTTGGTTGGCAACTGGTCTACCGCAGAAAGAAATGGCAACCTACTGCGGGAAAAATCTGCCTCATCAGTTATGTATCGCCTAAGCATTAGTAAAATATACGGTTGGCAGATAACTGATTGACTTTTCACGGTTTGTAATTCAGAGTTTTCTTTTTCTTAGACTAGTCGCTATTCAAGGATAAATTTAACCCATATCTGGAGGGGAGATAAGAGACATATTCATACTTTTCTAAGGCTATTTGTGCGAAAGTGAACAGACTACCCCGGAATTTGAACACGACTCGCTGATTCCATTTTCCGTGCTGTTACCTATACACTACCCACATCAGTTCCCTGGTGCCGGCCGTTGTCGTAAAACACCACAGGATCAATTTACCTGCTCACCGGCAACTCTAGAAACATAACCTTATGTCGCTGATTTAGATGAATTAAGTTACTAGAGATATTTTTTTATGTTAAAAGCCAACCATAAAAAAAACAATTTAGAGTTGAAAATGTATAGGTTCAATTTTCCTTGGGAATTTTAATTACTAACATCAAAAAGAGATGTACTTTTTCCATGACTTCTAAGAAAGAAATTTAAGCTGAACCATCTGGTATTATTTGTAGACATATAAGTAAATGAGGGAGAATCTGATCGGCACCACTTTGTCACCCCGACCTCATCTGTATTCTCTCGTTTGTTGAACCTTTTCATGAAACGGCTTACTTTGTCAATATTAAACCTGAGACGTACGTGTGAGGGGTCGGCGTCAACACCACTGTCAATTTCTACAAAAAACACCCCTGATTCAAATGGAAGTGGGGGACATACTTGATATATGCCACACACAGGATTTTCTGTCAAATGGTCATAAAAGGATCAACTCTCAGCTGCTATTCCCACCCGCAATATAAACATCAAATTTTCTCATAATCGTCCCTCTGTTTTCATCTCTGTTCTTTTTATTTTTTACAGGTTCAGTTTCAGTGGTTGGGTATCGGTCTAAAAAGAAGGTTGGTTTGTTGATTTTGTTTAGCGGCATATCAACCTCTATGGATTATTTAATGCCGAAATATAAATATTTTGAACGCAATTCAACTTCAGGTATTTTTTGCATAATTTTATACTTTCAGAGTAAACGTATATTTTTTTAGATATATAGTTTGTAGATAAAATGTACTGTTGGTAATTTTTTAAGGTATTGCTGGTAATTTCACTAGATAAATGTATTGTTGGTAATTTTATTATAAAAATGTAATGTTGATTAGTTTTTGATTTTGGTGGGGTGGAGGGTCACTAATTGCCATCGTTTGGAGGTCATGGTGGATCTGGAAACAACAGCAGTTAAGAGGTAGTTCAACGATCCTCAGAACCTCCAATCTCCCGATGAGACCTTGCTGCCGGATGTAATTTATCATCATACCCAGGGCGGTAAAAAGAAGTCAGTAAAGATAGAAAAAAATACTAAAGAAATTAGAGAGAGTTTATCCTGGTATAACACGGTACTATGAAGCGGATGATCTCTTTTTTCAAGAGCCATATCTGTTCAAGATATAGGCAATTATAACCCTCTGCATATTCATTTCAAGTATCTGAAGTGTTTAGAATTTATTAAATCCACATTATGGATTTTTATGACAGATTCAATCAGACCGGATACAATAACCAAAGACATGTCGGATCGTAAATATCGCTGTACGAATGGACCAAAATATGGAAATTAAAAATGAGACAATTGGGAAAATATCATAGCCTTACACAGTAATATATGACGAATAAGTCTGTCCGTTTAAGTGTTGGGCACTTAGAAAATGGTGTCAAGAGATTAGAGTCAATGTTACATTAATTAGAAATTTGAGAAATTCTTGAGATTGTTGGGTGTCTGCGAGGATAACGTGAAAGATGTTTTAGCAAAATTGCTTTCACTCACACATAGTGAACAATTATGTTAACCCAAAATGTAGATTCTGTGGTAAATATCCAGAAACAATTGACCATCTTGTATCAGGTTGCATGGTGTTAGTACCCACTGAATATAAAATCCTGTATGATAGAGTGGGTCAATATATGCGTTAAAAAATGTGCAACTTTTACGGGAAGGAAACTGCAAGAAACTGGTATGAACATCACCCAGATCAGGTTACAGAGATAGGGTCTGTAACAATTTTATGAGACTTTACAATACACACAGACAGAACAATCAAATTTAATCACCCACACATCGTGATCAGAGACCACAAGAACAGAATGTTCTTTCTTATTAACATGGCAGTTGCTGTAGATTGTAATGTATCTTTGAAAATCTTTAAAAAATTATCAAAATACAAGGATCTTGAACCTAATATCTAAAAAAAAAAATGTGGCTCATGAAGACATCAATCATTACAGTTGTAGTTGGAGCCCTCGGATTGATTGGAAAAGGTTCCGATAAACTTATTGAAGGGATTCCTGGTAGCACACGCCTTAAAGAAATACAAAAGATTGTACTCACAAGCGGAGCTCAAATATTACGAAAAGCTTTAAAATATGTGTGATTTTTATTTATTTATTTTTTTTTTTGTTGTTTTGACCAGAGGTCTAAGGTCAAAAATGACATCATGACATTTTCCATTGAGCAATTTTGTAGAAATAAAATTACATATATTTTACATAGATAAAGCCCTTCGTAAGGTGTAGGCTACCAGGAATCACTTCAATGAGTCTACTGGAATATTTTACAATAAATCCGAGGGCTCCAACTACAATTGGAATTGTTGATGTTCTCATGTGCAACATTTTTAAGATTTCAAGGTTTTTGTATTTTGACAGTTTTTTGAAGATCTGCAGGATAAAGGGGGTACTTTTTGTCTTTGCGGTCTCTACTCACGATGTCCGGGCGATTTGCTTTGATTGTTCTGTCTGTGTGTATTGTAAAGTCCCATAGATTGTTACAGGTCCTTTCTCCGTAACCGGGTCTAGGTGATGTTCATACCAATTTGTTGAAGTTTGCCTTCCGTAAAAGTTGTAGATTTTACAACGCATATATTGACCTACTCTATCATGCCGAATTTTATATTCAATGGGTGCTAAAACCGTGAAACCTGATACAAGATAGTCAATTGTTTCTGAATATTTATCATAGATTCTGCATTTTGGGCTAACACAATTTTTTACTATGTGTGCTTGAGAATTTCTAGTTAGCATGCATTGGTCATGTGCAGCAAGAATAAAACCTTCGGTTTCAGCTTTTAACACTGATGAGTATGGGGTTTGTCTACATCAGCTTATTTGATACGAGAAGCGGTTTTTCTTGCCATCGTTACTGTATCTGGTTACCTTTGCTTTCTTTTTTTAAGTATTTTGCAGCTTCAGTCGGTGTATCGTGCTTTACTTGTATTTCTTAACCTATTTGAAATACCTTTTTGAACTTGTGGCTTCCTTTATTACTGAATAAAATTGGTTACTACTTTCATGTTCTTTGACAAAGATCACCAACAGTCTTCTGTAGTTTCCAAGTATCTTTGAAGGCCAATTCTTGTAGTTTTGTAAGGAACTTCTAGTTGAACTAATCCTCTGCCTCCTTCGGATCTGGGCACATAAAGACGATCAACATCAGCTTTGGGATGATGCATGCAGTTGCAGCTAAGCTTTCTCATTTTGGCGTCCATTCGCTTAATGTCAGCTAAGGTCCAGTTAAGGATGTTGAAATTGTATTGCACCAAAGGGACAGCCAGGGTGTTTATGGCTGATATTCTGTTTTTTTATTTTTATTCAGCACCAGATGCACACGCCTGTAGTACTCCTTTTTCCTTCATCTGGGTATACTGTATTCCACCTCCTTCGCTAATTCCTAGGTGCCTATAGGCTTCTTCTTGTTCCAGTTCTCTAATCTTGGTGGCAAAATCTCAATCTATTGAGTGTGTTTCTGCAATTCTCCCTTTCTTGAATGTTACTTTTGCACATTTATCTAATCTAAAATCCATTGTCACTGAAACATTTTACAGTATTGAGGAGACCCTTCAACTCATTGTTATCTTTAGCAAAGAGTTTGAGTTCATGCATGTAGAGTAGGTGATTGAGTACTTTCTTGTTTAGTTTGTAACCAGAGCTATTATTGTTTAATTCATGTGTAAGGGGGATTAAGGACATACAAAACAGAAGCGGTGAAAGAGAGTCTCCTTGAAAGATTCCTCGTCGGATATTCAGGCGGTTGGAGATGGCAGTGCCTATGGTGCGATTTAGGTATAATGTGGCTTTCTACATTCCCATGCTATCACGGGGGGGGGACTGTATTTCCAAAGTCTTAAGGATCCAAGAGCGTGGAACACTATCAAATGCTTTACGCTAATCTATCCATGCTCTGCTAAGATTTCTACAGTCTCCAGCAATTTTCCAGGGTCATTTTTTTAATCGGTAGTTGATCTTTGCAACCATATGATCTTCTCCTGCATCCTTTCTGTTCCAGTGGAAGAATGTTGTTTGCTTTGAGAAAAGATTAAGTACGGTTCATCAGGACAGACGTGATCAATTTATACATGGTGGACATACATGTTATTGGCCTACAATTTTTCGGGTCATCTGTTTCACTCGTTTTTTGGCATGAGATATGTAATAACTTCAGTGATCCATTCTGAGATCTCATTGTGATTATTAATAAGCATTGATAGAGTTTGTGCAATAATTTAATGGATTGACAATCGATGATTGAGCCAAAAATTGGTCACCTTGATATTTCCTGGGGATTTCTATTTTTAGGATTTCGTTAGAGTCTGCTTAACATTATTTGTAGTTATATTTTCCCAATTTTGTAGAGGTTTATCCAGCATTCGTTCTTCTTCACGTTGGATCCAATCTGCATTTAGGTTATATTCCTTTGGGCTGCTCCAAATATTCTCCGAAAATTTTTGTACTTTGTCAATATATGGTGGCTTTTTGACATGTATAGCCGCTTTCCCAATTCTCCTGTAAAACTTTCTCATGGTCCGTTTGGAATATTTTATTTTGGTGATAGAACCTACAACGTTTTTCGTATCGACTTGTTCTCTGTTCCTTTAAATGCAGTTTCTGTTTCCGCATTTCCTTGATTGATGGAATTTAATTTAGTGATTTAATTTTCTAGTGATTTCATCTAATATCGAAATCTCACATCTGGTTTTCTTTATTTATCGTATCAGTTTTGCCTTCCAAGTTTACTCTCTTTGTCTGATATTTAATCTTTTCATTGTCTTCACCCAAGCTTCCCAGTAGCTACTAAAGCTGTTGCGTATATGATGATTCCCAGTGATTTGTCCGTTAAGAGTGTTTTCTTGTGCGGTGTTGTATATTTGCACAATGTTCTTATTGGACTTTGTCATATGAATTTTTAGGAGTTGGTCTCTGTCTGACATTTGTGTGAGAGTAACTCTACTGAGTACTTGGATGACGTGGTTTTTCGCTTCGGTGGTTTTTAAGGAATTCTACTCTAATGTAGTAGGGCTCATTTTCAGTGACATCATCTGGATAACTGCAGGTTATGTCACAGGTATATTCTTCGGTTTTACTTCCTCGGATCTCATTTATTTTAGTTTTTACTTCATCTTCTCTCATGTTATTTATCTTATCTCTTTATTGTTTCAGTGATGGGTTTTTGTATTCTGTCTTATATCTAGTTTTATCTTATCTATTTCTGCATTTGAGAGTCTTTTGTTTTGCATGATGTCCCTGCGGACATTGGCAAGCATGTTTGGGTTGAGATGAGGTCTTATTTCACTTCTTACCATAGTTCTCCATATTTGGTATGTCTGATTCGTGGTATTTTTTTGTGGATTTTCGAGTGCGATGAAAAAGGATGTCATGACTTGTTGATACTCTTAGCGAGACCATTTCACTCGCTTTCTTTTTATTAGTTGATTTGGTATTGAGTCACTTGGTCCAAGGTTGGAAATAGTCCGGGTTTGGTGACCAAATGTCTCTTCGTTGTTGGGAGAGTTTCTTCCAGTGACAGATTTTTCGATCCCAGACTGGTTCCTCTCTGAGGTACATGGCCCTTGTTACCCGGGTGACAGCCCATCCGGTATGAAAATCTGATCGTAATCATTGAGATTCGTATTTTTAAGGGGTAATTTTGTTCAAGTTACCAGCTTTAGGGCGACTGTTGACCAATACCAGAGAGCTCGTCCTGCCCATTCAGGTGTCCATGATTAAAGATTTCATTATTGAGTACGGTATTCAAGGGGGTAGCATAGGCGTATAGAGATGGTATTGACTACATTAACTTTTAACTTAGTATAAGTTGCAGTGACTACTATCAGATGAAATGTCAAAGGTGGACATACTTTAATATTGAAGGTTATTACAAAAAAATAAAAATGAAAGAATTAAAGATAAATAAAGTCAAAAAGACTTAAAATGAAATTAAAGAAAATAAAAATGTAATTTCAAATTTTATGAATTTTACTATAACCTACATGTTGAAAGGCAGGCACAAAATGCCATCCAACAATGTTTCCAACGCCAATGAGAGTGATAGTTATCAAGTTTTATAGGATAGATCATCCGCACAACAGTTTGACGGAAGGGTCATCAAGAAATTCATTAAACAAGAAAAAAAATAGATTTTACATTTGGGGGTCATTTCTTAACCTGCTAGCCATCAAAATTAAAATTTTTACTCAAAGAGAAGTCAGTCAAAAACAGAACATTGTCGCATCAGTACACCTGCAGCCATAGGCAAACGGAGGAAAAAAAGGCAATCAATACGATCCATACCCATGCCCGCATACACACAGACACACGCACAAACACATATGTAAAATGTGTATGTATGTATGTATATATATATATATATATATATATATATATATATATATATATATATATATATATATATATATATATGCGATTTTTATATATATTCATATATTATATATGCGCGGTACTTATTGGAAAGCGCTCAATATCAGTGATAGAGTTAACATATTTAGTTGGATTGATGTGAGTTTGTCACATTAATCCAACTATATATATATATATATATATATATATATATATATATATATATGCATGTCTGATTGAATAAATTACAAACATTATGTCTGCTTATTTTTATCATAATCCCTTCATATTCACGAATATTTTTCCGTATATTACAATTGAATAAGGCAAGAAATGCACTGTAATATTGAGAATCACTTTTATTTCCCAAGTACTTTCCATCTCTTTCTGAGATCATCATCAGGGGTGCAGCTGGTGAGGCCAAAAACTGTGTGTAGCTATCCATTACTGAATTTATTCTTTTGTGTTTAAAATACACGAAGAAAATAACAAATTAAAACTACAGATTCTCGAAGCAAAAAAAAAAAATGATGCCGACATTGAATATATCAGTTACGAATACTGTAATAATGTTCTAAAACGCCTATAGAAACAACAGCTTTCACGCTTTTATGCGCGCTCAACCATGACATTACAACATAAAAGAAAACATTCTATAATGGATAACTTTTCACGTTCTAATGAACAGACGTAGCATTTAAACGTTTAAAGTTAAATAAAGTCAGAGACTTAGAATGAAATTAAAGAATTTATTAGTTCGCACGGCCATTATCTTACTGCAGCCGCTAATAATTTACCGTTTGATTTTTTCCGATTTTGAAAGAAATTTACTCTAGTTAGTTGCTCAGTAAAACTATGCAATGAGTGTATTATATGAAAAACGGTAATAGTCGTAAATAGCGCATTTGGTGGAACGTGGTATTTAAATTTAATAAAACGAATCCAAAACGCAGAATATCACATCCAGCACGTGCCACGACAGTGAATGCAGGACATTTGCAGATCCGTTATTGATATCATAGACTAATTATGTAACCCTGACGATGACTCACGAGTGTCGAAAGATTTAACAGCCGTTATAAAAAAATTTGAACATTTAATAATTGTCGTTTTTTGCGAAGGATCATTCGCAATTTGAAAAGAAAGATGGACAAACTCAATAGACATATATACATATATATATGTGTGTGTGTGCGTGCGCGTGTACGTGCGTGCGCGCGCGCGCGTGTGTGATGCACTGATTGTTAAAATTTTTGTTATGGCTTTTATTCGTTAGTTTGTGAGGTGGGGGTCTCTTTCTGAAATAGTGGGTCGCATTGGGATTGTATTGTGGGAGACCATAAAATTTGCGTGTCCTAGGATGATATTCTGTTCGTCTATATTTTTAGTCTATATTTCTATTGTCTTCATTTTTAATTAGTTTCCTAATCGCTTTGTTAAATTTTTGTGTTTCAGTAATTATTTTCTGTTGGTTTCTTTTTTCATATGTGTCAATATCGTTTACTAATGAATTAATTTTTTGATCGTATGAGTTCTCATTCATTATGACAATCCCACCTCCCTTATCTGCGGACGTAGTGTAGATTTCCTTATTATTTGCTATGTTCCTTAGTGTATTTAAGTGTTTTTGTAATAATGTTTTTTCGTTGTTGGTATCTATATTGATTAAATGCGCCCCATTATTTAAGGAATAGATACCTCCTCCTACAAAGTGGTAAAAGTCAACAATATATATATATATATTTCGTCATCCACAGACAAACTATTTCGCTGTATCACAGCTCATCAGTGTGGCTAAACATCCGATTGCCTCAAGCCGGAATCGAGACCCGACTAATTTGGCATCAGTCGGAGATTTTACCGTTGAGCTATCAGCGCCCGGTAGAAAGGAAAGCGAAGTTTTACGTACTTATTCTTCGAATAAACACGCCAATGATCGAGGGGGCTTTGCAGTATTAGCAGTAATAGTCATTGTTTACAAATTCGCGCTTTCTCTCCACAGAGCTCGACCTGAATTTTTTAAATATATATATATATATAACCATGTAACCATGTATGTGTTGAAGTCACTTGTTTTGAAAGTTTTCTGTCGCAGCCGTTGTATATTGTTGGATATGTGTAATATTGTTGAAAAATCAATACAAATTCTTATTCACCTTACAAACGCTAACTTTGATTAAAATAATTATTTTGAAGATAAGCGCCAGCGACTTCTTCATTGCCTTCCTTCAACGTACAACTTTAACAAAAAGAAGAGGCAGGCAGTGGAAAAAAGAGTCAGGCAGTGGCTAACAATGTCACTGGGTTTACTGGAAGATCCTTCACAAAGAATCAGACATTGGCACGCAACCAGGACATATGGAATTATTGATTGATTTATTTTTTACGGTTTATTAACACCTTTGTAAGTTGGGACATATGGAGAGAGCTGGTTATGTCCTCAGCTGCGCAGGAACAATGATGATGATGACGATGATGATGACGACGACGACGATGATGATGATGATTGAAAAAGATTTTATCATACGAATGAATTCTAAATGATTTTTACTATCAGAATTTACTGCTAAAGTTGTAACTTTAGGAATACACGGCAAATGGTTCCACTACAGTAATTCGAACTTTTGATGTACGAACGCAGGGAAAAAGGAAGTCGAAATGGTATATACCATCTCATAAGAGCCGACCATCTTCCCACTATCATCCTAAAAAGTACCACCTTAGGCAAAAGAAGAGGCAGACAGGGGGAAACAATGGGTTGGCAACGTCACTGAGCAGACTGGATGATCCTTCACAGTGATCCAAACATTG
The DNA here is from genome assembly GCA_963932145.1 of Acanthosepion lycidas. Taxonomy (NCBI): domain Eukaryota; kingdom Metazoa; phylum Mollusca; class Cephalopoda; order Sepiida; family Sepiidae; genus Acanthosepion; species Acanthosepion lycidas. Next base: position 46,949,095 of record OZ010593.1, on the reverse strand, counting down.
GCATGTAACTTAGATATAGGGAGGGGGCTGCTCACAAGACTTACAACTTACATACATTCATGGGACTGATGATGACGACAACGACGACGACGACGACGACAACGACGACGACGACGATGATGACGATGATGACGATGATAGCGACGATGCTGATGATGATTGGAAAAATAAGTTAATAAATAAAAAGTTAAACTTGAATTTTAAGCAAACAATATTAAATTTTCTTAAATCTTTACATAAATGGTCTAATTTATTTTCTTTCTTTTTTTATTTTGCTGCTTATTCGTTCCAGCTTAAAAAACAAATACCTATATAGGGTGTCCATAAAGTTCATGAGCACTTTAAAAAAATTATAACTTTAAAGTGCACACGAACCTTATGGACACCCTGGTATGATTTCTTTTTTTTTTTTTTAAGATTCAACCTTTACAAGGCCCGGGGGCCAATCGAGGTAGAGGGTTACGTCTGGAGGTTATTTGTGTGTATAGGAATAGAAGATAACGGTTAACCCTAGCCTTTAACATGTTAAGATTGTAGTAATCGGGGAAACATCCATTTGGGAGTCGGTTCCACAAGGCAGTGGTTTGCGGCAAAAAGCTTTTAGAGTGGAACTTAATTCTCACCGATGGAATGCGGAAGAAATGTGAATGGTTTGCTACTATGTAAGTGGCATGAAGTGTTTTTGCCGTGAAGGTTTGAATTGGCGGGACCAGGGAATGTAGTTTATCCGATCACTTTCCGTGGAAAGAGCAGCGATAAGCTTGCCACATCCCGCTTGTGGGAGAGAGGGTGGAGAGTGGAGAATAATTCGTCACCCACAAAGGCTCGGAGATGCTTTTGGACGCTATCAAGATTGGAGAGTGTTGTCTGGTAGCTGCCGCCCAAATTTGACAAGAGTACTCCATTTTTTTGACCTGATCTGTTTCTTGTAAAGGTAGAGGATAGCGTGAGGAGTCAGGTACTTAGTGGAGCGGTACAGGGAGCCGACCATTTAAGCTTCATCCTTAGCAATGGATCGTATGTACGAGTTTCGCTTGAGGAATAGTCTTTCAAGGCACGATGCCTCCTCGAGATGGCATCTGTTCATCTTGATTGTTGGTAGTTCAGGATCAGATCGACGATGATGGAATATAACTAGCTTGGTCTTTGAGGCATTTAATGTAACCAGCCAGTTTTTACTCCATTGGGTAGTTTGTGCAAGATTGGAAGAGTGATCAGTCGTCAATTTCTGACCATCAAGAGTTTTACAGGTGCGCCTGTATATAGTCCTATCATTGTCAGAAATGTTGACAAAGGATCTAAGTCTTAGGCAGATTATTTATGTAAATAAAAGGAGGGTTAGTTCGAAGAGTGGACCCTGGGGGACACCTGAGTTGACTCTGGAGGCCTGTTAGGAAGGATTTTATGATCGAGATCTTCTGTAGTAAGCCGAAGGCCTTTGAGATATCTAATGCTATGATCCTCGAGGTGTGTTCGTCGTCAAGAGCCTCAAGGTTGTTCTTTTATAGGTGCCCGACGAACTTATTGATTATGGTCCTACTTCACTCGGATTGGGTTGACAACTACCGGAATTTTGTCTTGGATAGTGGCTTTCTTAGGATCAAGGCCTTTGATAAGTCTAAAGACTTCTCGTGCTGTAATTGTAATATTACTGAAAATGTGGAAGACGTGGGAAGTTTGGGAGGAGATGTTCTTTGTCGTGGAACTTTGATTTAGAGGCAAAGATCGAGGCGAAGTAGTTCACCTTGTCAGTCGAGGAAGATATGAAGATATGATCTCGGGGGCATATATAATGTGGGTACAGCCGCTTTACGATTTGGTTGGTGATCATCCAGAATTCACGGGATTCAATTTTTTTTTTACCTTGGTCTGGACTGCTCGTGCGTAACTGCACTTGGCGTTTTCTAGTACGATTGCGGGCAGTTCAGAATGCGATAGATATTGTGAATCAGGGGTGAATCAGGGCTGACTGTTTGGTTTTTGCTGAAATTTTTTTATTGGGAAGGGGGTATAAAACCCTCCGTACCAGAAAGGATCCAATCAGTGACAAGATCAACTGTTTTGTAGGCAGCACGTTTGAAGAAGTTTGGGAGGGGAGCTTCCACCATGTAAGATCAAAAGCTGTCGCAGTTTTCCTTCGTATAGCAAAAAATCGTTCTATGGAACGGTACATCAGGTGATGCCTTAGGTTTCGCAACAATCTAGACACTGATTAGGGAATGGTCTGACGTGTCTGGAATCGGGTGTTAAACTTTTGTTAAGCATTTATTGGCACAAGAGACTAGAAAGAAATCGAGGTGGTTCGCCTGATGTCCCGTCGTATCCTGGCCCCGAGTAGGTTCTTCGATGATCTGGGTTAGTTCATAGGCGATGGTGAAGTCTCTGCAATATCGGCCTTCCTCATCGGTTTTGTTGTTAACCGTTTTTATGGTGGATATTGAAGTCACCGCAGATATGAAAAGTAGCCGAGGGAAATTAAGTGAGGATATTATCAATCTTCTCAGATATTCGATCGAAGATTACCGTCCCTTCGTCGTGAGGCGATAGAAAGCAAAGACGAATGTGGTACTATGCAAAATCACATATACAGGGGTCCTCGTTTTATTGCATCTCTGCCACGGGAAACTTGTCCTTGAAGTAGGCTCCGAATCCATGGTCGTGACGAGTTAGGTGGTCGTGTTTTGCTAAAAGAGGTGAGTAGTCCTAGACTGTGAGTTCCTCTAGTATGCTTGAGGCGTTGATACCGGTTTCAGAAAGTAACAGGAAGTCGGGTTTGGACTGAAGAAGATGGTGATCCACTTCTGGAAAGTTGGAACATAGACCCCTCACGTTGGGGCAGGATGTGCTATGTGGGTCTACTTTGTTTTTTTTAAGGTTGGGTTTGCTAGTTTTGTTCATTTTCATTGGTTTCATGTGTGCATTGGTTGATAGAAAGCTAATAGGCAGAGAGACAGACCCGCCCACAGAAGTTGAATGTATAAATAACCTGGAGAAAATCAAGAGATACTGTCGTAGCAGTACCCTTCATCATGGCATCGAGAGGCCCCACCAAGACTACTGCATGGTCCAGAAACCATTCACAATAGCCTCGATATTATACACCTGCTGATAGGATAACCTCCTTCGGAATTGCTCGAAGGTTCAGATCCCTGGCTATCAGGCAGATAACGCCAAAACCCAGAAAACATCTACCTCCAGCACCCTTAATGAAAGGACAATCAACTTAGAGAAGAAAATACATATGTGATGATCCGAGTGGACAATAACAGTTTAGCCTTCCTACTTCTAACATGAAGCACAGTTAATCAAACACGTGTTTAAAATGTAATTAAATAAAAAAAAACAGAATAAGGAAATACTATTCAAAAATGAATAATAGATGTTTATTTGATGACAATTTTCGTAGTTATATCTGATTCTTAATTATTTCAACCTTCGTGACTTGGTCCATTTCGTGTTTGCATATCTATCTATCTATCTATCTATCTATAACTCATGAGTAATACTGAAAATTTGATCTACCGGTTGTTTTATATCGTGAACATCAACAAAACCTGACCTCATCTGTTAATATTTATCCCCCACACAAGAAAAAAGTCTCTCACTCTTTCCTCTTCACTGTGACAGTGTCTAAATGACACTATTATATCAAAGCAAATAAAGCGTGCTATGAATGGTCCCCTTCCCCCACATACACACTATTCTCTTTTTATTTCCAATTCACCGTGGGTTTTTTCCAACCAGATTTCTTTTTCACGTTTTTTTAATATAAAATAAGATGCGACTCTGTCACTTCTGGGTGGAATGTTTGTCGAAGTATCACAAATTCTTGTCTGCTTTGCAATACATTGAAGGAAAATAAAGCTGAGCTCATTCAGAAAAATTATCTACAAAATGTGCTGTAAATTATGACTCTTTCTTACACTAAATTACTCTAAAATTTAAATAGTCTGATAGGAGTGAGGATGTTTATTGCTTCTGAAGTAACTTTCCAAATTTCCATCCCGAGATTATTAATAGCACCCTGTTTATTAATTTGATCCCGTCACGAGTTCAAAAAGAAAACAATAATTACGAGATACTAACTAAAAGTTATCGGGAAAGTCTTTTCCAAAACAAATAAATATAAATATAAAATTACAGAAAATGAGGGTCTTTATTGTCTGGCAAGTAGGGCGCCACAAAATAAAAAGTCTATGTGTGTGTGTGTGTGTATTAAATCAGAAATTAAAAGAGGAAGTGAGTTAAATCAGATATCAAGTTTTAAAAATTCCTAAGTCTTTATTTTTTTAATCTAATGTTCTAATCTGAACATTTTTCTATCTATAATTCAACTGTAAATACTTGTTTTCTTTTTATTTTAAGTTGGTTCGTCGGTTTTGTTTAACGGCACATCAACCTCTATGTATTATTTAATGCCATACTTTAGATACTTTTAAGTTAAGGATGGAGCTGGTAACAACAGCAATTAAGAGGTGGTTCTACGTTCCTCAAAACCTCCAATCTCCCAAACAGAGGCTTTGCTGTCGGATGTAGTTTATCGTCATACCCAGTAATCTTCTTTTTTTTTTTTCTTTTTTTATGGCAAAGTGTGTGTGATATTTGCGGTTTCGGTATGTCTCTTTTTGTATTTGTATGTTCAGTTACAGTCTTTCTAGAATTGTCTTAATTAATATTAAAAATGTCGATGTGTTTTAGGAATGAGTTCTTATAGAGTGGTCTACCTTTGACTGTAATATTTCTGAATCGCTCGAATGTTGATTTTTACTTAATAATGTAGCGAATATAGTTCACTTTGGATAAGCAAAGTTGTTTTAGGTTTGCGATTTGATGTCCACAGGGTTGGTCGAGTTTAAATTGCAAGTGAGTCAGCGTTGATGTACTTTTGCGCGGTAAAGTCGTGATTTCGAGTGACGTGGAGTATGTTGGCAATTTCTCTGTGGATGTTCGTCTCTGACTGCTTTGGTCAGTCGGTGTTTTCTTTTTATGATTTGAAAGTCCAAAATCGGCTCAAAGAAGTTTGGGCGCAATTTTGTTTTGTACGTGAAACTTTCAGATTATTGTGTCGTTAACCAATGAGATTTGTTGATTCGCCTAGTACGTTTTTTTATTGGTTGAAGTTTTCCGTACGTAGGCGTAAGGTAAAAAAGTTTGGTATGAAACTGGGTATGGTGAAAAATAGGATTGGCTTTACAGATTTTTAAATGGTTGCTATCTATCTATACATATATAAAGGGCATTATCTGTGTGTGTGTGTATGTGTGTGTGTGTGTGTGTGTACTGTTACTAGGGGTGATAAGTAGAAAAGGACCAGTCTACAAGATAGAATCTTGTTCTATATCTATAGATATTTTTTCCGGATATGAAACTTATATAAAATTTTTAGAAGCTAATGATTCAGTAAAAACGGAAAATCAAGTTTTTGATTTATTTGGGAAATTAATGGCATCTCATTTCATTTTTTTTTAATCAAAAGAAATCAGGTTTGAAAAAAATCCGCGCTGAATGTGAAGTAAAGAGAGAGGGAGAGAGATCTTCATGGAGCACGTTTTATTTGCTTGGTCATAACAATAATATCGGGGGTTCAAATTTTTACTTGCACGGTTTTATGACGCGTGTTGAAGTATTCTATTACATTGCATTACTTCAAAAATATTGTTCCAAAATCAAACAAATACAATGATTTAAATATCTGGGTAGTGTTTTAACAGAAGACAGTGCAACACTGAAATCCGAAGGCGCATTGGGATAGCGAAATATGCCTTTCAAAAGCTAAGCAAAGTATTAAGAAACAGGCAAATGCTGGACAATTTCCTCACAGATAGAAACTTGAAGCAACAGAAATGTAGTTCTACAGCAGGATGCTCAGAATACCATCAACCGCACAAAGAAAATGGAAGCTGAAAGGATCTTTATACTTAATATCAGAAAGGGAGAATTGAAATTTTTAGGACATATAATGAGGAGAGAGGGCTTGGAAAATTTGATGCTCACAGGACATACAGAAGGCAAGAACGACAGAGGAAAGCAACGCATAACGTACTTAACGAGTTTGAATAAATAAATGGCAGAACAGGGTTTAAGAGAGATGAGAAAAAGACAAAATTTATTAAGCGCTACAAATGACAAGAAATTATGAAGAGCCATGATAGCCAACGTCACATAGAAAAAGAAGAACACAAAGAGAAAATAATGACTTAATCTAAATATTGACATTGCACACTACTTCGAACAAAAGGTTAGGAAGAAATCCCCATCGATAATGGAGAGATGAATAATAGTTACTGGTTTTGAGAGACCTATTTTCCTAAAATATTGTTTTAAGAGAAGAATTTTATAAATTTCAAACGAAGGTAGCAATAGCTGTTCGGCTAATGAATGCTGAATGTTTCCTTATAAGGAAACGGTTAATATTACCATTACCATATTCATTTATTAAGACTCCTCCGTTTATTGCAAATTAAGAAAAATTCCAACCCAACTAATTATAAAGAACCCCCTCTCCTCTGATGTTAGGTAACCTAAGAATGCAACTAAATACCTGCGGGCAGACTAAAAAGAAAAAGAATTCATATGCGTGAAGAGTTCGAACGAAGTATTTTCCTATTCAATTAATTTTTTGCTAATTTATATTTTCTGTTTTATTTGTGTATCTTAGTGTCAGTAAGACACACCGTCGAATTAATTAAATATAATGTCTTACATGTATCACATGATTTTCATTCTTTCTAAAAAAAATCTTTGTGAACCATTTAATGTACTATACAAATTTATAATGTTTTATCGATATTGCATTGCAAGCTGCAGAAAAAATGAAGAAAAAACTTTAAACTAATTTAAAACCAGTTTACCATTAGAGTTTAAGAAGTTGAGATCATAATTTGGTATGAAACTGGGTATGGTGAAAAATGGGATTGGCTTTACAGATTTTTAAATGGTTGCTATCTATCTATACATATATAAAGGTCATTATCTCTGTGTGTGTGTGTGTGTGTGTGTGTGTGTGTGTGTGTGTGTGTGCCCGCCCGCCCGTGCCCGGTTAAAACTAAAAAACTACAATAATTCCTAACAAAATAAATATAAATACAGACTCGGTATCATCCAACCCACGTTTTTGGAAAAAGATTATCATCGTTTGATTTGTCCTTACGGAGATATTTTAAAATTAAAAATACGCAATAGTTGCATTAGAATGCATTCGAAATTCACAGAATTAAAAAACGTAAAAACGAATGGAAATAATACTTATTTCGTTCGTTTTTAATTTTTAATTCCGCTGATAATTTCGAAACGCTATATGTATTTTTAAAATTTATATTCGTTTGAATTTATTTTCATATAGTAAATAAAACGTAACTTTTTAAGTTACGAATGAATATTAAAACAACAAAGTTTAAAGAAGGAGAATAAATATTCAAAAAAAAAATTGTACAAATACAACAGAATAAATTCCTGTAGATATTTTGGGGATGAAGTGGGGGAATTTCCAGTAACTTTAATATTCCACGAACATATGTCATCTTTTTCGATATTTTTAATCGGGAAATTTTTAATTACCTATTTTTAATAACAGGTTTACTTTAAATACATGCATTTTGTTATGTTTATTTTGCAGGGAGGTTATTATCTCTCTAAACGGCAGTTGTCTGCATGTGTGTGCGTGTATTATTGGCTTATTAATATTTTTCGGCCATGTTATGGAAAATAATTTTTTTAGTCAATCTTTAAAAAATAAACTTGTTTTTTGGTTTGTAACTAACATAAAAAAGTAAATAATTTTAAATTAAGTTTCATTACAGCAAAAAACTATAGTGAGTCTTATTTTTCGAAAATCAATTTAAATAAAATATAGTTAAATTCGTAAAACAAATATTCAACACGACTAATGTTGACTGTTACTCCTCTACACGCAAGCTGCAACGCCAGCGGTCCTCTGGTGGCAGCTATCGGCGAGCCACCAGTAGGCCTCTGGCGGTTCGCCAGTGGTAACATTGCCGAGACGAACACGCCGGCGGTCCGACAGCGGCCACCAGTGGTAAACGCTAGTGTCATGCCACCCAGTAGCTGATTGGTAGCTTGTGTGTAGTGTCATGTCTGTCTCTCCTAATTTTTATTTAAGTAAAGTCATTTTTTTTTCAAATACAAATATAATTTGAAATTTAAACATAACCTATTTTCAAAACTAAATTCTCAATGTATCTTACTTCTACTCTCTTTTTTTACACGCTGGTAATTTCGTTTTAGAGATGAGCTAATTACCTTTTAGTTCATTGGTATTACAAACCTAGTCGTAATATACCTCTAAGCATTTTTAGACCTTAGTTTTTGCATAGAAAATCTCACCTGATTTTTTAGAGAGATTTTATAGCATTTTAGCGAGACCATTTCTGTTGTTAGTCTCACTTAGCATAACACAGCGACTTCTCGCCGAATTTCTGGTCGGCACTAACGGTCGGTACGCAGGCTCTTGGCTTTTTTGTGGCCAGGACGTCGACCAAGGCTGCGTATTAATTTACGCTCCCATTTTTTTTGTCTGCCAAATGGACGCGAGTTGGATCTCACTTTCTTTCTCTTTTTACTTCGCCTCTTTACTTCTGACTCCTTACCCATGTTCGACTCTCGGCATTCCGTCCCTACTGGCTTGCCCGCACGTCGTCCGTAACCTTTCCCATACCCTACGGATATCATTATTATGGGAGGCTTCGATATCGGACTTGACCAGCAGACACGCAACGCCAGCACCGGATATTCGATATGCCCAACAACATCGCAACGCCAGCTCCTCGTTCCTTCCCAACACGTCCAGTTGGAAACCAGACCAGTCGACCAGCAGCGATGCTCTGCGGCGACCAACCAACCGTCCCCATATACTATCTGTTGTAATTACTACGGGAGGTTTCGACACCGACCTCCACCAGCAATTCCTGCACTGCAACGTCCAACCGTCGACACGACCGGAATGTCTGCACCTCGACTCCAACCGTCGACACGACCGGAACGTCTACATCTCGACACCAACCGTCGACACGACCGGAACGTTTACATCTCGACTCCAACCGTCGACACGACCGGAACGTCTACATCTCGACTCCAACCATCGACACGACCGAAACGTCTTGCACGTCGACTCCAACCGTCGACACGACCGGAACGTCTACATCTCGACTCCAACCGTCGGCACGACCGGAACGTCTGCACCTCGACTCCAACCGTCAACAAGACCGGAACGTCTACATCTCGACTCCAACCGTCGACACGACCGGAACGTCTGCACGTCGACTCCAACCGTCAACACGACCGGAACGTCTACATATCGACTCCAACCGACGACACGACCGAAACGTCTACATCTCGGCACCAACCGTCGACACGACCGGAACGTCTGCACGTCGACTCCAACCGTCAACACGACCGGAACGTCTACATCTCGACTCCAACCGACGACACGACCGGAACGTCTACATCTCGACACCAACCGTCGACACGACCGGAACGTCTACATCTCGACTCCAACCGTCGACACGACCGGAACGTCTACATCTCGACTCCAACCATCGACACGACCGGAACGTCTGCACGTCGACTCCAACCGTCGACACGACCGGAACGTCTACATCTCGACTCCAACCGTCGACACGACCGGAACGTCTGCACCTTGACTCCAACCGACGAAACGACCAGTCCGACCACCATTACCATGATTGGCAGACCAATATACACCACTGTCTCTTCTTTATAAAATAAACTTAGCATTAATCATACATATCCTCATTCTGTTATCCATTTTGTTTCACCTTGTAAGATTTAACATCTTTAATACTAAAAACGTTAGCGGGCCTCTTGTGACCTCATCACCTTGCGATACGGGGGTGCTTCTTCATAAACGCTATGTATGCATCAGCATTCATTTTGACGCCATCTGGTACTCTCCATGGGCCCACTAATGTTTTTCCAATGATACCACCCTAGATCATTATGCCACCACTGCCTTATTGGCATCTCAAACGATGATGGCGATTCTGTCCGTTCATTACCCAGCCTTTGCACCATCTATCTAGCCCATCAAGTGTTGCTCGAGTTTCGTCTGTGAACAAAACTTTAGAGAACTCAATCTTCATATTGTCCTCGGCCCATTTCAATCAACTGTGAATGTGATTTCTCGTCAACGGAGGCTTCGATACAGGTTTGGCTGTTGTTGCTATTTCCCTCAGATACCAACACCGAGTACTTTTAGACACAGTAGGATCCCCAATGCGACTGAAAAGCTCTTGACTGGTAAGTCCAGGGTTATTCGTGGCCTCTCGTTTAAGTCGTGACATGAGACGACGTGAAATAACCCTCAGCTTGCCTTTATCTGCCCTTTTGCGTACTTGTGTAGGGTCGGCGGTGAACTTTTTCACTGTTTGATGACACCTCCCTATCATTTTAGAAATTTATAGGGTAGATTTACCTTTTGAGAGTTCTGAGGTAATAGTTTTCTTTTCAGCATCACTTAAACTGCTTTTAGAGCCCATCTTTTCACTAAATTCTTACACTTTTCTAATAATTTGGCATGCTCAAATCACCGTGCTGATAACAAATATGGCGCCAGTTTGTTTAAATTGCGCAGATCAGTACGAAAATTTCCGTGATTGCGCAGGTCAGTGTTGCCAACATTGTGTGAAAATTTTGTGTGAATTGATTGGACGATTTTTGAAATATTAGAAAAAAAGTTATCTCAATAATAATTTGGCACGCAGTGTATTGCTGAAGTTCCGCTATTTCTGACCTGATTTCAATAAATTTTCAGTAATGCTTAGGATCATCCATGGGAATGTTTTTTAAACTATATTGGAGCTGTAAACTCTATTTGAGCTTTGACCTCCAAAATGAAACGTACTCTGGTGCTATTAAAATATGAAATAATTAATATAGTTAAGTGACTAAATTTTGACGAATCCTATAAATTAGCCCCCGCAAAGACGAGCTCAAAAAGATAAGAAATGCGAGTTCGAATCCCGCTGGAGGTTTTTTTTTTTTTATATTTAATGCAATCTGCTTAGAATTACTGTCTTTCATACAACGTCATATGATTTTGTTGATATAAATTAAAGGAAGACACTGCAATTATTTGTAATAGGAAATTATAATTGTAACAGGAAACTATTGATCACACAATGAGCTATCATTATTTCAAATATTCTCCAATGAATCCTTTTAATCCTGGTATTATCTTGTAATATTCTTAACTGATTTTTTTAATTAGAATTCTTTCTTTTTTAAACGAAATTGGACAAATTGGGATGAAGGTAAATTCGTCTACATGCAGGCAACTTCATTTGCATAAAATGTGTATTCACTGAGGCTGCATTTGGCATCCTTACAAACATTAAAATTTTAAATTCAAAGTTTGAGTAACAAAAAGAATACGGTATAGCAATGTCGGACATTTCTCAACCCATTTGAAACAAACTTTCTTATTTTCACTATACTGCAAATTGTTTTTTTCGACTGTGAGGAAAGACGCGTGAAAGTCAAGGTGTTACTAGAATTTGTTTTTAGAAAGAAAGAAAGATTAATTCAGAATTTTAAGTTTGTTTCAGTTCTGCTCTATATGACTCATAGTAACTGGGTGGTATCAACAGTATGACGTATATATTAAAAACCTATCATTTTATCACTTCAAGTCCAGCGTTCTACCATTGATCCGTATACGAAAAGACGGACAGAATCTCAAGCTATTGACAAGAAGTTTGTATGCATATGGAAGTTTATTTTTCGGTTTACAATTGTGATCATCATACAAATAGTTGGGCGCTGCGTTCTACACAAATATTTTAACAAGAAAGGTTGAAATTTGACTAATCTATCATTTCAACAAGAGAGTTGCTCCAACGGCTTTAGACCTTTTGATGAAAAACACTTAGACAACCAGGGGAACGGCCTACGTTGACTAAAATTCCATTAACCACATAAACAGCATATATTATACTTCTTACAAACGCTTAATTGAATATAAAACTGGAATGCGGTCAAAGAACCCTCTGGTACATTCTGAGCGCGGTACCAGAACATCAAGTACGATATATGTCTTTTACTACCAGTGCTGGCAGGCGATATTTGTTAGTATTTATTTTTTTAAAATACCTTGAAAACACTCGAAGAAATAAACTTCGAATAAAATCTATACTCGTTGTATAAATCTCAGTCAAAATTATTATGTGAAAATCAAGTTTAGTCAAAGCCTTTGCCTCAATCAACTCGTGGTCATATGAAATGTTACCCAATGTTCTTTCATTAGTTGCATAATCCCAAAAGATATCACTGCGTACTTGTTGGCTACACAATTTTGCCAATTCTTTCTCTCCAAGGCAAACATTTCAAGTGTCAGAAACTCAAAGAATGCAAACAGAATGATCAATTAATTACCCAGCGTTTCCCATGATAAGTTATATTCTTAACAAAAATTCAAAAAAGGATCTGTAATGTAATCAATCCTGATCTGATATCTCGACTTCAATCACTTTCACACCGACGTAAAGTGGCTTCTCTCTGTCTTTTCCACACATATTTTCATGGCAATTTTTCTGATGAGCTTTGTTCCTTATTGACTCAACTGCATGAATTTAAGCCTGCTACTAGATTTGCGACTAGGTTTCACCGTTTTATTGTTTATCTAGCTAGAATTGTTCTATTCTGTGGGTTATCCCACTTGACTTTGCCAAAAATGCGTTAGATGGCGTTCTTGAAGTCTATAAAAAGTCTATAAAATATTCTCCCTCTTTCTCTTTTTAACTTCTTTTTAACTTTTAGCTTCTAAAATTCTCTTAAGTCTTATATGAGGATAACGTTTATGTTTCACTCTAGAAAAAAAAAACAAGCGTAAGGAAAATAAAGCATATTCAAAATCAAAGCAAAAAAGTCATTTTATTAGACGATCAAATAAAAGAAATAGAGAATTAGGAATCAAAACATTAACCTAAGAACTCGAGTCAGGTTCTTAAATAGACTCGTCAAATCGATTCTGATGTGTAGGTTACCTCACTTCACTCAGCCAAAAGCGCTAAGTTAGTGGGTACATATTTAAGTCGATAAAAAAGCAATATATTATCTCTCTTTCTCGTTTTAACCCTGGCTTCCAGATGTAGTCACATCTGGAAGCCAGCGTTAAAAAGAGAACGTAGACACTGCCGACGCGGCACGTTAACTTCCTTGGTCCTCTGTTGACTTTAGAATTCTCTCACATGCACAAATGTTTCTATCACACACGTTTATTTCACACATACACACACACACACAGCACATACACACACACACAAAGCAGACACATTCTTATAGCTAGTTTCAATGTCTTCCTTTCATTACAATTGTGTACACATGCAAATACTTTTATTAATAACATACATTATCGTTTATTTTATATTCATTGTTGTCGTTTCTTATTTTTACGCGGAATCACATGAGTCCGCCAATATTGTTTGCGGGACAAATGTTCTAGGAGCTCATAAATATTTACTATAAAACGTCATAACCAAAGAGATAATACCCACAATTCTCATTTCTCTTTAATAATATTCTTATTCTCTTTAACTCCCTGTAATATCCTGCGTCCTAGTGGCATCACGGCTTTGCTTGGGATGATATGATTAAGAAGAAGATATTTCACATATTTCTTGAAATCACCCTGTCAGTCGTCCACGAAAGGATCATCGCGACTACCCCCATTTTGCTAAAACAGAACTAAAGGGAAAAAACGAAATTTGACCTTTTGATCTCAATCTCCAATGCTATTGAGCTGCACTGTATCCCCCCCTTCCTTATTGCTATCCCTCTATGGAGTATAGAGTCACAACCTCACCAAACGAGGTATTGCTGCTGTAGCTTCTGTAGAAAGTAGGTTTCAACGAGATGGAGTTGCCAACCCCATATTCAATTGATTTTGAGTTCAGAATTTACTTTCTTCTAGACTGGTTGTTAATCAAAGTGAGAGAATCTGTTATTTAACTCCTAGCTGGTTTGGGGATGATAGATGGGTCCATACCTTTCCCAATAGTATTTATGTGAAAATGAACGCAACAAACACAACCAGAATTTGGACCGTTAAGCTAAGTGTACATCCGCACATGGGCTGTGTATCATTTGTCTAAAATACTTACTGCCTTTAATTCGCAAAATAAAGTTTCATATGCGGGAAAAAGTCTATAGGTCCCATTCTAGAAAATAAGTACAAGCGAAAAGCAAAATAAAAAATTTTACTTAAAATTAAAAACAAACAAATATTTACAGTTGAATTATAGATAGAAAAAATGTTTATGGACCAGATAAAAATATATAGAATCAGGAATCTTTAAAACTTGGTATTTGATTTCTCCCACCACCTCTTCTGATTTATCTTTATCTTTATCTTTATCTCTCTCTCTCTCTCTCTCTCTCTCTCTCTCTCTCTCTCTCTCTCTCTCTCACACACACACACACGCACACGCACACACACACACACACACACACTTTTTATTTTGTGGCGCTCTGCTTGCCAGACAATAAAAGCCTTCATTTCCTGTCATTTTATGTTTGCATTTATTTATATGAGAGGAGTCGTTTCCCCTAACTTTTAGTTAGTAATTCGTAATAACTAAAGACTAACTACTAAAGCTAACTAGGGTGCATTGATGAGTAAGATCTCCTATAACATGGCATTGCTAATAGTGGACAAAAAATATATTCGAATATATATCTCGTCGTATATAAAATGCTATTAAAAACGTGATTACTGTTAATCCCCTATTGTACGACAGATGGCATTTTTAAAATACCAGATCCCTGCACGACGTGGGCGATCATGGTTCTCCACAGGTTCCTGTTCTACATTATCGATGAATTGCCATGGGTTTAGGAGAAAGAGATTGAAGTGGTTTCTCACAGTTTGAAATTTGCTAACCAAAGCTATAGAGTCTAGTTTACCCTGCTATTTAACGCATAGATGGAATGAAAAGAAATGGGTTCATGCCCTTCTCAAGGGCATTAGTGCGAGAGTACTTGTTATTCATAAGTCTTATGTCCCGGTTACATTTAAAGCAGCAACCACTGCTAGATTTTTAGCGAGGAAACGTTTCGCGTCAATCGAAATACATAAACATATGAATGCAAAGAAACCGCACAAGGACTCAACAACGCATCTGCAGATTAAAGCCTGGAAGGAGAGCATTCTTTGCATCAAGACAGCGCAAGGTCACATTGCAGTCAACAAACGGAGCAAGCAGAGAGAAACCTGAAATTGCCAGTTCTTACACACCCTCTTTACAGCCTTGAAACGACACCATCAGAGTTATGGTTGTATCCGAAATTAAAAGAATTTGATCTTGTAGTGAACAAAACAAGATCTAGATTTAAAATTCAAATGCTAAGCACTGACTCATTGATTTTGTTAGAAATTTAAAAAAACTCGAATTTACAAACTTTGCTTAACACACACGCAAAAGCGAATCCAAAACAAAACTTGTGAAATTTCACACCTTGATGAGAAATGTTTTTCGGCTAATAGAAAACTAGGAAACATTTAAAAACAAAATTCAAATAATCTTCAATTCTCAGAAACAAATTCTTTTACGGACCTTTTCGCGAGCCAACTCGAAGTTTGTTCGTCGTCCAATGGAAAGGCCCAAATTATATCCAAGAGTGAATTCCCAAATGACCTTTTCAAGCCCCACAAATAAAATAAAAGACGGGCAAGTTCACCTGTCATCAGAGAGAAGGAGACGAGCGTATTAACATGTCCCTTGACAAACGTCAACCGATCGTTATTATTATCTCTACATTTCTCCCTCGCCTCTTTTATACTTGATAAACGAACGGAACATTTTAAGACTGAACGATTACTTCAAAGACATTCCTATCCTACGATAACGCTTATACATACATACATACACACATACGTTCCTGCCTACGTACACATAAACTCATTCTTCTAAGGACTACTATGAACATTTTGACGACCTTGTATCAACCAAAATACATTCATTTTATTTGTAAAGACCTTAATTGATTTATATGTATATAAATTTGTTGTTTCACTTTACAATTTGATTTTCTTGTTTTATACCCCTCTTATGGTGGGCTATCTAACTAACAAAGCCTAATCAATCTAATCTGTTTCAACACTCATACACTTCACTATAACTGATAACCCACTGTAATCATAAAGGCCATCAAATACGCTAAGCCTTGAAATTATCAATATATATAATTCCACTGTTAGATACGTATGAAGGAACTAAAACACTGTCAAATAGGTATAAAGAATCTGGAGTACTTTTAGGTAGATACAAAGAGTATGAACCACTGTTGGGTAGGTATAATGGGTCTAGACTACTGTTAGGTAGACTAAAATATATAGTAAGTATAATTCAGTCAACTGCTACAAAGTTGCAAGTATTGTAATGATTACCAGCGCAGAAGATGAGATGGGAAGTTCTAGCTCGAATCTCGGTTAAAGCTAAATTATGATGAGTGAATAATAATTTTTGCTTTGCGCTAATAACCTTTTTCTTAAAAAAGGCATAAATTCACTTCTCCCTACAGTTATAGGTAAATAGTAGGTAAGCTGGAGTTTAGCTATGAGAGAAAAAAAAATATTTTGGCAGTCGTCATATTTAATCCCAAGCCAGGTTGAGAAATAAGGCTAAGTTGGATGTTGGACCAACATCCCAACCCCAGCTGAAAAGCTCTTCTACAAAAGCAATGAACAAATCCTACGTCATTGGAAATGGCGCACAAAAGTGTCAAATAAATCTTTTTTTTTTTTTTTTGGTGGAGAGTTACGTTAAGGGGATGTTTATACGGATAGTGGGGGGGGGGATAACCCCAGACTTGATCAGGTTAAGATTGCAGTGATTAGGGAAACATTTTCTTGATAGTCGGTTCCACGGAGCAGTGGTTCGTAGTATGACAGGCGGAAACTTATTAAGTTAGGATTCTGTCGGTAGATTTCCAATCCATTCTTCAGTTGTAAGCTTGATCAAATTATATATGCAAAACAATAAAAATATAACAAAAAGGAATAAACTATGTAATTAAACATAACTGATTATACGCCAAGAATTGTTTTATGTAGCAAGTAAAATATTTTTAAAATCGGATATTATTCCCTAAAATGGTTGCCATTAACAGAAGCAAATATTGGTCGTCGGGAAATACGCATGCGCGTTAAATTTCAAGAAGTTGAAAAACATTGCTTCAAATTATTAGGAATAGGGTTGTTTTAAATAACATTTACTGAATTTGCTCATATTTCGCACTTATTAAGTAAGACCTGACCACCAACTCCGGAAAACATCCTCAGCAATATGATCGAAAAAAAAAACTGTTTTTAACTTTTTTTTAATAATAAAAACGTATCAATTCACGATATGAGACTAAGCTCAAAAAAATAAAAAAGAAAGAAAAATGTTTACTACAAATTTGCGCGTACTTTATTTACATTAGCGAACATTTCACTAATCATTGTGTTGAATTCGTCAGTTTCCAAACTTTCCATACTGAGGAAACAGTGCCGTATAACACCAACGCATCAACCTGACAAAAACGGACATCCGGCGTAAACGCCCGTTATTTTCAACTTATGAGCAATTCAAAGTTGTCCCACCTTAAAACAACAATAATCTATTTTGTCTCAATCATCAGGACAACTGCTTCTCCTTTTTCTCCTCTCAACAAACAATGTTGCACCATAATACGTGCAACACCTTTCTCTCTCTCAACAAAACAGTATTTACACAGATACATATACCATCCCTGAATTTCGGCAAACTTAATTGACTAATCGACTATTGAACTGTATTTGCCGCAAAATAATTGAACCTTTATTATAATTGAAAAAAAAAAGAAGCAAACTTTGACAAATATGTGTATTATTAATTATTTTTAATTACGATTTTCGTAAATTTCTGTAACTTTTGAATCATGAAACTAAGAATTTTCAAATTCAATATGTTTGATCTCTAATTTTACTGAATGGTTTTGTGAATATATCTGCAATATTGTCGCTTGAAAGTGTATATTGCTGTGTTGAATTTGAGATCTTATATAATATTTCACATCAGTGTGTTTTGATCACTGGTGGTGTATGAGATTCTTTGCTAATTCTGTTGATCCCTTTTTTTTTTTACTAGTCTCTGATCAGCATCTCTCATGTCCCTGATCAGTTGTTTTAGAAAACTGACTTCTTGCATTGCATAAGATAAAACCATAGATTCTATCTTACATGTTAATAAGGCAATAATGATTTTTTAAAAATTTCTGTTAAATCAATGGACCATCACTATTTAATTTTAACTGATAACAATATCCAGAAATACTTTAATAACGTTTTCTGAATTTACCCAATCCCAATCATAAAATCTAATTAAATTTTAATTATTTTCGGGGCTTTTAAAATTGAAACTATAATATAATGTTTCCTTAATATATTTCAAGACAAATTTAAACGTGCATAGGCTTTGCTAAGTGCTGAGATGTTTTGGTAAGTACATAGCATAAATTAGGTCTAGTATAAATCATTTTACTGAATTATTGTTCTATGTTATTTTGCTGAAATGAGTTCTGTTTTCACAAATTCCACATCATCTCTTTTGTGGTTTAAATGCAATCTTATTTTAACATTCAAAATTTTAATATCCTAGATTTCCGCGACTGCAGCATTTTACAATTATTTTATCTTAAGACTTTACTTTAATACTAATTAATTAATTGCCCCGTGTTTCTGTTTGTCTTCTGCAATCTTTGTTCCTTTTTTTTTAAAGAACATTTCACCCCTAGAACCATTAGGATACAAGAAGTTACTGAGAGTAAAAGAATATGATAAACCGTTCATGAGGACAATAAAAGAACAGGATTCATGAAAACAGAAGATGGCGATTGATGTTACATCTAAACTTCTGAAGGTTCTAGGCGACGAGGAAGTAAAAATCCAGGACAGAATTCCACAAGCGATAAGTGCAAGAAAAGAAACTATTGCAATAGAACTTACGGTTATATCTAACTATTTCAACAGTAAAACGATGAGACCTAATTACTAATTTAGTACCACGCTTAAATTAATGCTGTCGAGGTAACAAGGAGGAAAGCTCATTAGAACAATTGCTATGAACATATTTATAAAAAAGAAAGAAAGAAGTCACGTCACAGCGATAGAAAGTTACTGAAATCGAAATGCTAGGACCGATATTACAGACCCTACTCTTTCAAGAATCTCGAGATATGTAGTAGGAGCACCAGGCCAGATGTTGCAGCAATATTAAATATTCAATGCATAGATGAATGGGAGATTTATAAACGTGCAAAATGTATATGGAAATGATTGTATTGTACGCATATTTCTAATAGAATCGTATCGTAAAATCAAATTGTTGAACTCATTATACTGGACGGTTTTGATCTGTCCAGTATACTTGCCACAAGTTTATCTCATATAAAAAAAAAAACACGAAATTTGATTGTTTAGCTGTTCACAACTTTGCAGAATGGATTTAAATCTGTTGAATTTTATGTCTTCACTTTTCTGTGTTATTACCATGAAAAAGTTTTAAAATATTATGTTAGTTCCTTTAGAAGCATTTGCAAATGTTAACAAGGTTGTGGGTTTTGTGTGTATATTTTTTATATGAAGGTGCGTGTTCAATATATAAACAAAGAAGATAGACGAAGCATACAAAAAACTTGTTTGTTTTTTTTTTGTTATCGGCGTTTATTCCTTTTGTGTTGACTGTATTGAAAAAATACAAATAAAGATAAAAAAAATATATAAAGTATAAAAAATACAAATAAAGATATAAAGATAAAAAATCTCTTGAGTATGTCCGTTTTCATTTTGGTTTTGAAATGATTTATGGGAAGTATAAAAACGGGTAAAGGTGGTCAAGCTCAAGTCAGCCTGGCGCTGAGTTGGGAAGACCGAACCTCTACTTTATGAGTAGGGCTGCTAAAACACGTCCGACCATGTCGTTGGAAAGTGGAAGGAGAAAGATTCTGTCCTTTCTGAAAATGGGTTCATAAAATCATACATGTAACCAGAAACCTTTTCCGATGTTTTCATAACATGCATCATGAGAAATTTAATTAATTTTTTATTTATTTATTGGTTATATTTCGTTTTACCCACACATTACAATTAATAAGCTGTCAATTATATTTTTCCGGGTGCTTTCATGAAGCTGCGTTTTCGGTTCTGATAATGTAGTCAGTCATCGATTCTTCAGGTACGATTTTTAGTGGTGTTAGTTCTGTGCATAATTCTGTGTTTGCTGTTTCCAGTATAGTGGTCTCTCGGTATTTCGAGGACTCGTTTTACGTCCTTCCTCGCATCACTTATTATTAAAGATAAACTTTTCTTAACCACAAATTGTGCCAACGATACGAAAATTTCAGTATTCTTCTCTTTGTATGAGGTATCCTTGGCGTTTAAACTTGATTCAATGAAAATTTCTGCAAACGCAAATATAAGATAAATGTTAATTCCCATAATTCAAATTTTCCTTTATCTCCATTGAAATGTAAATGTTTTTTTTCTTGTGCACATACTCTATTGCGGTAAATGTTAGAGGTTGGTTCATACATCCCTGGTCAAAATTTAAGACCAGATACAAAAGGGTTAAAAAATATAAAATACTGTTACTTTAATCAAAATATATTTGCGAAACATTTACATTTAATTAGAAAATGTAGTTTATCAACAAACAAGTGAACATTTTAAGCTTTTAATTGGTCAATTTAAACAAATATTGAAAAAAGGATTTTTTGGTTGGTATAAACATAAGACCATGTAAATAAAAATAAAGCAACAGACATAAAGCAACAGACAAATCAGATAGCGGATAAAATATATACACGTGCAAAACACTTCGTTTATTCTCTGGAACTAAGTAAAAAAATGTAGATACAGAAAATCTGTCATGAAATATTGGATGGTATTGGCCTTCACGAAAAAGAAAACTGACAGTATCTTAATTCTAGTTTATCCAAATACGAAGAGTACTATTGGTAATCTTGGAACAGCAAGTTAAGAATAAGATAATCCAGATTTTTTTTTAATTAAGTGTCAATTATTATTAACTTCTTTCATCTTGATTTTACTTGCTTTTCAGCGCATCTCCTCATATCGTCAGCCTATTGCCGTTTATAAAACAAAAAGATAATGTTATGTCTATAGGTATTATGTACATTATTTACATTACTCGGACTATTGTCCTCATCTTTGTCACCATATGGCGACAAAGATGAGGACAATAGTCCGAATAATGTAAATAATGAAGATAATGTTATGGTTACAATTTATCTTTTACCAAAGAAGGTTGTCGTGGTTTAATCGGCAGAACAGTTGGTATGGATAACAAGGTTTCCCAAGGAAATGGTATGCGAGTTCAAATCTCGTCAAGAGCTTACTTTCGATCCACACTAGTTACTCATGGCCGTTGACTGGAGGTTTGAAGAGTTCAATGAAAAGCTGCTAAATATAAATGCAAGTAAAAAATGAATAATTGTCACCAACGGCGCTACAAGGATCTGGAAGCGGCTTCAGACTTCCCACTTTTTCCTGGAACAGAGAAGGCTAAATTTGTCTTCTTGGCCTCATTCGATGATAGTACTATTGATTGATTGATTCGTTTCCTACGGCTTATCAACACTTTACAGGTTATTTAAAGCCAAAAAACATTTTTAGATTCTAAGAATTTTAGGATAAGCTAATAATGATTTAGTGATACAATTCTTATTAATTAATCCATGGCTGGGAGAGAAGAGGTGGATCCATACCTTTCCTGGAGATATTTGCGAATAAGTCAATATAACGAATCTAACTGGAATTGGAATGCGGCTCCCCGATTGACAATTCCGAGCCATTATCCATTAGACCATCCACACATTTAAGCTTACAGCACCTGGTATTCCCAAGCGGTCACCCATCTAGGTATTGACCATTGTTTAACTTTTCAACATGATATGACCGTAAGCCACAATATTATTGCAATGAGTTGTATCTATTTTCCTTTTTTTTAGAAATCATTACTATCATTAATTTTAAAATATATCATAAAACTTCATTTTCGTGCTATTTTCCGGAACATTAGTTTCTAAAATTCTTTTTTGTAAGTCTTATATGCGGAAAACATTTGTCACCCCAGAAAATAAAAAAACAAACGTAAAGAAAATAAAGTGTATTTAAAATCAAAACAAATGCCATTTTATGAGCCGATTAAATAAAAGAAATAGAGAAGTAGGAATCAAAACAAAACCTAAGAATTCGAGTTCTCTTCTTTTAAATAACCTCGTCAGACCGAGTCGGATGTGTGGGTTACGCCACTTTGCTCCGCCAAAAGCTCTCGTTAGGGGGTGCTATTTAAGTCGATATAAGGGCAATGATATTCTCTTTCTTTCTCTTTTTAAGATGTACAGATAAAGCGTTCGCTTCTTTGATCCTCTGTTGAACTTTAAACTCTCTCACACGAACACACACACACACGTGTTTATCACATACAAGCACATTCTCATACCTAGTTTTTAATGTTTTTCCTTTCGTTTCAATTGTGTACACCATGTAATTCCTTTTGTTAATAACATGATTTGTCGTTTGTTTTATATTCATTGTTTTGCAGTTCTTACTTTTACCGGAACTCACATGAGTCCGCCAATATTGTTTGTGGGATAAATATTCCAGGACCCCATAAATACTTAATATAAAATATCTATACACATCGCAACCAAAGAGGTGATACCCACAAATTAATGGTGACTTATTTTTTATCAGAACATAAAATCCCGCAGCCGATGTTATGCATGGCATCAAAATTGTTCAGAAATGTCTAAACCATCAAATTGCATACAACCGTTTTCTCAGATTCATGAGTAAAATAGCTTCAAGTGAACAAAACCTGTAAGTCTAAGCGAGGCTTTTAACCTTGGAGACTGGTACTACAGAATCGCCAACAAAATACTGCGCCAAATAACAGAAATCGTATCATTTAAAGACTTTCAACGGCAACAACTAAAATGGATATCACATCTAACTCGAAAAGAAAATAATGACATAATTAAGATGTTGATGTTCTACACTAGTTCGAACAAAATGTTAGGAAATAAGTTCCCATCAGTACTGGAAAGAGCGACAATAGTATTTAATAGAGATTTTATAAATTTTGATAGAAAGACTTTCAACTTACGGTAGCACTAACTGCTCGGTCAATAAATGCCGAAAGTTTTCTTATAAGGAAACGACTAATTTTACTATCTGATTTAGCCCCATTCTGCCTTTGACATGTGATTTCATATTGAGAAACCATCTAAAAACGTGCAAAGAAAAGCTTCTTCTACCCGTCCACAAAATTATAAAAATATGAAAACTAATAACTAACCACTGCTCCTTCTCTTTCAACAATATTCTCTACAATCAAAAAATCGGCTTACCTATAAGGTCACCTATCAGCCGTGTTCTCGCTTGCCTTTTTCTAGAATTCTTAGAATCCGGTCCATTTAGACACATCATATCAAACAGCTCTACTTTCCTAAGATATATAGATGACGTTCTCTTATCATATTCCCGAAATACAAACCTATTAGACATAATGAAACTCAATAACATTGAATTCACACACGAATTTGATAAACGATTCTCTGCCTTTCTTAGACGTTATTGATGCGCAACAATGAGAAATTAGATTTTAAGGTATATTGTAAACCAACAAACAAAAATTATCTAATCAACTTCTATTCCCACCACAACCAAACAAATGAAATCTGGACTAGTAATAGGATTTTACCTTATAGCCCAGAATACTTAAATGAAGAAGAGAGATATATTGAGAATACTTTCAAACTTCTCCACTACCCACATTTTCTCCTTATAAAATCTCCAAAACCAAAAAACAAACACGACCAATAACACTTCTAACAAAAATTACACAAAATTCATAATACTGTCTTCCAATAATCTTTCCACTAAACTCGCAAACAAATTAGTCATCCCTAATACTAGGATCGTTACCACCACCTTCAAGACAATCGGAGATATAATTAGGAAGAAAAATAAACCGAAAACGGATAAAATGCCGGAATTTACCAAACAAATTGTTACAATGCTGGACATAACTTTAATTTCACTAATGCCACTCTAATTAAAAAAAAAATCATAATGCTTTAAGGAGAAAATAAATTGAAAACTTAATAACATTACCAACTATCAACACACGACTAAAACATCACATAACATCGCCATCTTTCTTTGAATCCATTCTTAAAGAATCTACCTTCAATCTAATACTAGCGGGGATAACCGACGTTGTTCGGAAGATCTATGAATAATAGTTTATTATTGACAATTTATTGATATTTTTCAGACATCTTATGGAAAATAATTTTTATTCAATATTTAAAAAATAAACTTCAATGTTTTTTTTTGTTATACCACACTACCTCCATATTCCCCAGAACTCAACAACTTGTAACTTTTATATTCTTACCAAAAATCAAATCCCACTTGAAAGGAACAAGATTGTGAATATGCCAAGGAGAATGCGACAAGGTAGCTGGCTGCTATCGCAAAATAGGAGTTCCAGGAATGCTCCCATCAATGGAAATGATGCTGGATGATGTGTGTGGCTTCAAAAGAGGCTGACCTCAAAGGAGATTAAATGCTAAATTGTTAGGTGTTGTAGCTTTCTTGAACAGACCTTGTAAGTAGCTATGAGAGTAGTAATAGTAGTAAGAAAAAAAAGGGAATATTGTATCTGCAGAGATGTGAGACTGATAGTCCTCACAAAAAGGGGTAGTGATAGAAATACATTTTCAGAAGCATGTGAAAATGAACAAAAATGGTGGATGACCTATGAAAAGAATCAACAACCCAAGCATGTTTATTGACAGCCTTACTTGAAAAGAATCTTCAGTTAACTGCTTTGAATGTCATTGTGTAATCAATCATGTTGGATTAGGAGATGTTTGTATGGGCTCTATAGACATCATTTGGAGAAACAAGATAAATTTGTGAATGTGTATAGCTTGGTAGTGCATCTTCGCTAAGTTGTTAGACTGGGTGGTTCAAAACTTACTAAACAATGTAGAGGTCAATGGTGATTTATACGGGCTGTTAGAGCTAGAAGGTATGAGAACTTGAAATATTACTCCAAGCTTAAACAAACTGATTAAGGATTAGCTGAGACCAAAACAGACCTCTGGATGTTTCAAGGTAGCTTTTCATAGACCATAGTCAAAAAGATTTAAGAATAACCTGAGACAGCCTGCTTATGGCCTTTTTTTTTCAAGTGGGCAGCTTGAAATGTGCACATAAAAAATGAACTCAAAGATCAATAAAAGCATACATATAATACTTTTGAAATATATTCAATAAGCACCATAAACAGTAACTAGAGTGAGGTAGCATTTTATCATTTCTCCTAAGCAAGGCAATAAAGCCACTAAGATGCAAGGGATTACTGAGAGAGAGAGAGAGAGAGAGGATAACAATTGACAAGTGGAAAGCAAGAGGCCAGAAGAGAGTTTCAAATGCAAGAGAAGAAACTCTTAGCATAGAACTTACGGTTACATCTATTTGAACTGTAAAAAAAAAAAAAAAAAAAAAAAAAAGATGAGATCTTACTGCCAATCTAATAGGGCACTTAAATTCATAAAGTCCAAGTACCAAAGAGGAAAGTTCATTAGAACAATTACTATAAAAATATTTATAGAAAAGGCACAATGAAGTTATGTTATGGCAGTAGGAAAGTGACTGACACCAAGATGTCAGGTCAAGATCAATAACATTGCAAAATTTCTTTGTATGTTATCAAGGATCTCTAAATGCATAGCAGCACTGGATTAGATGTGGCAGCAATATTCAATGCATGAAATGTGCACATAAAAAGGAACTCATTAGATCTCCAACCTAGTTCTGGCTTAGATACAAATGTTGAGTTAACTAAGAAGCAATATTATTCAGATGTATTCAATGCTGACATTTTCAAGAGCTTCTTTTCAAGAATCCTGTTAATTGATGAATCAATGCAAATGTAATCCATCTGCATTAATATGAGGAAGAACAAAGCTACTTAAAACCAGGACATGATTAACAGTTCCAAACTCAAAAATCTTCAGACACAAATTCAGTTGATAGCATAAATATTTCTGATGCAGAATTATGAAAGATCTTAATCAGGTATGTCAGTTTTATTTATCACTTTCATCATAACAGAAAAAAAAAAATAGCAGGAGATTCAATGTTTTCTGGAAAGTTGAGATTAATGATTGAAAGATTCATTCATTAATATATCCGACACCCAGAAATTCCAGAGGCCCTAAAGAGTGGGTTAATTACTAAAGTCACTTCTGTGTTTATTTCCATGTTCACTGTCAATGTTAATATACATAAACAAGAATCCAAATTTTTTTCTTTTGTTAATATGGTATCTCACATTATAACAAAAGAATATATCATTTTAAACTATAACTACCAATGTAAATTTCCTATTTTAATTTTCTGAGGAATCTTAAGTTAATAAACTCATGGTTAGTTCTACAACATAAAATATTTTTAGAAATTCCCCTATCACTTCATTAAATTTGAGCTTAACAACTTTAACAAAATATTACAATAACAAATATAAATACGTAAGCTAGTTGTTATTTATAAGTAATGAAAATACTTGAGATTGAAAACTTTTTTTTTTATTTCACTATAAATAGATGTTAAACACTTCTATTTTCCCTTTTTTATTTCATGTTCTCACTGAAAATAACTAGCAACCTTGATATGTCTTTTCTATCTGCCTTTCGATGCAATCAAAACAAAAAAGTCCATTATTTATGAAGTATTGTGAGATATTAAACACTTCTATCTTCCCTTCTTTCATTTTCTCACTGAAACCAAGTAGTGTCTCTGCCTTTTTAGAATGGAATAGTCCATTATCTATAAGGCATTGGAAGGCCATAACAGTGATGCTCAGAGAGAGAGAGAGAGAGAATTATAATTCATGTGTTTTTATGTCAAATTGTGTGTAGTAACATATTTCATGGCACCTAAGATCTCTTGCCCTGGCCTCATTTTTTATTTAATATTACAGACTAAGGACAAGTACAGATACCTGAAGTGATAACATTAACCTACCAGATACCTCAACTTCACCTAGATGACCTGGGAGATATATCTGAAGAAGAAGGAAAAAAGTAGGCAGGGTTTTTACATGCCATCAAATAAAATATTTTTCATGCTATTCTTGCTTTATAACAATGCAGTATGCACAAAAGATTCTCTCCATAAATCTAAGCTTCATGCCTTAGTAACAACTCAACAAATAAAAAATATTACATCTGTTCCACAATAAGTGACCAATTCAACTCTTTATATAAATGTAAATCTGGTCAATTATTGTACAAACGGAATTAGAAAAGTATTCATCTGTAAGGTTTCCAAATATTTATCCATATTTTTTTTCTGCATGAGGAGTGGGGATGAGGTTGTGATAGAGTTTAAGATTAAAAAAATAAAAAATAATGAATTGAAGTCATGTTTTATTCAACTGTTTATTAACTGACCTATAGTTTAATTCACATATATACACATAGCAGAAACAATACAAAGAGAATATACAGATCAGTTAAAGGGGAAAAAAAAAACCTCCTAAAAGTCTGCACATAAATAAATGTGGCAAACAAAACAGTACGCTCCTTAAACAAGATTTAATCAGAAATCAAATATTTAAGTCTTTCCCCAACATCATTAGAAAAAAATAAAATAGCAGTTTGTCACACTTTTATACAGCCAAATTCAAGTCTCCTCCAGTCTGTATTAAAAAAAAAAAAAAAAAAAAAAAAAAAATTTTTTTACAGAATGGTCCATTACCTGAATTACTCAAGTATTTTTCTATTATCAATTTTTGGCTAGGTAACATTTTTTTATCATTTCATTGTAACCTCCACCAAACTGTGTTTAATAATAAAAAAAAGTTCATATCTTTATATTCTAATCTCTAAATAACCAGTATGAAGAAAAAGAAGATTTACAGGATAAAAATAAACTAATAAAAAATTAAGTGGACTATTATTAGTTTTCCCTCTCTAATAACTGATAATGATAACTAATAAATATTACTATTATTCTAAGAAATATTCTTCATTTAGGACTCGGACCATGAATAGCATTCGCAATTGTTGCAAGTAGAATTTTCAACAATGGACAAAAGCTATCTATAACATTTCCAAGAAATTCAAAAACAAGACTTTATGAATGAAGAATTCATCTAAAGTGGAAAAAGAAAATAGAAATATCAACATGACACTTAATGAATTGCTTGTTTCTTTGTTGGTATACTAAACAATCAAAAAGTGTTTTAGATGAAAACAAAAGGCTATAGCTAGTAACCAATTATTTTTCTAATTTACATTTTTTGATGAATTTAAAATCATTTCAAATATAGAAAAAAAAAAAAAAAAAGACGTTTAAATCACATGTTAACAGCCATTTACAAGCTATTCAGAATTCATGAAGTTATCAATAATTTTTCAAAATCTTTCATAATTGTTAAAAGAAAAAATTCACTGTAGAGATTTCATGACAAGGTTTTAAAAAGCACATTTGCTGTCAAAGTAAACACCATTATTATCTATACTAAACAATCAAACAGAAACTGAATCAATGACATGTTTTGATCAACAAGCAAAACATACTGAATTCCTAACCAAAATATTTTATCAGATATAAGGAAATTATGCTTTTACATTTCAAACATAAAGAACATGGTTATTAAATTGCATTTATGTAAAAGTTAATTAGGACAACTTTTTTTCCTCAAATTTTTACAAATACTACTTTATTAAAAAAAAAAAAAAAATTACTAGCATATGGAGAAACAGGCAGTAAAAACTGTAATAGGAAGGCTGTTGATTTTTGAAATGATGGGGAGACAACTCTTTAATGGTTTAATGAAAAAGTGAAGATATTTGGTTTATTCATACTCATTCATTCAATCATTTGTAATTTCTCTTTTTCTTTTTGCAAGTTAAACTAAAGGAATTCAATATTTCTTCAGCGAGCTGACTGAAGAAAATCCTGCACCAATAACAATTCTAAACTCATTACACACTCCAGGATCCTGACTGATTTCTGTAGCTGATTCACTAGTGGAACCATTGCTGTTCAAGTGACAGAAACAAAAATTCAATTCTGAAAAATCGAAAAAGGAAAAATAATATATTAAGATACAATGAAGAAGATTGAAAAAATAAAACAAACATCAGATCTTATTATTCAAACAGTGAATTCTAATCTTATTAAAAGATAAGAAAAATACTAAAATACTAAGCTTTATATTAAATTCTGTTCTTATCTATGAAAAACAATCTGAACAGTTTTGCTTTAAATTAAAAAAGAAAAAAAACGCTTAATTCATGCCAACATAGAGATCCATATATCTTAACTTTTGCTTTTTCTTTACATAAAAACTAACCCAATAAGTAAATTTCTACATTTCTGCCATAATTTTTTACTAAAATAAAAAAAATTTCGAAGTATTGTTTTAAATAATTATTTAATAAGAACAAATTCAATGAATTATTATAAATACAACATATCAGAATGACAATGACCAACACATTTTGATTGATATAAAATGTTTAGAGGTTATACAAAAAAGTTCTTTCAAAATAAATTTTCAATTTAAATAGAGCAAAAGACATCATTCTAGACAAAAGAACCTTAATTGTCAGATATTTTAAAAATTAACTTATTTGCTTTTGTTAACTTTAAATGTTAGACTTTATTCAAACATTGTGTAAAAAGTTCAAAACATTAAAAACAGAATCAAATAAACAAGTCTTGATATCTTAATGATCAAACAAATTCAATATTTTTTTTAAAATTACAAACAATAAGGCTTGAAATTATATTTAAATTGCCTTACACTTTGTAAAAGAAATATTTGAACTCAACACTTATCCAAATATTGAGTTGAAATTTACCAATTCATTTTGTAATCTTTGATCTTCCTCTACATTTGACCTTTCACAAAAACCTATGTAAACAATGAGGTGGAAGCTGGTAACATAATCCAAGACATGAGGTTTAGTAGCAGGGTAGTGTCTATTAAAATCTTGAAATTATTTTTACCTATGTATTCAAAAATAACAAAAATTTCCATGTTCTTAATTTCTGTTTATCATTCAGAATAAAGGAAATAAATCCTATAGAAACAACCACATATTAATGGTAATGTTTTCCTTGTGGAAGGTTGGAGGTGAAATTAGGAGAAAGAAAAAAAAGTGAATCTATAGTGTAGGAGGTACAGTTCTATTTTAAGCAGTTTCAAGAATTTTTCAGACCACAACCATATGCAAACTTGTATTTGTATTACAGTGTGACCCGGATATAAGAGACCGGGATATAAGAGAAACCCCGATATAAGAGAGATTTTCTCTGGTCCCAAATTAGAGCCAGTGTTAAGGTATATATAATAGTCCAAACCCGGATATAAGAGAAACCCTGATATAAGAGATTTCTTCTCTGGTCTCGGCAACTCTCTTATATCCGGGTTACACTGTACTAGAAACAGCTAGAAAAAGCGATATTTTATCTACTGTAATGTGACTGCCTGGATTGTTATTTTTATTTCTGTTAAGATTGCAAAACATATCAAATATATAATCTTTAAGGCATTTATATTGTAACACTATTTGGGTTGCTGGTAATTAATAAGGACTTTGAAGATCAAACAAAAATGATATACTGATAAATGAACTACCATGAAAAGAGTTAAATGGATATCAAGAACAATAGACTGATAACAATTCATTCCCAGAGAATCGAAAATTCTAAAAATGAACCCAGTGGCCGGCTAAGAACAATACTTAATTTGTACAACAGGTAAGGTGTTGACAACTGATAGATAATCCCACGTCTGTGGAATTGAGATGAGGAGAATTGGATAAAATTTTAAATGCCAGTTAGAGGTAAAAAGGTTAAGGAATCTTTCTAAAGCAAACCAAAGTACACGAGAGCCAGGTGTCCAGTATCCGATTTTGGATGGGAAAGAAAAAATCTTCCTGCAGAGATGTCAGGATTGAAAATAATAACTACCTGACTTAATTTTTTTTTTTTTTTTTTTTTAATAAAAACACTCAGCAATATCTTGACATTTGACCAAACAATTGTCACCATAATGTAAGTTGGACTCTTTATAATCAACCAATTGCAACGTGGGATAGGGCAGATCAGGATCGAAGAGATCATGTCATCGATCAGCCACAGTACTAGACGTCTTGGACAATGAGGGAGGTTATAGAGTTACAATTGGATACAGTGAACCATAAGTGATTCTGAAGCCGTTACAATATGAACAGCAGACATTGGTCAATAGTCTCAAATCCTTTTGATTAATTATTTCCTTTGGATGTGAAATGGGTAAACAGTTTTTTCAGGTCAGCCATATTGTGGTCTCTTACTTCCTGATATTTTGTAAAGAGGCAACGTTCAAAGAATACAGTTTTTCATATCAATAATAAATTTTTTTTTTAAATTCCTAGATACCAGCAATTGTAATTTTTTCTCAAAAAAAATGCTGAAACTGCATTTTCCATTTTTCAAATGTCTTCTGATTATTACACATTTTCTTACATTAAAATGTCCTATGATCAAACTCCACATTACTTGATCATTGTGGAAATGTTCTAGTAAATAAGCTTGTACTTTTTTAATTTTAACTTGTGATTTTCAATTTATATTTTTGAAATACAAGTAATGCATTATCTCAAGTTCTTACAAAATACATGAAAAATTACTTAAATGAAAGTACCTTCTGTACTGTCATGAAAAAAAGGGGGAGGGGGCAACACTCCAGCATTACACCAAGTAATTTTGAAGTAACTCACTCCTGAACCAAAACCGTGATTAAAATAAAAATTAAGTGGACACTAGGAAATTGGTAAATGGATACTTAGTCAAAATATGCAAAAGACCATTTAGTATCACAATTTTAGTACCTGGGTACTTACTGAAATTTAAAGAAAAAAACTGATGCCATACACAAGCCATGAATCCAGTACCTTACTTGTGACCCCCTGAGTATAAGACTATTTATTTAAAGGGTTGTCCCAAGTCCATGCCTGCACGATTCATTCAAATAAAGAGGTTACGTTTCACTAAAATCACCTTAAAATATTTTAGTATAGGTGAAAGAAAATACCAGATTTACAAACAGGGTGATGGTATAATGACAGAATCAAAGTACTGTGGTATCCATGATATCTTGGATTCTGGTACCAGTCAAAAAAATTTAATGAATTTCATTTTTACTATTAGATGAGTGTACAGTCAAAACATTCTAAAATTTCTCAAGAAACACTTCAAAATATATTTGTGCTTTTTACCTTATCCCATTCCATCTGCAAGAATCTTATAACCCCACTCTCCAATTGTGGACCAAACAAAGGATTCAACTGAGATAAGAAAGTGCACAGCCAACTGAAAAACATGAAAACAAAAATTAATTTTCATGCAAATATATTTGGTTCTACTGATGAGGACAAGTAGAGGCAATTTATTGCTTGTTTAAAATTCCGGTTAAGTGTACTTAGTTTTTATTTACAGATGTCAAGTTTGAAACTGTGCTTATGACATTGATAACTGTATAATAGAACAGGTCGATTTTGGAACCATGGTATTGCACTCAATTTGAAATTTGTGGTTTGATATGATAAATACAGCACAAAAGATTTACAAATTGTTACCATTTTTTGAGAAAATGAGTTTAAAAGAATAAGTTCAAAATTGTTTCTGGTGATCAGTGAATTTACTGAATCTTTACAAAT
Source organism: Acanthosepion lycidas (assembly GCA_963932145.1). Classification (NCBI taxonomy): domain Eukaryota; kingdom Metazoa; phylum Mollusca; class Cephalopoda; order Sepiida; family Sepiidae; genus Acanthosepion; species Acanthosepion lycidas. The sequence goes on along the minus strand of OZ010593.1, from coordinate 46,916,284 downwards.
TGTATATGGACAAGATGAATGGTACAAGCGCATTATTACTAAATCATTGTGCCATCAAATAAGATCTTCATTTATTTCAAAGAGAAATTATACTGAACAATTTACCTATATCATGATATAATATGTTATACAGTGCAGTAGTTTAGTGTGATTTTCAATAAACAATGCAAATTTAAAACACTGCCTTTTAATTTGTGCCCAGCAGTATTATGGTGTCATTACACTTATCTATTTTTTTGTTTGTACTAATTATGACCTAATATATTATTCACTGAGTAGCTTTTTCCTGTAATATTTTACAAGTTTATGTTTTTTTGTTTTAACAGTTTTTACTTATTGAATACAGTAAAAAAATAAAAATAAAAAAAATAACTGCATATTTTACTTGTGGCAATTCATAATTAGAATTCTGCTATATTTTTCATTTAATGTATCTAGTACAAAAGATTAACTTTATTTGGATTTATTCTTGAAATAGTAAAATTTTGAAATATGTAAGCAAAAACCTGGAAATTAGGTATTTATGTACATTTTTTTCAGACCGTCCTTAAAACTAAATGCTCGAAAATTGGTAAAAGCTATGAGTCTAATTTTTGGTGTGAGTACTTATCACATCAAACTCCAGCATTCATACCAAATGCAATGTTGATTTTCTAAAAATGTGAAAAATCAATCTGCCCAACTATATAATACTGATGTCTTCATTTTCAATTCATAATAACATGCAGTTATTAATGACATAAGTAGTTTCAAACTTGACATTTGTAAGTAAACATAAAGTACAGATAACAGAGATCAATTTGACATTGTATTTACATTATGAACAGGAGATTCCTTCTTATATTAAGAAAAATCAAATATTTTTCAATTCTGACAAATACCATGAGTTGAAGAGGGTTTAATGAATGCTAATCTACAAAAATAAAATTCTTTTATGGTGGGGAGCAGAGCAATTAATTTAAGTATTGCCCAAATGTACACATATACTGTAAAGATTATTTACAGGTAAATTGAATTAAAAAATAGTCATGTTATGAAGAAACTTAGCTATTTACTCAATGTTTCATAATTTCAAACAGAAATTTTAAAGACCATTCCCAAAAACACACCAAATATTTTTTTGTATACTAAAACAGAAAGTTAAATACTTACAATACATAACAGCAAACTGCAGTTAAAACCAGCATAGTTTGTATGAGCCTACAAAAAGAGAAATGGAGTCATGTCTAAACTGTTCTTATAAGCAATTATTTTAAATAAGAATTTTCAATAATTTCTATTAGTAATAAACCTGCTGGAAACAACTAATCTATCAAGAGAAATAACTTTCCCTGTCAAGATCCAGAATTTAACATTTTAAATATTTCCTTTTATTGTTGGGGGGCGGGGGGATGTGAGAGAAGGAGGATTCAACATTTAGCTGAGAATATAAGACTCAAATGTTTTTGAAAAAGTCACTAAGGCAAATGATTGGGATATTTTTCTATTTTTTAAAGAAACATAATAATAAAATCCAACACAAATGAGAATAAGTCCCGGCAACTTTTAAAATTATGTCTAATTTCAAAACAAATTTCTTGACTAGTTACAGTTACTATGGCCACACTACATTTTTTTTAAATTTTACTTTCAGGTTAATTGCTTCATCTTCCTATTATAAAATTTCAATCAATCTATTTTCAATCATCATTTGAGATTGAAAAAAACAAAAAAACAAAAACAAAAAAAAAAAAAAACCTTCATTTTTAACCTCAGCAGCTATACCATTTTGATCGAACAAGGTTCCTTATACTAAATCTTTATACCACTGACTCTTGATCAGATTTTATTGTAAATTACATTGTTGACCACCTTATAAGAAAAATACTCAAAGTTGTTTCATATTTTGTGATTAAATATTTTTAAAAGTTATTTTTTATTTATGACTTTTTTCTCATTACATTTCTGGGAGTTTCCAGTCAGATTTTGAGCTATTTCTTGGTTTCAAATTCCTGTGATTTAGTTTGGCTGAAGAAAAGAATGGCTATAGATATAGAGATAAAAAGGTAAATTAGTCAAAAATAGATGCACAATCATGAAAATATTCCATTTCAAAATAAAGGCTACAAATACTATATCAAGTGTTCTTTTGAGAAGAAAGGAAGATCTAACTTTTTCTTACACAATTCTCCAACTGAAGTAGCATCTAGCAAAATCAAAAATGCTGTTGTATCATAAACAGTATTTAAGAATTGATGTCAATCAAGGATTGTAAGAAAAATGAATGAATGGCTACTGTATTTCCAATTTTGAAAATTAACTTCCATTTATATTGACTTTATAATTCCTTCTTTTTAAATTTTAAATTTATAGAAGTGGTGTTAAGAATTTTTTCAGTAATATTAGAACTTCATTTTTAATTGATACTCAGGTTTTTACATAAGCAGAAATTAATGTTTGTAAATGTGAGGAATATGAATTTTCTAAAATTACTTAGAAACAAAATCAAAAATCATTTGGAAATAATTTTTATTCTCATTGAAAATGCTTAATATGTTTTTTGTATATCTTTGTATAGTTATGAATACTTTTAATATCTAGTATTTTCCTTTTCATATTAAAAGAAAAAAAACTTCTGTAAATCTTAACCTGATGATTTTCACTGTTAAATCGATTATAAAAGTTAAAATGAAAAAAAAAAAAAAAAAAAGTGAATGATTAGCTACATTACTTAGTTCCACCAGTTCAGGCTTTTACAGCTAAGATCTGGCATACAGACAAGTGTGAACCGTCTTCCTCCTCTTTGTATTCCTTTCATAAGGAGGAATTTCCATTTAGGCAAGTTCTTCCCAAGAAGTACTGCTTTCTGGAACAAGATGCTTCCTCCATCACTACTATCTTAACTTCTTGAAGTCCAGGGTCAACCAATATCTATCTTATATATATCCTCATAATATACACTTCGTAACATCTTCTCTTGTGTCCATAAAACCTCATTCAGTAATATTACATTGAGTGACACTTGGGTTAAAAAAAAAAACAAAAAAAAAACAGTTATCTCTCACCGAGACTATATATATATATATATATATATATATATATATATATGTGTGTGTGTGTGTGTGTGTGGCAGAAATACCTCCCATATAATGGTAAAACAGTGACAATGGGGATTTCATCTAGCTGCCTTAATAATAAGAAGTATTTCTGCTACCCCCTGTACATAAGATGGAATATATAAATAATTGTTGGATATTTTTTTTTTATTGTCGCCAATTCTAAAGGAACATCAGAACTGAAAAAAAAAAAAAAAAAAAATTGTTACCAATTCTTTCAATTGTTCTTATTGAATGGAACATTAGCAAAAGAATTTAAGCATCTAACTCGTTTTCTTGTATTCCATGAGATGCATCAGTCATTTTATATATACGTGTGTGTGTGTGATTAAACTTATATATTAATCTTAGTAAGGTTGTGCTTTGATAGGTTTTCATTTATTAACTTATGCTGTATAATTCATCTATAATTTATGGTGTTTCATCACCTTTCAAATCAATTTTACACTATTGCCAAAAGAAAGCTTATTATTAGATTATTTTTGTTTTTACACTCGCATCTAGAAATAAACTTAATTCAAGGAACCATGAAATAATTGTTATTGTATTTTAACCTTAACATTAAAGCTTCTAAACAATTTCTGGATAAGATTTATTCATATTTAGACCACTGGACAGGTTTTGTAACAACGGTCTTTCACATTATTTGTGATTTACATGTTTATCATAGTGCTTAATGGAAAATTGTCATTCTCTGCAATGACATGGTATTTTTTAGATTTAAACCATTTTATCAAATTACCTTAGAAATATAACCCCATAATACCTAATTTATTCACATTTCCAATTATTACTATTTCTGATCAATTTAGAATGAACTTATGAAAAATAAATAACGTGAATAAAATATTTTCATTTTTCTTAGAAACCTATAGCGATGCTTATTTCTACCTGATGTAAATAAATTGTCTGTCAATATTAATTTAAAAAGTAAATTCTATATATTGCCCAAGAAGATATCCCATTGCCTTTGAATTTATCAATATCTTCAAATAATATTTTTATTTGAATTATGAAGTGATGCATACAGGTGAGAATACTGATAGCTAATCGATCATGCCTACAAAAAATAACTGTTGCTTCTGACTTTGTTATGTAAATGAAAGCTTAAAAACAAAAGAATGAATCTTGTAAGTTGTAACAGATGGAAGTCAAACTCGTCTATCAAGTGACAAGTCTATATATTTCATTAATTTTCCTCTTTAACTGATTGTGGTGCCATTTTTTATTGTAAGCTGAATTTTATTTTTGTTTGACTAATTTTTTCCATTAAAAATAATCATAAATTCTTGTAGGTGTAACGCATAATGTTTTTACTCTGCAAAAATCAGACGTGAACGGTGAACAGGATGAACTTCTTACAAAATTTTTTTTAGAAACATAATTACAGCAAAAAAAGTTTCGGGCGCTAACTCTTAGATTCCCATAAATAAAAATAAAAAAAAAAATTCTCATAGTTTCTGAAATTACAATATTGGATAAATTTCAGTTATTTCAAATTTTTTTTTTTTTTTTTTCATTTATTTATTTCGGTATGAAGTTTTAATGTTAGAAAAAAAGAATTTGTCTTCACACCTAAGAACTTTAAATTAACGGAACCCTTCATTTGATAAATGAAATTTGAAATGTAAACAATATATTTTTTTTTTAAATCGTCTCAATAAACTTGTGCTCTAAAATGAACATGGGCTAAAAATTATAATCAGCTTTTCTCATGTCAATTTCACCATTTTTTATTATTTGTTTAGGATTAGGAATGTTCATTACATTAACTATTGGGGAAATAGAGCGTACGTGTGAACATATTTCAAAAAACTGTACGAAGGTCATTTGTGACTTTATTTTGGGAGCAATCCAGGGAAGATTTAGGTATTAGACCTGCTATCTAGAATATACGTAAGAAACGGGTGTGTAAAATAAATTTTGAAATTCGACTAATCAAGTACGGACATTTTTTTCTGCCATAAAGATGTTTTATTAATTTATTTAGACTTTGTTTGCTCTATCTAACAGAGTTCATCAATTCCAGAAACTCACAATACGTACTCTTTCTAAACAATTCTTAATTCTAAATTATATTTAATTTGTAATAATTAGTGAGCCAATATTGATCGCTTCAAAATAATGAATTTTTTTCATTCAAATAAAATTTATGTTTGACCTTTTGAACCAAAGAAAAGAATTAAAAAACCGATGGAGTGTTTCATTACAAAATTTAAGGGTTTAGTAGTTAGAGAGAGAGAAGTTCTGTTTTTAACTCAAACAAAAACTGCAATAACATTTTAAAAATCAAGTGGCTTTCTTTTAAGTTCGAAATTTTAACTTCTTTTTTTTTAATTTTAAATATAATTTAAGTTAAAATAAAAAATATCCATGTAAAAATAAAAAATAAAAAGATTTGTTTTTGTTTAAATAATTTAAATACGTTAAATATGTTGAGCAATTTAAATTAAATTGCTCAACGTATTTAACACCTAGTTTTAATTTAAAATTAAAAAAAAAAAAAAAAAATTTACATTAAATTATGACATTTTTTTTTTCTCCCCCCAGAGAATAAAAATGAATTTTCATTTTCGGTTGTCTGGGGGTTTAAAAAAAAGTACTCTAATATAAGATCCAAGTTTATTTTAAAATAGGATTAAAAAAAATTAGAATCAATTTTTATTAAAACCTTACGGTAATCTTTTGTTGAAAACCTTAACAAGCATTTTAAATTATGAAAGAAACAGTTTTGTCCACATATGAATAATAATAATGACGAAAAAGAATTCACAGCACACCAAAATAACATTTGTTACACAAGAAGACAATCAAATTAATGTAGGCGGAACTTGTGTGTAAGAAAAAAAGAAGGAAGTATGATGATGAATGAGAAAATGTTTTACAAGTGTTTAATATTTACCCTTTATGTGGAGAAGTTCGCATGCAAACATGCACCCCCACTGGTAACACACCTCCAACAACAAACCAAAAAAGTGTCACAATGGTCAAAGATACTTCGTACGACATCTTCGTTCTTATGTGGTGAAGGCAAAACTAATCATATGACGTTTGAGTTTGAACTACTTTATCATTCCAGAATAGCAGTTCGTATAAACTCCTGTTTTTTAAAAAAAAAAATTTCAATTTTTTGATGCTCAAATTCAGGGACTACGAGAGCATGAAAGTGACAGATTTATATCTTATTTTGTTTCCAATTATTTGCGCAAATTTGAACGAGCATCTGTTTTTAATAAGCACGGCCAAACATAAATTAAACCATGAAACTAATAAACGAACGCAGAACAGATTTACCGGTGTAAACTATTTATCATTGACTTCCTCATATATAACCATATAGAATACATTTTCGTAATTAGGCTGGAGTTCGAAGTTCCATTCTATAAACTCGTTAAAGGCCCGGTAATAAAATATAAAATTTTACTGACTGAATATTAAGTTAGGCTTACCACAAGAAATATAATCATTATTAATCAAATTCAAAACATTTAAATATATATATATTGAAGAGTATCTTTTTCACAAAAAAGGTAACTTTTTTTTAGTTTTTTTATTCATTATTTCCAAGGTGTTTTATGAGAAAGAAATTTAATGATTTATTTAATTATAATTTTTCCTATTTATGAATTTTACCAGTTAATAAAAATTCTAAATTTAATGTAGACCATTTAATTCAACTGTTTTGTTTATATTTTTGTTATAGGCTTCATTCAGGGAACTCATTTATAAACTTTTGATTATATATGCTGCAATGCTTAATTAATTTCACTTACCAATAGAACTACTACTCCATTGGTGAGGATGGCATGAATTTCAAATCTCCTACTTAAATATCTGTATATGAATATATAATAGAATTCTTCACAACTTCACGCCAAGACTAAGTCTTAACACCACTAAAGGTCTTATTATATTTTACAAAAAAATGTAACAGTTGTGGTTACTTCATGAGTCAAATTTCAAACAGTAAGTGATGATTCACTTCTTTTCATTCAAAACATTTGCATCCTGAAAGGCATCATTAAGCAAATTTTAGCTGAAAAAAAACCAAAAAAAACACCAAACATTTTACAAGCCATCAGAATATGATATTTCTGAATCTAGATTCTAACCTCTTTGCAAGAGTCACTCTCTAGTACTTAACCTTTATCACTGTATATGTGACTTCATTTGCTGTACAAAAAGTTTATCCTGCCACTGAAGGTGACTGTGATCCCTGAATTTGAATTTGTTTGAATTTTGTAGTTGTTTTGTCATATCCTGCAGAAAACACTTTTCAGTGAAATTAGCAATAAGGTTACTGCAACTGAAATGCCTTGAAAAAGAATGCAGTGGAAAGGGAAGAAATATTAATAATTAATAATAATAGTGCTAAAGGTTAAATACAGATGCATAACAAAGTAGATTAACTTAGGTACCTCCATGAGATCGCTAAAAAATAGCATAGCATGATGAAAAAGATGCCAAACTTGATGTAAACAAAATTTTATTGTCTAAATGTTTATGTTATTAAGAGGAAAGATCAAAGTATTTTGGGGATATTATTTTACATTTTTTAATCGTTCCTAGCACGTCTAAAATTTTCATTAAAAATCTTGTTATTTTTGAGTCAGCAAAATTGACAGATAATCAATCATGGCAACCATTTTTTTTCCATTTTATAAAAAAAATGAAAATCTGTTTGAAATTCTTTTAAAAATCAATTATCATTTTTTCAAAACTTATTTTAAGAAAATCAGAAATTATAATGTTTATTTAAAATATTTTGAACCAATCTTAACTGAGCTTCTGCACTGAAAAGATGTAGTTTGAAAATAAAACAAAGCAGGTCATAACCTTTCACATCACTTGATAGGTGATGAATGACGTATTGACAGATTACATGAGGATAATTTGTTCTACAGAAGGAGAGAAGTGAAATTATTTAGATTTAAGTGAACAAATTATTTACCTCATTATTTTTAAGGAAAACTTTCAGCGCTCTAATTTTTTTTTTGTACTTAGCTCTCACTTTTACGTTTACAATGCTTTATGGAAAATATATTATAAAGAAATTAAAATAAGACTGTTAAGAGTGAGATTAAATTTCATAAGAAAGGTATCTAATTTATAGGTACCTTTCTTATGAAATTTTATCAGAAGTGTACATAAAATACTATAATTTTATGTACATTTATTACATTTTACTGTGTTATTTGTATTTCCATTCATTTTATTAATAATTTTGATATTTCATTTACAGAAAAATGTCATAACTGAGATTAATATAAAAATAAGATCATATAAATTTCATAAGATGATACTGATACTTGTAGGTACCCTTCTCAGTTGAAATTGAAAAATTAAATTAAGGATTTCACAAAAGTAAAGACCTTAACAGCGGAGAACAATTCTTAACTCAAATAATGTAACTTAATTGTATTCTGGTTGGTCTTCTGTACTTTATAATTACAGCCCGATTATAAACACATAATTACATTTCTTAATTACTGCTGGTCTTCTGATTGGTCAAAACTATACAATTTACAATGTGGTAAAAAAAGATCTATCTCATAAGGACATTTACGAAAGTGGATGGGCTTTTAACTAATTTTATAATATTTTAACAACTTAAATGTAAAAATCTATTATAATTAAAGAAATAACAAATAATTGTATTAAAAATTCATTTTTCATTGAAAAAATTTTTTGCTTTCAGAAAATATGGTCCATATTCATATTTTGTATCCCCAGATCTAGTAAAATAATATATACAAGGTTTTTTTTAATCAAAATTTAGAATGTTCTAAAAAAAGAAAAATTTTTAAAAATAATTAAAAAAAAACTTTGGTCTTTCCTCTTAATAATAACATAAACATTTAGACGATAAAATTTTGTTTTCGTCAACTTTGGCATCTTTTTCATCATGCTATGCTCTTTTTTAGCAATCTCATGGAGTTACCTAGATTAACTCACCTTAAATAAGTCACAGGCAGATATTCCTCTAAGATTTACGTTAGTTATAAATATCCTTTCATATACAGTAATTTTCATATTGTTGACTGCCAATTTTTTTCATTACTAAATAATTAGATAAGCTTATTAAATAAAAAATGTTAAACGAAATATTCATTTTTCAAAACAACAATAAATTAATTAGAATGGAGATTCTGTAGGCCAGAACATTTTTAATGTTTCCAGAAGTGACCCAATTAATCCTTTAGTAAAAGAAATTAGGTATTGATAGTAGGAAAGTACCCATATACAACTCTGCAAACATGAAACTGTCGTATCACATTCTATATTTCAAACTTTATAATGTTATTCTTGCTAACAAACTTTCTGGTGCATTAATTTTATTTTTAGCATCAAATGGATAACCACCTCAACAATGTACTGCATTGTAAATAAATACTTGTTATTATTAATTCTAGAATCTATTTTATTTTTTATTTCTTCACAAGTTCCAGTGCTATACTTGATTAATACTGCCAAGTGCACTCAACATCCACTCTTGTTCACAAACTATTTCCTAACTTAGCTCCATTTGGGAATGTGCATATATACACAGAGGTCACAGCACCTAGTCATACAAATATCATAACAACCTCTAGAATTGCACCAATGAAAATTCCACACTCAAATATATTGTTTAACCCATTATTTTTTTGCTATCTTGAACTGGCCCTAGGATCCTATCAACTAATATCAAATTGTACTAAAAACAGCAATTTGTTTATAAATATCCCACCAGCTCCTCTTCATTGAATTTAAGATCATTCATAAAATTACAACTTTTAAATGCATCATCCTGAAATATTTAGGAAGTCTCTACTGAACATTGGTTTAATCATTATCATTACAACCCAGTCAAGGGCAAACTATTTTTTAACACATGAAAATAACAATAAATTTATTTGTCATTATAATTCTTGTCCCTTCATTTCTGCTATTTATTCTCTCAGTAATAAACAATTATCTCATTGGTGACAATGCTTAATCTGATTCACATAAAGTAAAACTACAAATTATTCCTTTTCTTAGCGAAATGACTAAAATTTTAAAAAATTCCAAAGAATCAATTGAATAAAGAAGGTTGAGTTATTTTTTCTGTTCTAAAAAGACAATTTTTTAATTGACATACTTCCTAAACATTCTTGTTTGTGATGATGCATAATTACTAAATTAACAAAAACATTCTTTTTTCAACCTAACCACTTATCAATACATATCCATACACAAATGTGTGCATGTGCATAATAATTTTCTGTTTTGTAACAGCAAAACAGAATTTCAATAAAGTAACAAATAAGAATGATAAGAAGACGACTTTTCCATTTTATTTCATAATGAAAAGAAGCAGTAGTTTTATAACTGTTACCAGTTAAAGAAATAATCACAAATGTAAAATTCAAATTAATGTGTGAGAGTGTGCATATGTGTATGCATCAGCTGATCCCTCCCTCCCTTTCTTTACTCTTACTTTTCCTTATCCTCTCCTTTACATTCATTAACCTCACCTGCCTGTCCCATTACTTACAAGGCTTACATCCATATGTTTAAACACTGGTTCTCATATAATCCTCAAAGTTAAGCAATGTCAAGTCTGGTCAGTATCTAGATGGGTCAAGAATACCAGGTGCAGTAAGCTTGAATGTGGGAGTGATGTAATGGACCACACCTTCGAATTGGAAATTGGAGAGCCGAGTTCTAGTTGGGTTTGTTATATTCATTTATGCACAAATACCCTTGGGAATGGTATGAATCCACCTCTTCTCCCCCCAGATATGAGTAGGACTTGTGTTAGTAAATCATTATTATCTCAAAAAATTCTTACAATCTAAAAATATTTTCTGGCTTTAAATAACCAGCAAAACATTTTACATAAGCTGTAAAAAACAAATCAATCAATCAACCATTACTTACAAATAGCTACTGGCAACTTTGTATTAGTGCTAGCATCCTAATATAAAGATTTTGTCTTATAGATTAGTTTAATAGTGTACTGAGTTTATGATTCTCACTGAATTGAAAGCGGCTTTTGTGTCAGACTAATAATAACATAAGCTTAGTAAATACTCTATGACTTAAGTCTTGTATGATAATCTATAAGATGGTAATATGCTACAATGCAAATGGTAATGTTTATGTAATCAAAGATCAATCTATTTTATTGTAATAAATTGGGCACCATCGGTTTTCCATCAACTGATGGGCTGGTACCTCTTTTAAACTGGATGGAATTGCAAGTAAGCATTTTAAATTTCACACAATTGCCAGATTAACTCACCAGCTAGCCACAGGTCGCATTATGTGCAACATAATTTTAATATAAATGCGTGAGCAGACCTGCAAAAAATACAGCCTATGAGCCACATGACTACCTGATGTAGCCTGCAAGGTGTTTTCAAAATAGTAATTTCTTTTTGCTTTCATCAAAATAAATTTGACAACTGATCATGTATGAAAATTCAATTTTGTGGAAGCATGACTCTATTCAACCATTATTTCACCATCTTTGTATCAAATTAATCCTTTTAAGTCTTTGTAGAAAAAGAAAGAATTTTCTTGCCATCCCACTCCCTATATATCTGTTTCTATCTTGTACACAGTAGTTTACTCTAAAAATATCCTCTTGCAACACATGGCCAAATATTTCAATCAATATGGCCCTTCACATTTTTTAATTGTGCAGACCAGGAATGAGATACGAGATGCATAATTAGTGATTCAGAGATGTACTGTTTAATTGTTATTACATGACTCCTGTTGGTCTGGCAAAATGGATAATCCAGCACAGTTCTGGAAGCAAGGGTGCCAGAAAATTAATGGTGTTCCTGTATTTCCAGTGTTTATTCTTGTATTGAATTGTATTTTTATTATACTTGTTATCATTTATACAAGCCTCCATTCTTTTTCTTTCTTATTTTAAATTTCAAGTTCTATCATTTCTGGTAAAGTGTATCAGATAGACCCTTTGTAACATGCAATATAACTGACTGGCTCTTTATTGTTTGATTGACTGGTTTTCTATGGCTTATCAACCCTTTGCAGGTTATTTAAGGCAAGAGAATATTTTTAGATTGTAAGAATTCTTTTTTAAGAGATAATAATGATTTATTGATACAACTCTTACTATTTAACCCATAGCTGGGGCAGGTAGAGAAGAGGTGGATTCATATCTTTCCCAAGAGAATTTGTGCATAAGTGAATATAACGAACCCAACAGGAATTGGAACTCAGCTCTCTGAATAACAATTCCAAGCTATTATCCATTACACCACCCACACATCCAATACAGCACCTGGTATTTCCTGTGGTCACCCATCTAATTATTGACTAGGTTCAATATTACTTATCTGGTGTTTCAACATGATTTGGATGTAAGCTTTGACTGGCGCTTTTCAAGGTTAACAATAGACAGCTTTTTATTGGGTGGTAGAGTTATTATGGGACAGTGGCTTACCAAAATGCTTATTACCAACTCTCTTTTCCAAAAACCATTAGGACATAAATAATCTTGCAACATGGAGGGAGAAGTGAATTCATGCATTTTGCAAAGACATTCATGCAGACTTAGCTGGAATTCTAATCTAGGTTACCAATAATATTTTCAATGCAAATAACCATTATACTATCACACAGCTACATTTAATGCAAGTATAGAATGCAGAGAGAAGTGGTGTCATGCCTTTTCCCAAAACTTGAGTGCTAAGGGAATATAAATGGCCACAGCCAGAATTTTTATGTAGGTTATCAATTCTGTTACCATTAGACTATATCATTATAGAACTGTTTTAAGTTAGAAAACTTTTTTTGCTATCCATCAGCATGACTGATGCTAACCTCCAGGAGTTATTAAATGTTTTATACTCTTCAAGTAACACACATTCAAATAGAGCCAAGTATTTTACTGTTAAATATTCACATTTGTTCTTGTGTTCACTACTATGCCTATGCACCACGTACAAATATCAAGTAGCCAGTCTGCAGTTGGAATAAAAGTCTAAGTTGAAGTATTAAGAGGGGTCATTAAGAGATCTAGTGTGTTTCCTGTTGTACAAAAACAGTCTTTATAAGAAGAAACTGGACTAAATAAAGAAACAATTTTTGTGAAACACCTTAACTATTTCTGGATTATTAAATGTTTGGATTTACACTTTATCTGATTCTTTCTTTTCCTTTTTCTTTGTGGACAAGTTGAAAATTTTACTAGATTGCATCTTCATCCCCTCATTCTTCCAAAAACTCTATGGCTCAATCCAAGAAAAAATATGTAAATTGCTGTCACTTCAATTACTGATGAGTTAGTTATGTAATGAAGTAGGGTGCTTAATGAAAACGCATACAGTCAAAGAATAATATAAGGTTTTCATATCTAACATTACATTTTATTCAACTGACTTTGGCAATTACTCTCAGCCAGTGTGTATGGGAGCAACCCCAAGCTCTTGTCAAAACATAGATTTACATTCTCATCTGCAATGTCTGAGAGACTGCCAAATTCTTCAATAGGACATTTGTTTATATAACTGTCTCTCTCATCATTGCCAAACTTGCAAAATTAAATGCAGCTGTGAAGTTATGTGCTTTTACATCTAGTGACCAGGACTTCACCTCAGGTCAAACTTGGCTTCCCCTGATCTGGTGTTAAATTGAATGCAAATTCCATTCTGGCATAAAACTACAATTGGGTGCTGACATGTGACTTGCATAGATGCAGCAGTAGAGGTACATTATTCTAATTCACTTTATTTTCCACATACATTTACTAATAAATATTCACAAATTACATGTATCATCATGATATCAGAGAATAAAAACATTTGATATATTTTATTCTTCCATTGCATTATTTTTTGATTTGCTATTTCTCTCAACACTATTTTCACATGGTTTGTGAATAAATTCTTCTAAAACCAAAATTGAAAATTCTAATTTTAGGTTCACTGCTTGTGTTATAACTAACATTATTCTAATCTAGTATTATTATCAACCATTTTTGCCCTCCATCAACATGGCTAATGCTAACCTCCAGGAGAGAAACTCATTTTACCTTCTTGGTTTCATGTTTTCTACAGACATGACATGAAGTGATTATATTGAATCAATACTCGGTCTGCTTCTTAGATCATTATGTCATACTAGACAATTTTTCTCATCAAAATTTATCTTGCACATTTATAAATCTACTATTCATCTGTTGCAGGGCGTCAAGCAGGTGCTGTTAACCCCACAAGCAGAAAAATTATATAGGGTAATACAATCAAAGCAAGGACAACAAAGGCAAGGATTTTAAAATCTAAGCCAAATTTTATTTATCAATCTGGCAAAAGTATGTACAGGAACTGTTTGGAGTAGTTCAAATGTGAAGTCGGGGAGTGCCAGTTGAAGGATCGATTTGGTTCAGGGCGGCAGCTCAGGCAGGCAGATGGAATAGCTGTATTTGAGGTCCAGTTGATCCTCGAATGTTCACCCTTAAGAGGGCCATGTCGGCGTTCACAAAGAAAGACGATCGGCATAGGCAGTGCTGAGGTAGCCTTTTCGTCCTTAGGAGGACGGTCGCTTAAGAATGTGACTTGGGCTGCTGCTGCTGCTGAGTTCGGCTTCAAGACTGGGAGCAGCTGGCTTCATTGGTGGTGGCAGCAGCTGCTGCTAGGTTTGGCTTCTTCAGTGGTCGGTGACAAGGGTCAGCCAGGTGAATGTGAGAGGTGGAGTGCGTTGCTCTACCCCGGAACGGTCTTATCGGTGGAAGAAATCAGCTGTATTTTGACTCGGCCATGGTTAGGCACCATTGCCTGGTTAACAAGATCTTTTGGTTGTCGACTAAAAATTACTTTCCACATTTTGAATGTACACATAGGTTTCATTTGGACACCATGTGTATATAAATTAATTTCTGGTTTTATTATTTTTAGTTAGGAGGGACTTGTGTGTATGTTTATGTTTCATTTTGTTTTGCTTTTTGTGTTTCGATTTCTGAAAATGCTGAGTCACCAGAAATTAACGGCATTTGTTCTGTTTTCCGTGGTGACGCTTTCAGACGTTTGAGTAGCCAGCAGTAACTTCTGACTGGGTGCAATACATCTGTGTATTGAATATTGGTGTCATATCCAGTCTGGTGCTCCAGCTATTTATATTATTATATTTATTAACAAAATCCAAAGAAGGGTCTGTAATGGCCAGACATCCCAACTTCAGTCACTTTCTCATCACCATGATGTGGCTTCCTTCTGTCTTTTCTATAAATATTTTCATGGCAGTTCTAATGAACTCTCCATCTTGGTAACTCAACTCTGTGAATTTAAGCATACTACTAGTTTGGTTATGAGATCTCATCATTTTACTATTGAAATAGTCAGATGTAACTGTAAGTTCTATTCTAATACTTTTTCTCACACTTCTCACCTCTGGAACTCTCCTCCAGCTTTTGGATTCCCTGCCACCTACAATCTTCAAATAATTTAAATGCAACATTGATCATCATTTTTCTGTCTTCCTGAATGCTGTTCTTTTATTGTCCTTTTTACTCACCAAGGTTTTTTTTTATTCTCTTCCCCTCCCAGTTGAGTAATCCATTACATCTTAGTGACTTAATGTTTGAGGTGAAATGATTTTTTTTTAATTCTATAGTGATTGTGATGCATGATTAAAAAAAAATCAGTCAGTAATAGTAAAACAATAAATTATTCTAAATTATATTCAAACTATTATTCTCATTTTTTGTTATTTTTATCATGTTTTGTTCAATCACATTTTTTCAGTCTCAGTCCTCATATGTGTTGCAACTAAGTCTTTCTTTAGATGTCATAGAATTTTTTTCTTCTCTTCAATCAAAACATCACAAATCAACTACTTAAATGAATGCCACTGACAACAGCTCACTGCGGATAGTAAGTCGGGCTTTTTCAACCACCAGCCTATTTGTCTAACTACTCTAATTCATTTAATACTAACAGAAAAGATCGGAATCTCCTGACCGTTATCCAAGGGAAATAATTAGAGTTGTTTTCTTTTCTGTTTGAAACTAGAATAAAACTAGTCTAAAAGTCATCATGCCGCTAAAAGGGATTCCAGCAATTATCAGCCCCGACTTGCTCCATGTACTCGCACGGATGGGACATGGAGACGAAATAGGTAGAGTAATGATGGAATTTTTTGTTTCCTTTCGAAAAGCCGGTAATTGTAAAGGTGGGGCAAAGTTAAAAAACATGACCCAAAAAACAAATCGGAATCATGTCCCTAAGAAGTAAAAATCTAAACAAGCCTGCTGAACCTGTTGTCAACAAAAATTTTCCTAAATTTTTAAATGTTTCATCCACTGTAATAAAATATTTAAATATTTTTTAAAAAAATATGAAAATCAAAACGGATCAAGCAAGATTTTTTGTATTTAATTGGGCGTTAAAAATGGGGAAATAATCTAAAAAAAATAATAATAATAATATCTACGGCCTTCTTGGGCTAAAAGACTAAAGTACACTACAACACGACTTACCTCCACGAACTTTCTAAAAAAACGAAAAACGCGTTTAAAAAAGAAATAAATACCTTCTTTGAACTTAACTTTCGGTTCTATTTGAACGATAATGTCCTGAAGCTAATCTTAATTAAAAGAAAGATTAATTTCATTATATAAATAAAATTTTGTAAAGCATTTTTAAAACATTGACACGTGTTTTATATTTTTCTCGTCGGTGTCACTCTTCAAGCCGCCATGTAGTAATTGTAAACAACAAATTTAAAATTTTCTTTAAAATCCAATATTTGTCCTAGAGAAGTTTTGAAGTCTGTTAGTAAATTTAAGGATTAATTAACTGGGTTTTCCAAAAGCAAAACAATGAAAATAACGTTTTATTTACGCACGGTAGACTCACAAGACTGAGTTCAAAGGACCATAAAAGAGAAACAGGCTCGAAAAAGCGCCTGAAAAAGTAAAAATAATAAAACCTAAATAAATACGGTAGAGTAGCAAGTGCAATAATCAAGAATTTGTTATGTTTAAAAAAAAATAAATTTTCTTTAACCTTACTTAATAATTTTTTATTCCATACACTTTTTTTATTAAGCATAAATGAAAATGTGAAAAAGGCATTTTACAGTACCTAAAATAAAAAATAACGTTAAAAATATCATTAATTTGCATTGCCATTATTCATGAAAAGAAAATCCTTTTTAAGTTTTATAAAAATTTCAAAGTATTATTTTATTTTTATTCAAATGAAATAGTTTTGTTGTAATTCTGAAAATTTTGTTAGTGGCGAGGAGAAAAAATTACAGGATAAAATTAAAATAAGACAAAAATTTGTTTTTAAAATAATAAAATAATTAAATTACTTCAGTAAAAGAAGTATTGGTTATTCTTGTTATCTTGTATAAGAATCTGTAAATAAATATAGGAAGATGGATTGGAAAACAGTGCTTTCAAGACAAAAACAGACTGAACAGGAGAGGATAGTTTTCCCACGTCTGACTAGTAGTCAAAGCAAAATAAAATTATTTCCTTTAGTGTAGATTTTTTTTTCTCTGTTGTTTGAAAGAAAATAACGTGATTTTTATTAAATTATTGTAGTGGGACCAATTGTGATGGCACTACGTTTATATTTCCAACGTATAGCATTCGAGTAATAACAACAACTCCAATTTGTTAATCAACAAAAATATATATTGAATTAAAATACAACAAGCATGAAATGATTTGTTATTCACAATGTAGATTAAGAGAAAGAAATTGTTTCCCTTTAACTGTAGATTGATTTGTAACTAATTGTTCAAAGAAAGTTCTCTTGTAAGATAAATGTTCCGAAATAATTATTAGAGCAAAGTTTGCATGTTAAGAATGAATAACACGAAGAATACAATTGCTTGGTATGTGCTGTGAATAAACTGGTTTAAATCAACAAAGTTCTAGTCGATTGTACTTGGCAAAAGTTACAGAGAGAAAATGTAAGTTTGTAGTTACGATATTCTGTGTCTGTGTGTGTGCATTGAGCAAGATCGTGGATTTGTGTTGACGGCTGGGATTTTACTGGCGACTTGCAAAAAGTCGCCCCTTTTAAAGAAAAAAGGTAGGCTCCCACGGAACCACAGGAAAACTCGATCTTACATTAAAAATATGTGATTGGTTAACCAATGACTATACTTGTACTAAACAGAATAGGTAAGTATGCTCAGAATCAAAAGATTCAAAGGAACGACTGCGATGGCTAAATTGTCCTATACAAAGGTAGTGGTAATTTAATCGCAGGCAAATAAAATGTGGGTGTGGAAAACATAGCAAATTGCTATATTATACAAGTAGAAAAAAAAAATCATTTTTTGAGTTTTAATGAAGATGCAGCACAAATTTTTTGTATGTTCATACTTGATACTGCATAAATTTTTTGCTGAAATAATATCTTCAGGGATTTTTCATTATATAACTGTAAAAAAATTGGACAAGCACCCCTCAAATTAAAACAGTACATGAGATATCAAAAATTTCGCCAAAGTTTTTAATAAAAAAAAAAAATCATCCATTAATGAACAAGTACTGAAAAATAAATTTATTTAAATCGACTAATTCCCTGATTTTTGGCAAATATTTTAAAACAGAGGGTAGTAATTTATTGCTTTCATTTCAGGAAAACAAAAGGCATCCATTTTTGTGGTACCTGAAATATAATAAGTATAATAATAATTTCAACTGAAACTTATTTTTTAGTACAAAGATAGGAGTTTGAATATTCACTTTTACATTTTCTAACCAATAGAAAAATTTGGAGGAAATGCTAAACTTTCCATCCAAATATCAAGGTCACCGAGTTAAAAGTGGATCAAAACAAGTGTTCAAACATATATATTTATTTAATTTTCCAGTCCAATTAGAGTTCTATTTAAATTATTCTTTGTAAAATTTAGACTTAATTTGAGCCATCAAATTCTCATAAATAGTCAAAATTAATATTATTAATCCTAGATTGGTTTAGTTTCACAGCCATAGAATATGCATTTTCTAACCTCTGATTTACTCAGCTTGATAAAAGTTTATGTAAATACAAAAAATTATGATCATCTATCTATTTTTATTACCTAGAGTAAGGACATTTCCAACCAATCTGTTAGAACAGAACGTTTTTTTTTTTTGAATAATCCTTGTTTCTGAACCTGATATAGCAACAATGTATCTGGTTCAGGCATTGCCAGGGAGAATTTCTGAGGTCCGGCACTCAGATTATTTTGAGGCCCCTGGTTGGAAAAGGGTTTGTTGGGAATTTTCCCTAATATTTTCATTTCTCTCTGAATCTTCTGTTTCATTCCTGCCACAATTGCATCTGCAGAGTGCTCTTTTAATCACTTAAAAATGAATAAAGAACTATCAACATTCAACAATGCTTCAAGACCACCTTACCAACTTGGCAACCCTTGGCATGAGAATTAGAATTTGAGGAACTCATTACACATTTTGTTTCAATGAAAGTTCAAAAAATGTACTTTTAAGTTGCTTTGGAACTGGTCTTAGTCTTCAGATATTTTTCAATAAAATACTAATTCGTAATTTTGATCCCTATTTTGGTAAAGAAGAACCCCCACCAACCCCAACTTCTAAAGGTATTTTCTTGAGACCCCTCAGGTTTTGAGGCCGGGCACACCTGGCAATGATTCTTTTCAAAACAAGAAGACTACTTACATCATAATTAGTAAACATTAAATTCTACAATGCCTATACCTAGATTAACTTTGTGGTGTAATACAGTAAAAAGTGGGGATCAAATATATTATCAGCAAATACAGTATTGTTGTGGGTGTTAAAAGGAAGTTTAATGTTGCTACATTAATTCTTTTATGTGCCATGTCCCTTCAGGACTTTGGCAATTATGGGACTTCACAATTTCCTATCCTTTGTAGATCTTAGTAAATTTTGTCTTTTTGCTTTCTCTCCTAATCTCTGTTCTGTCATTCATTTACACAAGATCATTGTGTATGTTTTGCACTGTTTTCCTTTGTCTCTCTCTTCAGTCTGTCCTGTAACTGTCAAATTTTTTAAGTTCTTTTCCCCCCATTATGTGCTCTAGAAATTTCAACTAGCACTTTCTGATGTTTCCGTTTTCTATAAAACTTTCTCATTGCTCACATGTTAAATCCATAGTATCCTCAACATCTTTCTGTAGAACCACATTTCTATTGCTTCAAATCTCTTCTTCATCTGTGAGGAGATTGTCCAGCATTCACTGCCATATAAAAGAATTGATATTACATAACAGTTTCAGTACTCTTTTCTTTGTTTTTAATGAAATTTTCCTTTTGCTTTTGTAATGCATCTTTCGCTATCCCAAAACACCTTCAGATTTTGGTGTCACATTTTTCATCCCTCTATTAAACATTTCCCAGATATTTTTGTACTATGCTGGATTTTGGTATCTCCATGTTATAATTCTCATGTTGGGCTATTCATTTTGCTGACAACCATACATTAATCCTTTCTTCTCACTTCCCTTCACTACCTTCTCTAGGAGTTTGTGTAGATTTCTTTCTGTGTCTACTATTAACACTTGTGTCATTTACATATCTCATGGTCTATTAATTAGATACAGAAAAATATTAGTCAAACAATTATGATCAAAATCTTGTAAACAACAATTCAATGCAAAAATTCTCTTATGTACAAATCAAGAATTATTTATTAAACATATAAATACAAACAAGGAATAATGTATTTACTTGTGTGATTTAATATTACTTGTACATATATGATTTAATATTACTTGTACATATATGAACACTTACTTTATGTTTTGAATAATGCATTAGTAAATTAGTATTCTGTGAATATGTGAAGAAAATGTTGTCTCAGTCATAATCAAGTGCAATATTTGCATAAAATGATTGTGTTTGGTAAAGGGACTGTTAGATTTGTGTTAGTGAAGTTAACGTAATGTTAAATGTAGCATGTCTGAATGATGTAGCTTTCTGTGCCAAATTTGAGAAAGGTCAAAACTTTCTGCTTACTGTCTGCTGTAATGATTCATTTAGGTGGATCAAAGAAGTCTTCATTTGATAAATGTGGGTAGACTTCTGATTGGTTAGAAAAGGTTCTTAATTTATATTTTTTATGTCTAATGCCTATGTTTATATGAGCTTTGGTCATTTGTTAAGTCTTCATTGAGGAATACATGTCTGATGTCACTACAACATTAAAAGAAAATAATACAAAAATCAGTTAATTTGTGTTTGTGAGTGTGAAAAGATTTTTTAATCTAAATTTCACCCAATATAAGGCTCAAGAGCTAAAGCAAGAGGGTTGCAGTTAAAATGGTAATGATGATAAAGGTGTGTGATGTGAATGGAAGAGGAGGTGGTAGGAAATTAAAATTATAAAGATAAGAAGGATTGACTTGATTAAAGTGTTCAGAGAAGCACCCATGCAGGAGTTTGTTTGACAAAATAAAAAATAAGAATTCTTGGGAAAAGTTATCTCTCTTATATTTGGAACATGGGAGAAATGAGGATGATTCAACTCCAAGAAAGTGGCATGGTTTGTCCAAACTGTAAAATTCTGTATTGGTGGAACTAAAGAATAGAGTTTATCTGAACATTTACCATAGAAATAGCAACAGAGTAGAGATAGGCTTACAATTTTGCATCTGTGGGAAAGAGGTTGCAGAATGAAAAATAAGTCTTTTCCCCACAAGACTGCATAAACAATTTCCGATACTTTCCTTATTCAGGGTTGGTGGGAAGCTACATATTTTTATAATATATTACTATCCAGAATTAAATGTATTGGCTATGCACTAAAGTATTTTAAAAATTAATTACCTTTTTCATTGACATTGTGCAATGATCTTATTTCTTGTTATGCCAAAAAACAAACAAATTAGAAACACTCAAATTTCCACTTTCTCTTCCACAGTACTGGCAGATGCTCACTTTCCAACCAGTTCTATATGTGCTTCTGGCCCTCAAGAAATAAGAGCTGATGGTTGGTAACAGCTGTTCCTTTTATTTGCTTTGTTTTCTTTCTCTTACAATTTGTTTGAAACTATCAAAATGATTTTCTTTTTACACTTAACATATTTACTTGCATACAATATACATGCATGTCCTGTGGGATGTTATATATTGTCTCTGAGTTAATGCAATATCAAGTCAGTGGTTTTATTGAAGGAAATATAAACAATATTCTCAGTTTTATTTCTCTACATCGATTTGCTTTGCTATTTTTTTTTAACAATCATGAAGCATAAAAGTATTGCTTGGCACAATAGACAATAAAATACCAAGTCAGTTCCAAGGACTCTCTTTAGTGTTATTCTTTATACTTTAATTAATTTTACTTTATTTACCAAAATAAAGCATAAGTTGTCATGAGCAAATATTTCAGCTACAAAGAGCTAACAAGTGGATTAAAATACCATTTTAATAAAATTGTGAATGTAGATTTAATCCAAATTTGTGATTCTATATTTTGTCCAAAGTTTTGATTCGAGATTTACTTCCAAATTTTAAAAGCGTTAAACAAAAAATTAAATAAAATATTGACCTTTAAACCTTTATTCCATGAAAAATCTTTCTGAGTAAATGTTTTAGGTACATAATGTCAAGTTCATTTAAATATATTATAGGGCCACAACACTGAGCATTGATTCTGTAATTTCTGCAGCAAATAAGTTTTTACACCTAACCAGTTTTTAATTCAGAATTGTCCTCTTTTTACATTGATTGCCAATCAAAGTTAAAAATCCCAGTTTGCCCTAATAATTAACTCTTAAATAAAAGGAGAAATAGATTTGTACCTTTTCAAGAGCATTTGTTCAAAAGTAAATACAACAACCTTGGCTAGATTCTGAACTTAGCATGCCAGTCTCACTTTCAGCTCAGATAAGTACAGATGCTACACACACACATCCTCATAAGGAAATTATTTTTTTTTTTACCCTTGACTACCCATATATTCTGCTTTAGCAATATTTGAGGGACATTCTTTGTAGAATGGTATCTAAAATCTCATTAACCTTTGCTAAATATGAATTAAAAATGTGATATCATAAACTTTTTAAATATTCAATGTTTTTGTAGGTCTTAAAATTCCAGATCTCTTGGAAGGAATTCTTCAGTTATTGCCTTTGGATGAATATGTTGCTGAGCCTGTAAGTATTGAAGTCTTCTTGTACAAAGTGTTATCATTCTTATAATTACCAAATTTCCATATTCATAACACTTATTACCATATTCTTTGGTGTGTAAGACTCACTTTTTTACCCCAAAATTTGATGTCAAAATCTGCTTGCATCTTATACGTCAAAGGTATTTGGAAAATGGATAAAAGTAATTTCCAAGGGAAAAAAGAAAAACAGCAAGTGATTTTGAAAGCAAACCAAACCTTTACAGTATTTTATTTCAATGTTTTGAGCCCTTTTTACGTTTATAGAAATATATATTAAGTTTTAAAGTATTGGTCTGAATTTATCTTTCAAATAGACTAGCTTTTTTTCCCCAAAAACGTTTCTCTTCAAAACAAGTGTGCATCTTATACACTGAAAAATATGGTAATCTCCTCAAAGACCCACTGGATCAACTATCATAGATTATATGATTATCCATGGATCCATTAGTGCTTTGTCTCTTCCTGCATAACCTAAAATGTATATAACACATTCAAGGTTCCTGCCCAGTCAGTAATGCCTAGAATACACTGACTGTATCTCCTGGAGAGGAATAAAACCTCTGCAAAATGGGCCACTAGCTAATGGACTTTGGTATGAATGACCAATATTTTTATATAGAATTAACTATAAACATGACTAATGTTTATCTACAGACTCAAGTATATAAACAACCAGGTTTACTTATAGACTCATCTATAATAAAAAAATAAAAAAAAAAAAAAAACTCATTTCAACATTAAATTATATTGAAATTAATTATAATCAAACTCATGTTATTATCACTGGGATGAACAATTATCAACATTTATATTGTTTACAGTCAGATTGCAAATAATGTAAATATTGGTAGATCAATTCTAAGCATTTAAACTAATCCTCAATTTTTACTCTAATTGTTGGATGCCATATATGGTTTTTACATTACTACTACTACTAGCCATGTAAGCATTTTATAGACAGTGGGAGATTGCCCTCACTACCACCCCGGTTATGATAACCTTTGGAACATATATAATGTACATATATAAACATTACATGTTTTAGAAGCTCAAAAAAAATTATTATATATAAGTAAAAGTTTGTCACTTAGCTGATTGATGTTACCTTCAGCATCCTGACTCCAGTTTTGTAGGCAGACCTGTCCATCCACTCTTCAACAGGTAAGAGAATACAAGTAAAAGATTTGTCCTTTAGCTGATTGATGTTACCTGCAACATCCCAACTTTTGTAGACAGGAATTACTCCATCCACTCGTCAGGGGGTATCAGCAATTGACTGCTTATACTTCTCAATTTTTCTTTTTATATTCATTTTTCATTGGTGCAAGTTAATTTTTCTTTTCATGTGGTATGTGTACATCCACATGCCTGTTTGTGTAGAATGTTGTAATCATTTGTCCTTTTCGTCATTTATATATAACCCATTAAATAAACACAAACACAAGAAAGTAAAACAAATTACAAGTATCCATATTTAAATAATGATAAATTCTCATCCCAGTAATTCAGACATGGAGTTATACCAATTACTAAATGGGGGAAAACCTTCAAAATCCTGGCAATTTATATTAAAATTGAATATTAATTTTTGATTCTTGCACTGATCATAAAATCACAAGACAGATGACCATCAAAGTTTATTGGTAGGTTCATAGTGTTTGAATTCTGGCTAAAGTATAAATAAATACCATGCAAAAATGAATGAGGTTCATTCATTTTAATTATATATATATATATATATATATATATAAAACAATAATGAAACAGCAAATACTACAAACATATATAAAAATTCAATGGAAATTAATTTTACTAAAGGAATGTATTAATGGTTTTCTATAGAAATGTATTGAAAATTATTTTACAATAGAAATGTTTTGAAATTTTACTATACACATGCTTAGGAAATTATTTTAATATAGAAATGCATTGCAAATTATTTTAATACTAGCAGTTTATGGAACCCATATTATCATGGGTAGGATTTATCAAATGTTATTCACTTTAATTGTGACACTGGTAAATGGAAAAAAAAAAAAAGGTTAGATTAAAATATAACTTAGAACAGACGAAAAGGGTTAAAAATACAGAATAACATGAAAGAAGAAAGCAGAAATGACTAAAGTTAAATGACTTTGTTTTGGAAAAGATGTTACCGAAAGACCATCTGGAAAATTTAAACCCACAAGGAGAGGGGAGAGAGGGTAAATGTGCATTCAAAGTTAGCTGAGAATTTTGCTAGAAAAGGCAGAAATAGAGAAATTAATTTATAACCGTTTACTAAAGTATGGATTACAAAAATATGTCTCCTGGTGACTAGACAGGAGTGGAAGTTAGTTGAGAGATAATGTTTGGTAATTCTTTAAGATGAAGATAAAATTAAGAAGCTGATTTTTGCCTGTCAAAAAGTGTAAATTGTAAACAGCTCAAGAAATAGAATTTCTTTAGAAAAGAACCAAAACTAATGTTCATAAGATATGGAAACCAAATATTTGATAATGGCTGTCAGAGGAAACAGGCTGGTAAATTTCTGATTATATAAACAAGACTGTTCCCTCTCTCTCTTGTTCTTGTAACGGCATTCACCCGAGGTGGGTTGAGCCGGATCCAATATTGGAGTTTCATGGGAATTTTTGGAATTCACAAGCGGTCCCCAACCCGCATGTATAGCACATGAGATTTTGATTATAGTGGTGAAGGTTTCATGCAGGACCATCTACACTTTTTGAAGGGCCAATTACATAGACCTGGTGCACTACGTGCCACAAGGTCCCCAAACAACCCTCCGCAGGTTTTGAATTCAGAATTTTCCTTCTCCTAGTCCAGTTGCCATCCAAGGTATAGAACTCAGTCTGTCATATTTACCCATAGCTGGAGGGAGAAGAAGAGGATTCACACCTTTCCCAAGGGTATTAGCACGTAAGTGAATGTAATGGATTCGACTGGAATTCAAACTCAGCTCTCTGATTCCTCAATCCATTACTCCACCGTGCCTCCTCTACAAACAAGACTGTGGCTGAGAAAAATTTGTTGACAAAAATTAAAATGATAATTACAATTAATGAGAAAGTTAGGCTCTGCCATTTCACCTATACAGTTTAAAAATCAGATTTGTCAAAATGACAACTGAGGTTGATGGCCTAGATTTAAATAGCAGTTGACAAATCTGATTGTTAGAAAAAAAATTTCCATTTTAAAATTGTGATCTCTGTTTCAAGTAGACCATTCTGTTTTTCCATTTTCGTGGAAAATAAGCCCCTCTACATGTACGTTATGTAACATGCCATCTTTCCAAAAACGATTAAGTTTTAAACTTTAAAATAAAAATGAAAGTGCAGTTAAATCTGTAAATGTATCAGAATCTTTAAACACAAAATCCTCTCATGGAATACTTGCTCTGCTGATTTTGTTTCATCAGTAACTACATTTTTGCTCCGTATCTGAAGAATACCTTTATTTTAAATTGAATGAAATTTTATTTTCAAATCTGTAACAAAATAGTATTGCCTACATTTTTAAATTGAATAAAATTTCATTTTTAGAACTGTAACAATGTAAATGATAGTATTTTTTTTTTTTATTTCAAATTAAATTTTAATTTTTAGAATTGTTAATGCCAATATTTTAAATTGAATTTTTCCAATTTGTGTGTAATTTTAACAAAAAGGCAATAATAATTTCATGTTGCAGCTTTTTGTGTTGATATAAAAATATTTTAATACTAACATTGTAGTTAAATTAATAGTAGTTTATTAAATTAATAAAATAGTAAAAATGGTTATTAAATATTTAAACTGAAGATTAAATCATGTGCAAAATATATGTGTGTGTGTGTGTGTGTGTGTGCATTTTTAGCACTTTTAAGTTTTTGTGAGTAAAAAAAAAAAAATGTTATAACAGAGAAATAAAGTTATGGAAAAAAAATTTAAAATTGATACTTTTTAAAATTTTTATAATTTATTTGAATTTTGTTTGAAGCATTATTTTTGTTGTTATTGGCATTATTTTCAATTTTAGAGGGTGAGAACTCTGCCAACCTTCTGACCATAAAATCCAGAGTCAAATCTCACCATGATTGATTTGTCAAGTTGACCTTGATATCATATTAACAAGGTCAACTTGACCGGAGATGATTGATCCCATTGTGAAGCACAATTGGAAAGTGTCTTAAATTTTTCCCACTGGTTGACCCAAGTTTTAGGAGTAAAATTGAATAGACAAAATTGTTCAGAAGCTGTCAATGGTTGTGCTATGTGAAGAATTAGGATTTTAATCAAGCATTAAATGACACATAAGGCAGAATAAACAAACATTCAGAAATAGGAAAACAACCAGAGGTTCTTCCTTTAGGCATTGTGTGAAAAAAATCTTTCTTGCATTACAGGTCATGCTCATGGAACGAGTTGAGAAAGATTTAAATTCACCTGTACCAGTTTGGGAAGCTTATCAAGCTATTGTTAATAAAGCTGAAAGAAGAGAGGTAAATATTAACTATGTTTGTTTAATTAATTTAAGTTTGTTTTAACCACTTGGGAACAGGCAAGATGATAACTCAGGAAAAATCTTTTTGTTCCAGGTCTTTTTATTCTGCCAGTGAATTGGACAATGTTTCAAAATAATTTGTAGATAGCATGTGAAGAGTCTTTGCTTGTAACAGTAGTGAATAAAAAATCTAATTCGACTTTCTTTCTTGAAGTAGCTGATGAGTTCTCTTGTAAATTTCTTTTTATTGGGGCTTCTGATCCTGGTAGAGAATCAGTGAGTCAAGACAATTCTTAGATTATAATGAAGCAGTTGAGGAAATATTTCACCAATATAACAATATATAGTGACATTCACATTTTTTCCCTTTAACCTTTAGCACTCTGCATTACTAATAATTACTTCCCTTTCCACTAACTGCATTCAAGGCCTCTCAGTTGCAGTATCCTTATTGTCAATTTCAGTCAAAGTTGTTTTCTGTTGCCATAACAGAATATGATAACACAACTATGAAATTCAAACTCACTATTGTTCAGGGATTAGAGTCTCCTTCAGTGGCAGAATAATTTTTTGTAGAGCAAATGAAGTCTTATACAGAGTGACAATGGTTAAAAAAAAAACCCCAAAAAAAACCACTGGTAACAAAAATGTAAGAAATATACTGGTTAAATACTAATATCAGTAAACTCTCTTGTTTATATATAAGTGAGTATAGAGCCACAGCCTCACCATGCTGTGTTGCTACTACTATGGTTTCTACCATATTAGGTTGGCCAGAATGTCTTTAATTGGGTCAGCAGTCTGATGGAATGAGATTTTGATAACTTTCGCAAGATAATGACTGCTTGAAGAAGATTTGACTGTCAATGCAGTCACTAAAGCCTCACTGTCAAAGGTTGATGGTTAGACGGAACATTAATAACAGTTAATCACCCCTGGTGTTGAAGTTGGGTAAGATCTCCACCTCCAGACCTTCAACTGACTGACTGTGCATTCTCCACTATCTCAAATTTTCTTTACAGCAGCTCTTGTAGAGAGTCTTTGCTTATAACAGTAGTGAATAAAAACTCTAATTCTACTTTCTTTCAAACTCATTTCTGTCAGTTGGGACCTACACAAAGAGGAGCAACAATCAATTGCAGCATCCATAGACTGAATGAATAAGGACGTTCTGGTAACTTAATGTTGCTCCATAAAGTTTTGTTGTTTTCTTTCCTCTTCCTTAGTTAGTCAGACCTTCCTGGCCAACCTAGTATTTCTAACCCACACAGCCAACTAGTTTTGAATTCAGCATAGTCCTTTTCCTAGACTTTACCTACTAATTGCAATTTCTGTTGATAACTGCTACACTACATGTACACCTTCAAAGCAGTTAAGGAAGACTTAAATATACAAATCAAAATTGCATATGGCAAAAGAAAACCTTCAAGAGTTCTGTATTTACAGGGATCGAGATTCTTATCTTTGCTGATTACTTAAAATCTACTTACAGTGACTTGAAGACAAAATATAGCATGTTAAAATAAGGTATGAGAGCTAGATTCTGATAGATAAAACAATATAAAATAGTTTTTTGCTTTAAATTGT
The DNA here is from genome assembly GCA_963932145.1 of Acanthosepion lycidas. Lineage (NCBI taxonomy): Eukaryota > Metazoa > Mollusca > Cephalopoda > Sepiida > Sepiidae > Acanthosepion > Acanthosepion lycidas. Next base: position 46,886,995 of record OZ010593.1, on the reverse strand, counting down.
TTTAGAAAGATTTAAATTGGTGAATACATATTATACTATATCAATATATATTCAGTAGCAGGGCTACCCAGTGTTGCCTGCATATTATATCAAAAGAACACTAAAAGTAAACTAAATTGTAATGAATATTGTTTATGAATTTGTACTAGTGTTATTGATATAATAAACGGACAGTGCTTGGTAGCCATGTTATCCCCGTTTTATTTTAAGTTAATTTTTTGCCACCGTTTTTATGATTGCTGTTTAATTTTTTTAATTTTTATATTAAGTAATTTGTTCATAATTTTAAGATCATCCTTTATTAAATAAAAAGGATGGAATATTCTACAATTCATTCATTAACTTTGCCAATGAATATTTAAAAAGAAAATTGAATAATGTGTTTAAATTGAAAACACTAAAATATCAGCACATTTTTGCTATGGTTTATAATGTTAACTTACTTTTTTTTTTTTTTTTTTTTTTTTTTTAAATCTGTATCACCCCATGCAAGCCACTAAAGAAACATTAATAATGAACAGGAAGAGTAATCAGGACAATAGATAGTGATCAACATTGCATTTAAATTTTTGCAGATTAAAGCTGGCTGGAAAGCATGGAGCTGATATGGAGTTCCAAAAACAAGAAAAGAAACTGTTAGCATAAAATTTACTGTCATCTCTTGCCCGCTTAACTGTAAATTGATAAGATCTCAATACCAGTCTAGTACTGCACTTAAATTCAAAAAGTGTAGGTACCATGGCAAAGAGCCTATAGAATAACTACCATGAAAGTATTTATAGAGGCACCCTTATGGTGGTCGGAAACCAAGCCGCCAGATAAGGACCAATAATATTGCCGAGTCTTCTTTGGATTTTATCAAGGAGCTCAAGCTAAATAGTAGAGGCACCAGACCGTATATGGCAGACTTATAGGTATGCAAGTTCAATTCTGGAGAGAAAAATTGTCTTGCACGATGTAGCGAACCTACTTTCTTAGCAGCTGACCTAGCAATGGATTCAGTATAGTCTTTCTACTTCATGTCAGCTGAGAACCTTAACCTGAAAAGGCTAAAACAGGTTTTAATTTACAAATATCTTTGCTCATATAAAAAGTATAGAAATAAATTGTTTACCAAAACCTTCCTTGTAACATGCTGAATCAGAATATATGGTTTTAAGGGTCTGAATATTGAAGGCTTGGAGTTTAAGCCAGACATACATGGGCAAACAAAAATGTCTTTTATTATAGAATAGATGGTATTATTATAGACAAATCTAGCTGTTATTGTAACAAAGACTGAAGTCATTAAACACCTATCTAAACTTTTATTCACAAATTCTGGTGATAAGGAAGTAGCATTCATAAGTACATTTAAAAACACTGTTTTTTTAAACAGTGACGTTCACCCTGTACAAGATCTGGAAGCCACTTCAGTTAGAGGGTTATAGAGTAAGAGGCATAGTTTATGCAGATACGTTGGAAAGATAATGGTTAATCATAGACTTGAACAGGTTAAGATCGTGGCAATTGGGAAAGCATCTTCTTGGGAGACAGTTTGCTAGAAGCTGCTCCTTAATTTCACCAATGAAATGAAGTAAAAGAGGGTGGGTTACTACAATGTGCATAGCATGGTGGGTTTTAGCCATGAAAGTTAGAATTAGTGAAACTAAAGACTGAAGTTTGAGAGCTTTCCATGGAAATAGCGATAGAGCAGTGAAAAGCTGGATGTTTCATTAGTGAGAAAAGGGTTGTGTTGCGGAAAATAATTTGTCACTCTCAAGGACACATTTGGACTTTACTGAAACTGGAAAGTGAAGATTGAGTAGCTCCTGCCCATATATGGCAGTAGTACTCCATTTTAGGCCTTATTTGGCTCTTGCAAAGGTAGAGGATAGCATGAGGAGTCAAGTATTTACTGCAGTGGTACAGGGAACCAACCATTTTTCCAGCATCAATAGATGCTCAAGGCATGGAGCCTCCCTAAGGGAACATCCATTCATCCATTGTCATAGTTATGGTCTGATCAGCAATGGCAGAATGTAACTAGTTTGGTTTTCAAGGCATTGTATGTAACCAGCCAGTCCACAACACCCCCCCTCCCCCAACACACACACACAGAGATGTTGGAGCTAAGTCAAAGGAGAGATCAGCTGCCATCTTTGGTCATTGGAAGTGAACCCATATATCATGTCATCAGCATAGATATTCACAAATGATTAGAGTATACTCTTAGGCAGTTCATTTATGTAAAGTGAAGAAAAAAAAAAAAAAATATGGTTACATACAATGCCTTGAAAACCAAACTAGTTACATTCCGCCATTGCCAAGAGGTTGTTCCTATTTAGGTGATCAACAACCTTCTTGATTATATATTAAAAAAGCTTGCTAATGGCACTGAGGAGACTGATTGAGAGGGGGGAGGGTTCACCTATGCTCTTGAAAACCAGGCATATGCTTGACACCTTCCACGGATCTGGGAAGGATTTCTCCTTCAAGTAGCGATTAAATAATTTTGCTAAGATTGGGGATAATTATGGGTTGATAATCTTAAGGACAATCATTGGGATTTTTTCTAAGTCAGTGGCTTTCTTAGGGTTAAGACTTTTGATAATACCAGTGAGATTGTGCTCAGTGAGAGAGGAAGTCGTCTAATGTTGAGTTAGAAGCAAAGAGCTTGGACATATCTTACCTCAGGGCCATTTACAATAGTGAACACAGATTGAGGTTTTTGATCATTGCTCAGCACAGAGTAGGAGTTATCCAGGTTGTGTGTGTGCATATTAAATGACACAAGCACATGTAAGAATAAGCACTTTTTATAATATCTGGGAGGGGGTGCAAAATCTTTCAGCTTGTCTGACAGTGTTCATATTGGAAATTTAGTTTCTATTTTCTTCAATTCATTAGAGAAAATATTCAGCTATATTTTTTTTGAAAAAAATCTATTGCCAATTATATTTTTTTTTTTTTTTTTTTTTTTTTTTTTTTATGTTGACAGATTCAGTTTCAATTTATAGAAAGATTTCAATTTTATGATCGAGCAAAAACTGCCTTTGCAGTGGTTCATACAGGGTAAGTTCAACATTAAAATAGTTAATGTAAGTTTTATATACAAACTTTTCAACTGATAAAATTGGTCTAAGATATTCCAAAATTGAACACCACATTTTTGCATTAGCCTCTTGAAACTGGATCCATTTCCATTTGAAATCTCAACTATAGTTTCATAACTGCAAAATTATCAATGTATTTTTCAGTTTTTAATAGATACTGATCAGATTATACTTGCTTTTGTACAAATACAATTGTGGCATATTCAGTAAGGGCAAAACTCAACAACAATGGCTTATATGAAAAGTTAGTCATGAGACCACAACTGGTGCTAAACTACTAACATCATTGTTTAATAGATTTGTGAATAAAGGACCAAGTAACTCAATTTTTTTTTCCTTTTAATATTTATGTGCCAGTATTTCAGCTCCCAGAGCAAATGGAACTTGAAAAAGTCCTGCTGTTAAGTTCACAAGAGGACAAGTGAAAATATTGCCATGGTGATAAAAGAAAAATCCTTTTCAATATACAAAGTTCTTTCTTCAGTTCAAGCCAAATCTAGCACCCTGGTGATGCAATCAATTGTTATAAAACTGCCAGACTGTATGAACCAGGGAGGAGGTGGGGTCATCTTTATGAGAAACACTTTGTCATTCTGTAAAAAGTTCTTATTGACATTTTTCAGTTATTTTAGCCAAATTAACGTTTTACTTTTCTAAGTGAGTCAGGAAAATGAGGTTCCAATCTCCTTTAAGGGGAAAAAAAAGAAACGAAAAATGCTTGTTCATTTGGTAAGTTGAGATAAGAGCTTTTCACTCTTGTATAATTTAGTTATATTCAGGTAATTTGCAATTTATATAATTTTGGCACTATTGAGGATAACAAGTCCACTCATTTAAAAAAAATAAAAATAAAATTATCTGTACTTAGTTTTTATTTACAAATGTCAGCTTTGAAATTTTCCTCCACCTCCAATTAATAAAAGCTAAGATTACTGATAACTGTACTTTTAATCTATCTATAAAAAGGCAGGATGTGTGTTTAACGAATGCATGGCCGCAATTTGGCGGATTTGCACCAAAATTTACATGCACATGCTCCAAGTTAGCGGGAAGGCCAAGATTTAAGAACTCCCATTGATAGTGGAAATAATCGATTTTTTCATGCTTCTACGGCAGTTTTCATGTAGTTTGCAGCCATTTTCTACTGGCCAGCACGAGAGCCAACAGCTGACTGACATGAATGTTAACTAGCATGCTAAAAAAAAAAAAAAAAAAAAAAGACGAATAAAATCTGCATGGCACTTTACTCCAATTGGCTCATTCGCTTGCTTAAATTCAACATTTATTCTGATTCCACAGAGTTGAGTTGGGCGTGAAAAAGTATTTGTTGTTAACATTCTTTTTTCATTCGGTTTTTCCAGTTATGAGTCCTATTTTTTTTATTTTTTTTTTTTTTGTAAAGCTGATTGTTTCGTGTTCATTTTGTTTAGTTTTCTTTTTTCATAACAGATTTAATGTTTAGTATAGAACTTAGAAAAAATTTGCAGTATGAGATGCGCAAGTAAAGCATGTAGCAACATCAGCATGGGAAAGGACACTCCTTTAAAGGCAAGGAAGGGCAAAAATATTTTAAGCCAAGTGATATCTGTACAAGTCGTACGATTTTTGAATTAAGTACAGGCAACGCCGGGCCATGCTACTAGTCAAGAAATGTTAAGTTTGAAACCGTGCCATCATTATTAACTGTGTACAACTAGTATTGCCAAACTGTACCATAGATGCTAAATTCTATTAGTTTACGAGATTCTCAGTAAATTCAATCAAAATGAATATATTCAATTGTTCTTTAATAAAAAGAAATATTTGGAAAAAATTTTAAAAAATTTGTTAGAGGAAAAATCCCTACTTTTAAACTCGATATTTTGTAAATAGAAATATATTACAGAAAATGCTTTAAAAAAAAAAAAAAAAAAAAAGTCAGAAACTAATTTGGTACTATTTATATTATGAACAGTAGTAACTTTTCTGAAACAAAAAAATAAAGTTCAATTTTGACAAATGTCGTATTTTAAAGTGTCAAAGTATTTACTCCACTGATCAGAAATTATTTTTCTTTTACAGAGAGTTGGCTAAATATGGAAATATCATTCTGAAGAAAGGAGTTGTAAGCTAAAAATGACAGGAGTTTTCTCTCTCTCATATATATATATATATATATATATATATATATATATATATATATAAACAACAAAAAATACCTTGAATCAAAGCTACATTTAATTCTGAACAAATTTGGAAATTTTACTCCATTAAAAACTGAAGTCAAAAAGGTTGACAGCCAAATCAGTCAGTGGTAAATGATAAGTCATTTTTCCTCCATTGATTTTCAATTAACAATGGCTACAAGAGCGATTTGATAGGCCTCTACCTAAGCTATCTTAGTTGTAATGTAAAGACATAAATATCAGAACCTAATCCTTGCATAGTGACAATCATTACAATAGTCATCTTAGCCTCTCACCTACTGTATAAAGCATTATGTATACATTAAAAGAATCAAATAAAGGCCCATTCCTAATAGTCAATCTTTACAATATTATCAGGCTACCTACAAAAAAGGTGATTTTTCTGCTCTTTAATAATTATAGTTTTGGTTTGGTTTGTTTTATGGTCTATCAACCTCAATGGGTTATTTAATGCTGGCAAAATTTTTATTACTGGTAATTTTCCAAAAATGTATTGCTAGCAATAAGTTTTTTTTTTTTTTTTTTTTTTTTTTACAAAAAAGTATTTTTGGTATCAAAACCTATTTTTACACTTTCAGTGTTTTGAACCCAGTTTACGGGGTTAACTATTTGCCCATAGCTGAGATCCTAACAGATGGTACCATCCTGGAAACACCAGCAATTAAGAGGTGGTTCCAGGCTCCTCAATATATCCTGATCAGAGGCCTTGCTGTCAGACAGTTTATTATCTTACCCAACAAAGCAAAGAACCAGTTGTTTTGGGTGATGATGTTTTACATTGATCATTCTTTGGCATCCCCTCCTGCTTTTGCCATACTCTGAGTGTTAAAAGAGCTGGCCACCTTAAAAACAAGGACATCCATTAACAACTTTTATGTATGACATTATGTGTGTGAAAAATTTTTTCAAATGCATACATGTGGTAGTATGGTGATGGGAATTTATAACTGAAATTAATATAAAAAGAAAATTGACTGAGCTGCTACATTATATAAAGCAGGCCTGCTAATAAATGATTATTTGTCTAAGATAAACAATTGTCAGTTATTAATTTTTAACAATCACTCCTTTTACGAACAAGCAAGCAGCATTGATCAGGAATAAACAAGATTCTAAAATTCTATACAAAAGCCAGTAAATTAAATCATCCCCTCTTCTTGCTCAAATCAAATAAATTTATTTTTTCTTATAAATTTAGCCTTTCTTTCTTTGATTTACAAACTGTTTGGTTTAACTTGGCTGCAAGTTATGAAATCTGTTACTATAACCTCATAATCCATATGAAAAGTGTTTAAAACAAATATTAAATTTAAAAATCTAAAGTTTTAGGTTTAACAGTGCTTTACTATGACCAGTGACAAATATTGGCTATTAAATAATTGATATTTCAACAGTGCTTTCCCATGTTCAGGATAAGCCAAGGTTATATAAAAAAATAAAAAAAGAGCAATTTTAAGGTGAAAATAGTACAACACAGAAAGCTTAAAATTAATGCTTGGATATATTTATCTTATGACATTTATGCATGTGTTTGCAAAGCACATAAGTCGAGGGAGGGGACGCACGCATGCGTACATGTGTGAAGGGGTGCTGAAAAGTTCTTGGCTCCCCCCCCCCGTGATCAAACTTTAATCCTTTCTCAGTTACAGAAAACTTGTTAGCACCTCACTTTATACAGATAACACACTGACAAAATAAAGCTGCAAAGCCCTGAAGGGCTATGCCAATTTTTAGCTTGTATGTGCCTACCATATAAAATTTTCAACTTTCTTATAACATGTAGTAACCAACTGTGTCTAGGCTTTAAATGATGACAAAATGCTGTAATAAAGTTCAATGTGGTAAAAACTAGTCTAGTGCTAGAATGCGTTATGTCAGAGATACACACACAATATTTTTGTTTAGTTGAAAATCATTAAGAGGATGGAATGGTTCTTTTGGAGAATGGTGCATGTTGGATGTGATATCAGTGGTGCTACAATGTCAGCAACAGGCATTAAATGAACATTCCAACAGTCAGAGATCAAATTCTGGTTAGCCATACAATATAGCTCAACACATTGTAATGGCAGCAGTGATAGACTACACAGCATATACAACAAAGAGTAAACACAAACTATTAGTTTACTTGCCGCAGGAGATGTGTGCATGCCTCTAGCCAAACTTTCACTTATGTTAGTCATGCATGTCTCTAATGATGTTACAAAAAGCTCACCTAGAAAATCAAATGGCATTAAGTTTTCATACAAGGTTATAGTTTGCACACGCAAAATAGATCAGGGAGTGAGATCTTTCAGAGTGGATTCAACTACAAAATATAGGTTCAATCCCTGTCGTAATGGCATGAGGATGCCACAAATTACAACTCACACCCACCTTTGGTGTTTGCAGAAGAAACACTGATCAGAACTTTATACATCCAGCATAGTTTTCAACCCATTCTGAAGCCGTTCTTCCAGCAGGATAATGCCCATGCTGGAAAGTGAGGACTGGGTAGCTATATCCCAGATATAGCAGCAGTACTTAGTTTTTGGTCTAAAACAGATTCTTGCAGAAATAGCATGGCAGGAGGAGACAGGTACTTTCCAGAGTGTACAGGGAGCTGACCATTTTTGTAGCATCTTTAGCAATGGATCATACATAGAAGTTCCACTTGAGGTCTGTTGTGGGCTAGAGACCCAATAGATGTTCTAGGTAAGGAGCCACATTGACAGCAAAAATCATCAGTCATGACTGAAGAAAGCTCAGGGTCTAAAATGAGGAAGCGTTCCTAGTTTGGTTTTGGAGGTCAAGTTAAAAACCACCAGTCTTCACTTCAAACACTTGCTAAAGAATGACCTGCACTACTTTTTACAATCCATTTAGCGTCTAGTTTTGAATATTAGACAGAATAAAAGAAAAATTCAATGAATGAAGAATTTACACAGAAATTTATTCCAAAGTGTAAGACATTTAAAATGAAAGAAAGAACCACTCCCTCAGTCATACTGAAAGTCAATCACATTTTCATACAGTCAGTTAAAAAAAAAAAAAAAAAAAAAAATGATGAAGCAAATCTCAAGAAACCCGGTCTAATGCTTCAAGGAGAACAATACTGTTGCCACGGACAGCCTGCAAAAACAAGAGTAAATTCATATCAACTTTAAGTTCCAGGAGAAAGGGGGGGATTGTAATTAATAAACAATCATCATAATGTTGAAAAAGTATACCTACACATATACATACAATAAATGAGTAATTTTAATTTTCTTGCTTGTAAAAGTTGAATTCACTAAATGTGAACTTTAAGAGTATAAAATCTACTTAATCTACCTTTTTTTTAAAGGACCCATAAGTAAGCAAGGTAAGATGCTGCTTGAATATGAATTATTTTCAGGTAAAACACATTTGTACAATGAACACCATATATCATTTAAAAGGGAAAAAAAAAAAATTTCCCTAGAAGAATTTTATAATTTTATTCTAAATGTCTAATCTTAATCAAGTGACATTACAAGCAAACCATCTTTAACAACTGCAAATAACATAAGGATTTAACACTCACACATGTAGATATTGTAGGCTGAATAAAGAAATTTAAAGATAATTGTATATTATTAAGTGAATAGACAAAATAGAAGCATGAGAAAAGATGTTAAAAATGTAAGTTTTCGGACACACCTGTGTCCTATGTCACTGAGAAATAAAATGACGGACTTTGCGAGGTGCGGGTGCACATGTATTATATTACTAAGGTAATCTAGTAGTTCGGGGTTAATTGTTTGCCATGATTAGGGTTGTAGAGGACCTTTTGTGAAACTGTATTCATCAAGTGTGCCTAAATTCCTATTTAAATATAGGATGTGTGAACTTATTTAAAAAAATGTATTTTAACTTTTGGCATTTTAAATAAAGAAACTAAAAAGGAGACATCTAACATTATCCATGCTATGGCCTGGTTGGTTGAAATGTGCTGCTACAGTGAAAGTGATGTCATCTTTTATAGTTTTCTTATGGTCATGAAACAAAAGACTGAATTCTGTATTCATTTCAGAGATATATAATTTCCAGTTTTGCATTTGTTGCAAAAAATGCATTACATTTGAACTGTCACAAGTCAAGGGAGAAGGTCAGATTACTGTATGTGCCTGGTGACATAAAATTAAATGTAGATTGTGATATGTTTATACATTTTGGCATCAGGCTTTATTACACATTATGTTGCCTTGGTAAGTGGATAATTTTTGTAATAGAGAAGATGTAATGAGTGATTGTAGATTGGTGCCTGATATTAAGTGGGGTTTCAAACATCTTAATTGTTTCATGTACTAGAAATCTTTTACTAGGATGCGAGATGGTGAATGTTTAATTTAAATCAAAAACCACAAGACTTCTAAAATTTTTCTTATTTGTTCTGTAGGTTAAAAGAATTGCATTAGTGTCTAATGTTTTTTATTTTTTTTTTTTTTAAAGGGGATAATTTCTATTGAGAAAGTGATTGATTTGTTGCCCTTTGTTTTCTATAATCTACAGCATCAGAAAACATACATTTTATGCATAAAAGATGGTTATAGATTGATGGGGGGATATGACAGCAACATTGCCAGCTGCAGGTTTAGTGCGTATTGATGTGGAGGTGTGGTTGTTTAGACATACCAGAACATGCAAAAACAAAATGGAAATGGCTGAATAATCCATTGCGAATTTGCTGGTGTTGTGAAAGCCATTGATGTATATCTTGAAGCTATGGTGAGTGTTCTGACATGTCACCATATAAAGAGGTTATCATGTATCTGAGAGGCTCTAGGTGATAGCATTTCATTCCAGAGTAACCATAAATATGTTCACATAGATGGGGGGGTATTATAGTTCCTATTGTAGTGCCTTATATATATATATATATATATGGAAAAAAAAAAGAAACTAATCTTAAACAGGTTTTATCTTTATTAAGGCTCCGTCAGAAATCAAGAATAGAAATGAAAAAGTGATTGGACTAAGTACTGGAATGTTATGATTTTTTGGTAGTTCTCATTGGTCAGACGTGTATAAATGCAATAGTTAATATATAAATATGTGTGAGGAACATTTTGGATGTCAAAGTGTGTGATAATGTAAGAGTGTGTAGATGTATGTAGGATGCTAATGTTAATTCATGTAAGTGTGTACCTTGTATGTTGTCAGTGAAATGTGGTGACATGTTGCAAAATAAAATATGTATGTATATAAATATATATGTAATTCCCATGTATATTATTCATATATTATATGTGCAGTACTTATTAGAAAGGCCCAATATCAGTGATCGTGCTAATTATTTGCATTGATGTGAGTTTGTGACCCTGGTTTTCATGTCCTTTGCAATTTGTTTCCATTTGGGAAGTTCATTATTATATGAGACTCTAAAAAAGGATGCTACCACCATGGGTCAGAGTGGACCTGGAAACAGCAATTAAGTGGTTCCAGGCTTCTCAAAGTCTCCCAATCAGACACCTTGCTGTCAGATGCAGTTTATCATCAGACCCAGGACTAGGAAATGTGTATGTATGTGCACACACACATATATATATATATATATGTGTGTGTGTGTGTGCACGCAGTATACCATCTTCAACACTGGAAGTACTTGTACAACTTTCATTGTCTGCTGTCAACGTATGTATAAAATTTCAAAAACACTATAAAATATCAGTCCCTAGTATTTGTATTATGAAGTAACTAGCACTTAATACTATCTCCAAATCAACAGACAAAAAAATAAGAATTTATTTTTCACAAAACAGGCCAACAGAGCACTATGATACAGCAGTAAAGGTATTAATGGAAATTAAACTATAGCTTTTACACACTGCAAAGTAGCTACTCATATGAGCCTCTATAGCTTTGATCAGGAAAAAGCATCATGCAAAAACTCATGAAGACTAAATCCTATAAATGCCTATTGAAGACAAGAAACTAAATTTTCAGCATTTATACAAACTGTACTCATTACTATAAACTATGATACACCAAAATAAAATTGGTTTAGCTTCAGTTATTTTACATTTTAGATTTTTCTACCCATTGCAAAAAATAAAAAAAAAAGGACTGAAGTTATTCTGACCGACAAGTTTTCTGGTACGTTCTTTTCCCTTTCAAAATACCAAACTGAAATCTACTTACAACCATGCCAATGGGATTCCTTTCACCACTCTTTGTTTCCTCAACACATTCATCTATAACAAGGTTCATGAAAGGATCAAATCCTCGTAGGATGCCACTCACTGTACGGCCACCATTAAGCTTCACTAGTAATAAAAAATAAAATTATAGTTATAACTATGTGTATATTAAATAGAGAAAATAAAAAATATCAGTGAAAATAAATGTGATTTACTATATATCTCAAAAGAAAAAGTGCAAATTCAAGTTTATCAAAAGTGTAACAATTGTTCATGCTAACAAATACAAAATTCTACAATTAAAATCGCAGTTATATTAAAGTTGTTCATCCGAAAACTTTTTACCTTTATCAACAATATTGAAGGATATGCAACACACAGAATTTTTAGTTAAAGATAAAATAAATTTCTCTAGATGACATCTTAAGAATTACATTATAAATGATGTTCTTTTATATGCTAGGTTTCTTCAGGATCTAAGCAATTAAGTTTCTCCTCAATTTCCTAGCCACTGTAGCTAAGTAACTTTTGACTTTTTGGTTTCCGTTTCAAATTTTCCTATGTTTTAATATTTTGCTGATTTTTAGAAGGCATCAATGTGTCTTCAGAGTTATGTATCGAGTCAATTTTGACATCTGCAGTTTATATCTCACACCTTAGTTTTCCAAAAGCCCACACTTTGCCATACTACTATATCCTGGTATGATGGCCTCATTCTATAGCTTAAATAGATCTGATGAGAAATGTATCCTTGTCATATGCATCTTTCTATTTTGGTATACTTGCTCACCTTATCTTCTGTTTTCATGCAGGTGGTTTGTTCATATTAAACGTTACAGATTATTTTAATCTTTTAAACAAAGATTTGAGTAGTTCAAATAGGCTTTGAGTTAAATTTTATCCAATGCTTTTGTGTAATTTATAAAATATAGGTATAGGTCTTTCTGCATTTGTATTAATTGATAGCATTTTGACTATAAAAAATTAAATGTCTGGTTTAATTCTGCTAGGACCTCTATTCATTAGAATGCTAGGCTAGTCATATGGGTCATTAAGCCGATTGTCAAATGGAGTTTGCATTCACCTGCACCTGGCTTCTTTAACATTACTAAGATAGCTCTGAATTTTTCACCACTGTTCTATGTTATACAGTGTAGGTTTCTCTCTTGTTGTGGAAATTGTTAGTCAAGTTAAACATCATCCAAACAGAAATTAACCAGTTTGATAGAATTTTAATTCTAACAGGTTATAAAAATTTCATGTACCACCAAAAATTTGTTTAAAAAAAAAAACAAAACAAAAAAAAAAAACAAAAAACTATCAAAATTTTGTGTCATGAAGATGAAAGGATTGTTTTTACGCAAAAACTATTTTTCTATTCCTTATAGAACCCATGAAATTTTGGATACACAATAAGGTTTTGTTTGGCATCCAAGTGGAATTGGAAAATTTTAACCGATAAGAAAATAAAAATTCCAATTAACTTAAATTTGTCTATATTTCTGAGATGAGGTATTGTAATTATTTACACTATTTACATTGTTGCCATATTCACATTTTGCCCGTTGTATGGTGCAGCCTTCTTCAGGTGACTGGAACCTCAAACTGAACCCATGAAACATTGTGATATGGCAACAAAGGTGATGACAACAGTCCAATGTAAATAACTTAAATTTGGTTAGAAATACACCAAACTATTTTATTTATTGGTAATATCAAATTTAATTTATTAACTTGGAAGTTAAAGTAAAATTAAAGATTCAAGAATGATTCATTTTTTTTTTTTTAAAAATGCACTTTGAACTTTGGTATCTTTTTTTTTTGTCATACCTGTGTAAATGAACATTACTGAAATAAAAAAACTGAGGTAAAAAATATTTTTTTCATTTCACAATATCTTAAGATTACTTCCATTTTTTAAAACTTCAGAATACAAAAAACAGGCAAAATATAAAAATTTTACTCACAGGAAAGTCTCCTTTCCATATACCTGGGGAAAAAAAAAAAGATAAATTAATACAACCAAGGGTCAATTGTATATCACATTTATTCTTATTTATATTCTTGAAGACAATCTCATTTAGATATAAACTCACAAATCTGTTGAAAATTGTTGAAGCTTCATTATGCTCGCCCCCCACCCCCCAAAAAATTAACTTTGTTCCACTTATGCAGAATAATTAAAATTAAGTTCAATATTATCTTTAATCTATAAAAGATAAAGCCTTTTTTTTTCATCTTAAATTCAATTTTTTTTTTTTTTTACATTATCATTCTAATGAACTACACAAGAATTCTTTCAGCCACTGTGGAAAGAATAGTCATCACTATTAACCCAGCAATACTTAACATACCTCCTTATCAGAAAAGGATCTATAAAATTGATTTAAATATTTTTAAAGCCCCAAGTTAAATTAATTCAACATTTATATTTTGTAATTAAAATATTCCACACACTAATCTGTTTACTATATTTATGAAGGTCATAAACAAGATTTATAATACTTACCATCAAATTTTTAAATGAGAATGTTTATAAAATTTGGCTTGTAGAAGTGACTAAACTAAATTTGTACAGCTATCAAAATTATTTTTTTGTACATCTCATTCATTCTGTATATTTGTTTTTAATAAAATTCTAACCTCTTCAAATTGATATGCTTGGAACAAGTAGTCTTCTCTGGTTATGCAAGTAATATATCTCATTAGCATGTTTTTAAGAATTTGTTATGATCCACCCCAGCAGGTATGCAGGATCACCTCATCAGTGATGTTATTGTCATAAGTTTCAGGTCTTTCAACATCATACCTATTTGCCGAAGTGGTCCTAACAGAACAATACCTATTCTGGCAAGTGAAACCGAATGCAAATGTCCACCAAGTACACAATAATGAACAGCTCATATAAACAACCTACATCCCTTCCCTCTCAGCCACTATGAGACAAAAGGGGTGAACAAACAGAATGCCCATCTTTTCCCTCTTAGCTAGGTACGCCTACTGAATTTGATACCTAAGATTTAAAATTAAATTTTAAAAATGTAAAAAGCATGCTTGAAGATTTCATTTTAGCTTTAATTGAAAGCTAAATGATTAAATATATTATTTTCAGTAAATAAAATATTCTGGTGTATTTCAGATAGAAATTATATAGATTGGAATGTCAATTGCTTGATCTTTTAAAAATTTCTTTAAAAGCGGACATTTTCTTAATTTTAAGAAATTTGTAAATAAAACAAATTTCTTGGTTTTAAAAAAAAATCTTCCAAATTATAGATTTGTGACATTATTTGAGTAAAATTAGAAAATTTAAAGTTAAATTAATCTGATTTGAAATAAATATATATTACTTATAGCATAAAAAAACAAAAAACAAAAACAAAACAAAAAAAACAATATACAAGCATTTAACAATAGGTCCACTCTTTCTTTGATCTTTGACTTATCAAGAAGCTCTCAAGGTGATGGCAGCTTTTATGGATGACCAGAAATGACAAATTTACGAAATCTAAGTGAACACATTTTTTTTGTTTTTAACTACCTACAAATTAACATTTTCAATTATTTAATATTGGCTTTTAATTAGCTTTGAAAAAGCTTTATGAAATTTGTATTTCATCTCTAGATTAAGTTTACTACCTTAAAACAAAAAATTCATTAAGTATGACCCAAACTAAAATAAATACATAAAATAAAAATATTTAGTGAAATATCAATTAAGTAAAAATTTTTTTTTATATTTTGAAGGGATGATTTGCAAAGACTTTAATGAAGCAAAACTGAATATTAAAAGTGAAATAATTGCAGTGCATCAGATGACACTTAAATCATGTGACCTTTTTAAGGATTATGTATCCTAGAGGTAGAAATTAGGAACTTTTTTTTTTTTAAAAAAGGGGAGAAACAACTGTTATGAGCTTTTCAATTCAAATTAATGTAATTTATTTATAAAAGCAATTAAAAGCTTTTCTAATTAACATAGTTTTATTGCATTTTTTATTTTACAATTCAGAGCAGAGTTTTGATTCATTGAGTTTGGAACCCTTTTTCATCATGTGATGATTTTTTTCCACAACTAAGTGAAGGTACCTGCTCTTAGGTCCAATATGTAGAAGGATACATGCTCACAAAAAACACGATATTACAGGTAAGTAATTCCTACTTATCAATAAAGTTTTTATAACCTATGAAACAATATTTCACTTAAACAAAAACAATCTTATTCATTTGCTGATGGTAGGAATCATCAGAAACTGTTTATCTTGCAGGAGAGCTAGAAATCCTGCAAAACCAAGACACTTGACGAAAGAAAAAAAAAAAAAAAAAAAAAAAAAAATGGACGACCGGTCTCACCTCTTTATATTTCTATTTTTTCATTTAAGTCTTATTTTCCTTTCTCTCTTCAAACGCAAACATCACCTCAATGCCCTCTAATCTCCATGGATCTGATCTTTTAATCCATAATCATTTTGAAGCTTTTTCTGCATATTTTGAAATTGCTCTGATGGCCTGTTTTTTTTTTTTTTTTTTTTTTTTTACTCCTCTCAATCCAAGTCAACTTCAGGTCCTGCATAAAGATCTTCCTGCAAAACCATGGCATCCGACTTCAATCAGCAATGATTGGACTTGCATTTCTCTACCAGCTCCCGGTATTTTTTGAGCTTTCATTCAAAGGCCTCTTCCAAATTCTCTTCCCAAAGGACTATAAATTTGACTATTACAACTTGCCTGGAGACAATTGACAAGATTAAATCCAGGTGCAGGAAAAATGTTTCTATATGCTCTTGGAATTTCAACTAACTCCTGACATATCTCAGCTGCCAGTCTCAGACAGAAGAGAGCATGCAAGTTGATGGTTTATGCACTGAGGGGGATTTTCACCAGCTTTGATGAAATTAATCACTTTTGTTTCAGGCTTGAAACTGCTAACACTGTTGCTGTGGCTACTACTTCAATCAATAACTGAAGTACCTGGTCATATCACCATCACTACCTCCCATCACCAGGGGCCCTTGGTCATGCACATAGAATGTGTTTCAGCATATCTTTCCTGACACAGAGTAGGCATGATGGTGTCTCACTCATCCCCCAAATATGCAATTCAGGTGCTAGGAAAGAAGCCTAGACCAGCATGACCTGCTGCCACCAGCACTACAAGAATCTTTTGCCTTAAATGCTTTTTTGCTATACTTAGTTCACTCCATTTCCTTCCAGTGCAGACCTTGATGCCTGTTGCTACTGCTTTTGGATCCTTAGAGTCCCTATACTGTAGGAATTCTCTTGTCTGAGAGAACCACAAGTTTACCCACCAAACCTTTAAAAGAGAGTTGTAGCACATTTGAGGTGCCATATAATGTGACACCAGACTTCTTGGCAACCCTAGCCATCTGTGGAGGTAACTGTTAATTCTCCTTTCCATGGCCTTCACTAATCTCATTTGAAAATCAGATAAACAAAGGCCAGAAAATTCTTAAGAGCACAGCGTGCCAATAAATCCATGCCTTGAAAAAGCCTGTTAGTGCAGATTTGTCCACCATGGCTAGCCATCATTCCAGTTCAGAGATCGTCACTCGGATGGTTGAACTATCCTTTAAAAAAATCCACTAAAAATTTTTCTTAGGTTTTTCACAGGTCACTGTCAACATGGGTATGGTTGTTCCTGATATCAAGAAAGGCAAATTATATGCAACTTTTCCCTTCTTCATAATTAACAACCTCGATTTAGCATGCTTGAAATTTATCCTTGCCCAAGCTATAAGCTTTTCGAGCCTGTGTAGAATCCACATAGTCCCTGTAACTGAAGATATAGTCAGGTTGTCCATATATGACTTGATTAGAGGTTTATGCACTCCTGTCTGTCATAGGTCCTTGATTTTAGCTGATTTGACCACCATATTTATGGCAAGGGTAAAGAGGGTAACTGAGATCATACAACCAGTAATGAGGACTCTAGTCTATGCCAGTTGGAAGCTATAAACCTCAAGAGATCCTTATATATATATATATATATATATATATATATATATATATATATATATAAAACAAAGTTTAAAAGACTTTAAGCAATTTATAAATAATAGGTGTCTCATTAAAATGTTATAAATCTACAATAAATGTTTTCAGTTGGTCTAATTGTTTTATATTAACTTTTGAACATGTATAAACGACATATACAGTTGGAAAAACTATACTTAACAACACCAAATTGAAAGTTATAAATACACAAAGGACAAAGCAGGATTCTTTAAAACAAAAAAAAAAAATAAATAATGATATATATATGAACGTGTGGGTGGATGCGAGCTCTCTGGCGATTGGTGTGCTGTTGGAGAAGAATGGGGCTGCGATTGAGGACGCCTGCTGGTTGCGACCGGCGAATGACGCTGCTCATATCAACCTGGCACTCCAGTGGAAAGTCAGGAAATTACGCATACACACTGATTCGCTATGCGTGTACCACTGGATATCGGATACACTGACAGGCAAGGCCAGGGTGTGTACCAAGGTGACCAGCAAGATGCTGATCAGACAGAGGTTGGAGCTGGTAACAGAGGAAAACCTATCTGTGGATGCGGTGCTTGTCACCTCAAACTGCAACCTTGCTGATAGGCTCACTCGGGTGCCACAGAGATGGTATGACGCCATGAAGAAAGAAGCTGAGCCAGTACCGTTACTATGTGCTGCCTCTGTTGAGGCAGCGGACAAAATCAGGGAGATACACCACAACAGTGGGCACCCCGGAGTGAGATGGACATGCTATTTTGTGCAGTTGACCAATCCGTCAGTGTCCAAAAGTGCAGTGAGAGCGGTGGTCAAGGAATGCCAAACATGCCAGTCAGTAGACCCCGCCCCAGCTAGATGGCGGAAGGGTTAGCTGGGAGTAGACACGACTTGGAGCCGACTGGGTATGGACATAACCCATTACGGCAGCCAGCATTTCCTCACACTGATAGATTGCGGACAGACGCGGTTCGCGATCTGGCGCCCATTAGTAAGACAGGACTCCTCCAGTGTCATCCGTGAATTGGAGTCCATATTTTACGAATGGGGGCCGCCTGAAGAGATCCTCACGGACAATGACACGGCCTTCTGCAGCGGGGAGTTTAGCCGCTTTGTAGACGAGTGGGGTATCCGGCTCAGACACCGATGTGCGTATGTTCCGAGAAGCAACGGCATAGCAGAGCGGTGCCACCGAAGTGCGAAGAGGACCGCGGCCAGAAAGCAGTGCACGATCGCGGAGGCGGTCTATAGATATAATGCAACACCAAAGAATGCCGTAACTGCTGCGAGTGCACCCGCCAATGCGATCCATCGCTACCGAGTGCACATCAAGTGCATTGACGCGCGTCTGCCTGATCAGCAGGGAACACGAGGGCCATATGAGTTAGGGGACATCGTCTGAGTGAAGCCTCCAAATAGCCGGTGCACCACACCATGTGAGGAATGTCCGACCCGCCCTAAATACAAACCAGTTGGCAAGTAGCAGCAGTGGTGAATCATCCAACGATGAACTGTGGATCCGACCTATGCCCCGCGTGCCTGATGGTTCAACTGCGAACCCTGACACTGATAGTTCCGACGCCCCTTCTGAGAGCTCCGATGAAGAAGTCCAGACAATCCCCCTTCATAGGAGTGCCCGCAACAAATGACCACGTCCGCAATACCACATGTGTGATTTTGAGACATGGGGGGAGTGTGGACATGAAAGTGAGACTAACCCTAGCTCACGACATAAGAGGGTTCATTTGTGTCTGGCGTGCAGGGCAGTAATTGATCCGAAGGAAGAAACACCGCCATTACGGTGAGTCGGTTTTATGGGAAACGCGATCCCATAGTTGTGAGGATTGGCGAGAGGTGAACTTGGCCGTATGCAAATTGGTTGGTGTTCGCTGGCATAAAGGCGATGGCGGGAGACCACTCAAGAGATTGTGTGTAGCAAACTACGAGGCGGTGTTGTTATTGAGTGCGAAGATCAGTGGAGTTTTGAAACGATTGTTTTTTTTGTGACGAGTGGGTTTTTCTCCTTCTTTCTTAACGGAAGCCCGGACTTTGAGGTACTGTTTTTTTTTTTTGGATACCTACGTTGTGTGTTTCGAACTGAGTAATTCCATTGAACTGTTCAGCACTCAATGTGTTGAAGCTAAATTGTTTTGAGCAACCTGTCTTGTAGCTGAGAAGTTTCTTTCTTCCGGAAGTAGGTGGTGCCAGGCCAACCCGTTCCCTTCCTATTGTTTGTTCCTGATTTTACGTACAAAGCAGTTCTGCAAGAGTATGCCATGAATACACATAAACTGAAGGTTATTTTTATCAAGATCAATTTAAATATAACTTCTAAAAATTACTTATATAGTAGCAAAAAAGTCCTATTGATGTTACAAAACGCATTAGAGTTTATGTGGAAAAAATAAATTCATTAATAAGTACTGAAAATTTTGTTTAATCAGGTAATTCCCTGATTTTTGGCAAATATTTTATAACAGGATAGTGATATTCCCCCCACCCTTTATTCTGGGAGACCAACAAGAGGTCTGAGAGAGGAATGCCTATTGTGAAGGAAAAGTTAGAAGACTAAATTTACTTTTTGGTGAAAGCTAACATTTTACTAAACTTAGTGGTAATCTAATAGCAATAGTGCAGATTGCTAGTCAACTACTCCATAATCAGATAAATACCGTGATATGTTTGCAATTGAATTTTAACAGTAAGACTGTTCCCTGGATTAAAATATGATGAGCGAGTAAGTGGAGAGCTTTTCACGAGTAGAATCTCGCTACTAAAAAAAAAAAAAAAAAAAACTGGCAGTAATAAAGGGCCAGCAGTGAAATACTAAAACCCTGACATATTTATGGAAATATCCACCCTATTTCAGTTTGAAAGAAAGAGTATTTTGACTCACCTCTGTCTTTTGGCTAGTAATTTGTAACTTTGCTGTGCAAAACTAAATAGTAAATATTACTAATAATCTAACAATATTTCATTTAAAGCAGGTGTACTGATGCCTTTTGTAAAGTCAATAGGACTTTTTTTTTTGCTACTATATAAATAATTTTTAGAAATTGTGATATTTAAATTGATCTTAATAAAAATAACTTTCAGTTTATACAGTCTGAAAGAACTGCTTATTGTTTGATTCAGAGATTCAATATTTTGGGGCAAATACTGAATCTTTACAAGAGTATATTTAATTTCATAACAGAAGTTGAAAACTTAAAACAGTTCGACTAAAAACTTGAAATAAGAACTATATAATGAATAAACTAGTATCTTCACTATACACTGTTTTTTCAAATCATAGAACATTTGTATGAAACGGTAGATGGCACCATCATAGGTTGGAGTCATGACTCCCATAGGGGAATAAATTTTTCTGTGACTATGGAATTGTTAATTCTAAACAGAATTTGGGTTTTTAATGTAATTTTCAATAATAAATCAAATTTTTAGAATTTTTTCAGATTTTTTTTTTTTTTTTCCAAAACCTAATTGTCTCTCCAATTTTGTTAAGCATTTTAATAAATATAACAATAACAGTTATTCCCTTAAAATTTGTTATTATAAATATTTGTAGTTATTTTCTTTATAAAACCCCAAAAATAATTCAGACCAAAAAAAAAAAAAAAAAAGAAGTCAGTTATTGATTTTCTGAGAATATGTTGGCTAGTCTATTTTTAAAACTTTTCTAAGAAACTATGTAGCATACAAGACGAAAGTCAGGTCATGACTCAGTTGTAGCCACTGTGATCCATTGCTAAAGTGGAAATGGAAGACAGACATTAGTTGCTGTCAAAATTAGAATGGGGAGAGAGATGAAGATCAAACCATTAAGTTTAACAAATTCATTTCCTTTAAGGCCTCACACAATATACAAGATTCTAAACAACTTGTTTTATGACTATGAAAAAGTAAATGCGATCACATGCTTTTTAGAGAAAAAAAGCAAAAAATTCTCCAAAAACACCATTCTATGAAACTGGTTGGTCTAAGCTTACCATAAGACAACGAATCTCCTAGTGATTCACTATTGTAAACAAATTTAAAGTGAACAAAAAAAATAAAAATAAAAAAATTTCCATTAATAATATTCAATATCAATGATTTTTTTCATATTTTATTTATTTTGTAATCTAAACCAGCAACAAATTGCCAAGATTACTGAATAAAGTCAATATACTGAATCAACCTCTAAAGTTAGGTCTGCTGCTCTTGGGGAAAAAAAAAAAAAAAAAAAAAAGTGGGGGGAATGACCCCAGTATCTAAAATTTGTGCTAAGGTCAGTTTGGTTTGGTTTGGCTTTCATATCAACTTCAATGGGTTATTTAATGCCAACAAAAGTTTTATTGTTGATAATTTTTTTTTTTTAATCTATTTCTGATAATATTTTTCCTTCAAAAATTCTATTTCTGGTAAAATTTTTCTTTCAAATATGTATCACTGGTAATATTTTTTTTTTTTTTTTTTTTACGAAGTATTTCTGGTATTAGAACCTATTTTTACACTTTCATGGAATGGATCGGGCTATTCCATCCACCCGTCTATCCCAGGTAGGGACCGAAGTGACGCATTGTGGAAACCCCTGGTCAGAAGTCACTCAGTCACCAGGACTCCGTCTCCCAGGCATCACAGGTCGCCACCTACGGCAAATGGGTGGTCCCATTTAGGGGAAATTTAAGTTTTTTGAAATCAGGTTTCGTAAATGTGCACTTTATATACAATTTGTCTTGATGGTATTATTACAAAAAACCCATTCTTACACTTTCCTAGTATTCCAACTCCAGATCAAGAGAGGGGGGAAACTATTTGCTGGGACCCTAACGGGTGATACTACTCTGGGACAGGGTGGACCCAGGAATGGCAGCAACTAAAGAGGCAGTACCATGCTCCTCAAAACCTCCTGATAGAGGCCTTGCTGCTGGATGCAGTTTATCGTCATACCCAGGACAGGCTAAGGCCAGAGTAGAGCAATTTCCTGATAGCTTTTATGCAGAAGAAAACATTTTGCAAATTCTGTCTCCATAGTGTTGACTGAAACAGAAGACAATCGCAACTTTGTTGAAGGAGGTAAGAGATGATATTGTCCTTGATTTTTTGAAAATGTGCACTTTGCCTGACATTTCCCTACACAAAATTGACAAAATGAGGTCATTTATATTAAAACATTGTAAAGTATCAATTGTGTTACGCAACTTCCTCTACCAAAATTGTTTGCTTGTCACTTTGCTGCCTTAAAAGCCAAGTTTGCTAATTAATCAGTCAGCATCATAACAGATAAAATAACTGACTACCATGACCACAGTATTTTTAATGTAATTGCAAACACTTATGGGGGAGTCATTTCTCATTAATGTTGTTACCTTGGGAGAATGCAATCATCAAACTGTAAGTCAGGCATGAATCCAAGCTGTAACTCATGTGGATATTGCATTTGAGAATATTATTGCCTTTGTAACAGATTTTGCAGCCTATTGCAAAAAAAGCTCATAAGGAAGTGTTGTCAAATGTCTTTGTTAACAGTCGACACGTGTTGTGCTTAGCATATATTTTAAATCTTGTTAGTGAAATATTTTCACACTGGTCAGTATTTGATAATGTTACCCAGGTCACTACTTTCATCCTTTGTACAGTTTTATGAAGGATTCTTTAAGCAAGAAAAGAGCCATGGCCTTGTAGTAGATAGGATTCTAGAATTAGTAGATGATTGTCAACTACATCATGCCTCTTACCATAATTTCACCTAAATCTGCATTTTATAAATGATAACTGTACTCATTTAATAACAGCTTTGACAAACTTAGAAGAATCTAAGTCTCCACTTGCATGTATTGTATATAACATGAAGGACGTAAAATAGTATTTGCATCCACCCAAAATCAAAATCTGGCCTAGAAACTGATTGTCTGAACTAGAAAACAGAGAAAGAGAGAGAGAGAATTATCTCAAATTTCCAAGATTTTTTTCAGCACATCTTTTTCAAAACTGAAAAAATACCTGGATACCCACCCTGTGTATAACTTTTACAAGGCAGTTTGATTCTAGACAGCTACCCTGTATAGACCATAATTTAGACAGTTTTGCAGCCATCAAATGTATGTGAATTACCAAATCCTTTTAATATCCCATCATTTTGGAATGCAAATAACAGCAGATTTCCTCTTCTGGAACCGATTGCCAATAAGGTCATATGGATTCCTGTTACCAGCATAGATGCTGAATGTTCATTTTCTCAATATAAACATTTACTCAAACATGAAAGTCTTAGCTCCGAAAACACCAAGCAACTCACACTGTATTACAATGGAGATTTAGAGAAGATTTGAAGATTAAATATTTCCCAAATTAAGAAATTAACAATTTTAAATTTGAGCAGTATTTCAACTTGGGATAAGTTGTTTTATTTAAATTTTGAATTAATATGTCTAATTTGTTTTTTTTTGATACAAAGATTCAGTTATTATGGTTTAATTACTGTTTTTTTTTAAATTTTAGTTAAAATGTTCAACTTTATTCAGATATTTATTATTGAGATTCAGGTTATTTGCAGTTAAATGCAATTTTTATATTATGAATCAATAAATATACTTTTACTTAAAAAAATAAAAAATAAAATGGATGTGTTCTTAAAGATAGATCTGGTTAAAAGTTCTACCTCAAAGATAATTATGCATAGTAACACTCCGTTGTTTTATTGTCTCATGTTACATTTTTTTTTTTTTTTTTTATTTATTTTTGGACTTGGATTTTAACATTTAAAAAAAAAAAAAAAAAAGAAAAAAAAATTGTAGATTTTTGCTATTTCTTTAAATGCAATAAAACTTTGAATTAAGTTTATGTTTTAATAACAAAAATAGAATATTTTATTGCAATTTTCTCAAAATATAAAATGAAAAAAAAAATGAAATTCCCCAAAAGTGGAAACGGAATAAAGGAAAATTTGAAACCAAAAATTGGGGGCCCTACTCCCAACATAGCTCTGTGCAAGCTGGTGGCGTGATGAATCTGTATTGGTGTGGGATATGTTCGTGTCATGAACACTGGTCAGTCTAAACACATGTACACCATCAGCAATTCAACAAAAACTCTTTTCAGTATAATATCAATACCTTTTGTAATATATGTATCTCATGTTGGAAAATTGTGAAATCACATAAAATTTTCAACTTGTCAAAATTGGGACAGTAATAACTAGAAGACTTAGAAATTTGTTTCAGTTTTAAGTTGATAGAAAAGATTTTCTGGACATTGTGAATGGTTCTCCTGCACTTCCTCTCCTAATGGTGATTTGCCGACTAAATTTCCTTATAAGTCTCTAATACGGCCAGTACCAGAAACTGACATTACAACAAAGTCCCATCTGAAGTCAAATGTTGATTCCACTCTTAAAATAACGAAAAAACTTATTTGTTAATTACTGAAGTACTGGTTATTCTTGCATACAAGAACCCAAATAAACACACACACAAAAAAAAACAAAAACACCCTTACTGCCAAATAGGAAAGCAGTGTTTCCAAGACACAAAAACTGACTGAACGGGAGATAACTAAATTAGATCAGAAACTATGCAAGCACCAATTCTAGAAAAAAAAAAAAAAAAAAAAAAAAAAAATCTGTTATTAAGAGGAAAGATCAAAGGATTTTTGGGTTATTAAATTATAATATATATATATATATATATATATATATATATATATATATATATATATATATATATATATATATAAAAAATTTTTTTTTCTTTTTTTTTTGTGATTTTCAGAATGTGCGAAATTTTGGTTAAAAATTTTGCTTTTCTTGTGGGGGGGTATGATAAATTTAGTACACTACAGTCTTGAAAAACACGCATTCATAAATTCTTGCAAAAATCAAATAATTGTCAAATTTTAATGAAATTTACAAGACTTATTCACAAATAAATGAAATTTATAATTTTTATGACAATCGTCACAATCATGCTAAAAAAACTAAAAAGTAAATTCCCTCTGCACTCATGAAATTTAGAGGAATTAATTTTTGTATCGCTTATGCAGACCTTGGAGAATTTTAATCAATTTTTTTTTTTTTTATCCGAAAATAAAAAATTACTACATTAACGAGAAAAGCTTTTAATTAAATAAGTTATTTAAAATAAATTAAAAATAACAGTACTTGTAAAAATTCATTATTCATCAGAAAAAAAAAAAAAAATGTTTAAGTCTTAAGACAATAAAATTAAAGACAAGCAACTAAGAAAAATACAATGAAACATTACGAAGAATATTTTCCTGAATTTTAAAGATTACTCGACTCACAACGGGACTGGGTAGTTAAAAAAAATTATATAAAAAAGAATTTTAAATTTGTTCTTTATTTTTGCATACAATGACGGTTCGAGGAATGACGGGAGAAGAGGAAAAAATTAAAGGTTTTACTTTTAAAAATACCCAAAAGAATTATTTATAAATTTTTTAAGCCATATCTTTCAAACTACAGAACCGAAATTTTAAAATACATTTTTGAAGTTAAATTAAAATGCGTTTTGTTTTCCGGGTATTTTTTTTTTTTTTTTTTTTTTAAATAGAGTTAGTTCATGATGGTATGAAACTCCCACACCCAAGTTTTGCAAATTTTCTCTTCAAAAGCAATGAACATTTTTAATGTCGGCAAAGAAAATCATTTATTTTAAAAGTTTGGATCAACGTCAAGAATATATCGTTCACCTTTGTCAATACACAATGCAATGACCAATGTGTACTGTATAAATTGGCGCGGCAAATGTAGCACAATTTAAAATTATACGCAATGTGGCCGATATTATTATCCTAAATACTTTTTGAAATAATTGTTTCAAAAGAATAGTAGAGCGGACTATAACTTTTAATGAGGTGCATAAAAAAAATGAAAAAAAAAAAAAAAGGACGAATGCAGACACGTGCGTAAACAGTGGAGTGGCCATCAAAATTCTTCCTATTTAAAGAAAAGAAATGTTGTGCTTCCCGGAATAGCATGATCAGTTTGTCTAAAGATCGAAGAACACGAAGGTATGTATGTAATTTCAAATATATTCAAAATTCAACAATACCCCAAACTTGCAAAGAATTTTCACAGAGAAAAAGCATCTCCCCAGTAAACAAGTTACAAAAAACTTAATTTTTTTTTTTTTTTTTTTTTTAATTTATGGGAAAATAGAGTTTTGTTATTCTCACAAGGTAATAACTGAAGAAATGGAAAAAATCATTTTAAAGCTCTTTCTAAGGCCTAAACTATATTATGGAAAATTTACGTTTTTACGAATACAGAGGACTGGTTTTGCGCAGATTTAAGCCCGCGACAGACAAGACAAAAGAAACGTTTAAATTAGTTCGTTTCACGAAGAAAATTATGCTATTGCTATAATTCGAAATTATACTTTACTTTTGTAGAGATATTTCATGTCAATGAAAGAAAAAAAGAGCAATTTGCATTTATGTTTAAAATTACTTGTATAACTTCTTAACTGTTCGGGAAGGAACATAACGCCGGTTACAGCGTTGTTTATAAACCGCGTTGTCATGTGCTCTCACTATAACAAAAATCAGTTTGTCAAAAAATAACTGCATTTAAAAAAATTAATCATTAAAAGAATATACTTGCTTTTTTAACTCTGGTGGATGTGCCTTACTCATTGTGGATCTAAATAAGATAAAAATAAGTTCCTTCTACTCCAGTTCAGAATGCGCACACCAATATGGCGACAACTTCCGTTTTTCTCTCATACAAAAACAGGAAGTAATGACTGCTGATTTTATTTGTTTTTGAACTTACTACTCATGATCCACAAATCGAGCGATGAGACATTCTTTCATTTTATTGTTGATCTGAATTTGGGTAATTTGCTTTTTAAGTCCCGCACTAAATATGTAATAAAAATTTGTTGAAAAAAAACAAAAAAAAAACACTTAAAATAAAAATGATGTCAATCAATCAATAACTATTTCAATTTAAATTCATGAAACTGTTTGCTAAAACTTTGAAAAAAATGTTTGCAGGAAATGAGATTTTCAAGTCTCAAGTGTTATGATGGCTTAATTAAATTTTCTACAATTCCCAAATACCCACAAATTTACTAAAAAATGTCATTAAAACTGTAACCCCAATTCTTGGCAATCATATTTTTGGTAGAATAACAGGTATGCATATTTTACTTGAAGCCTGCTTCTAGCTTATGATTAAAAGGAATTTCTATCCATAATGATCTGATCTATTACTTTAACTATAAAAGTAAAGTTCAAATGTGATAGAGAAAAGATCATAAGAAATATATTTTATTGATTTAAAAATTCTATTACCATTGTGGAATTTCCAGGTTTAGAAAACCTGACTCAGTTTCTATTGAAGGAATTTTGCTGAGATTACATTTTTGTGGGGTCTAGCAACAACAGTTGCTTTGACCCTTCAACATTTTTGACGGCATTGTAGTGAGTGGAAAATAACTTCCTTTACTCATTCCCTTCAAATTCGGAGACCTGAGGAAAAATATGGAAAGAAATTCCCAAGCCTATGTAAAATTTTCTTTGGACCAATGAAAACCCTGAAAGAATTTTCTCTCAACAATCCAAAAAGGCTAATTATTTCAAACTATCTTTCTTCATCTACTTTTGAACATATGCAACTATATATCATTTCTGTGAGCAATGAACTCTCTTACATTTGTTTTAAACATTTTTTAATATTATTTTGTGTCAGATCATTTAATCTAACTTATTACCAGTGATTCTAAGCCTCAAGGCACAAGAAACCCTTCATACAAATGCAATAATTATATGAGAAAGCCCCTTTCAAAATGAAGTATTGTATTGTCATATTATATTGGCACTCCCACATTTTTTAAAAACAACTGGAAGAAAAAGCTTAACCAGCATTGTTGTAAGACTGGTTCAGGATATAAAGAGACCTCAAAAGCAATCAATAGCCAAAACTTGTCTCTAGACCAGGAGAGACTCCCCAAGTGACAGTGCCCTCACAGAAAGATCTGTGGGTGCAAAAGTCGATAAGCAGACTTCTAAAAGGGGCCCCCAAAATACATATATATATACAGTATATAAAGGCAGATGAAATCTTTGTTTACCTGGGCAGACTAGAAGCAATAGAGTCCAGGACAATTTCTCTTGTGGCAATGGACACGAGGAGTTGGAAAGCCAGCCAACTCTACACAAAAAACAGTAAATGAGGTGCTGTCCACCCTAAAAGTGGACATTAAATATATCCACAGGCATAGCTATGTGCATGGAACCTACTCTTAGGTACCGCTGAGGAATGTGTAAGGTTTACACACAGTTCTTACACATTAAGAGGTATGAGATTTGTACCTGAATATTGGGGATGGCAGTGGACAAAAATTAACATTTACAGTGTCCCTGCATAGATTGAAGAAGAGCAGCTAGCAGCCTTCCTCTTGAAGTATGGGCAGCTGGAGGAGATGACCAAAATTGCCAGCAACAGATGCAAGACCAGGAATTATATCACAATTGTCTCCCTAACAAGAAGAGTTTTTTTGCTATACTCAGTATGGGGAGATCCGGAGGCCACTCAGTTGGATCTGGCAGCAAACTGGACATCTGGTGGCAGCATGCCCAAGCTTGACAACCAGGCCCAGAGTACCTGTAAAGTGGACAGCTTCAGAACTGCAGACCCCAGTGAATGACACTGCTAAACAAGAAGTGTGAACTGAGGTCATCCACAAAGGAAAGGCTAAACCAGCTCCTGTTCCAACTCGTGTCTGAAATAGGAAAGCTGACTGAAGAGAAGAAAAACCAATGCAACAACCCAGGAAACCAGTTGAAGGGGAGCTATAGCCATTGACTGAACCTCTGTGAATGCCACCCAAAAAAGGAAAAGAGAGGACATGAGACACAAGGATGAAAACAAAAGTGGAATTGATAGCACATTTCCAAAACATCCAGAGAAGCAAAAGAAAACTGCCTTTCTGCAAAAGAAACAAGAGGCAAAGGAGAGTGGAGAAAAGTCCCCTAATGTATCATGCACTGGCAAGGAAGTGGGTGTGGTGGAGGGGCACATCCTGGAGAAGAACCGTACAGTACACCTGATGTCAGCTCTTTGCTCCTTTTATGAATTCCAAAGTGTAGGAGGGAAGGATGTGAAGAATCCTGCCAACTTCCCTCAGTGTCAGATATTAATGACATTCCTGAAGAACCTCTATGAAAGTTCAAAGGTATGGGGGATGCTGGCTGCAGCAAGAGACGCTGTTCCAAACTGGCAGCTGATGGACACTGAGAGCCCCCATGTGAAAGCACTAGCAACACAATGCATGGGTAGAACATCAGTTCTTGTGCACCCATCCCTTTACTGAAATCAGCAGCAGCTCCAGCTTGCTAGCCATCATTATCTCCAGCTTGCTTTCAGCTATTGCTTCAGCCATCTCTAGATCCTGCCACTCCAGCCATCCTTTCTAACAATATTCCATAAACTGTCCTTTTCAGGAGAACACTCTCTAGTGACCCCAAAACTGTCCTTCTCAGGTCAATGCTATTTCTCACTCTCTACATGAGCTTGCCTAGTTCATTATTTTTGTTTATGTATTTTTCTTTAACAAAAATAAATTTGGCAATATTTATTTTCACTCAAGTCTTTTTGTTTGTTGTTGTTTGCCATTATATCACCCACAATAAATAGTGACTATGATGCAATATGACACAGCAATAAGTGATTACTTGACATAAAACAAAAAACCCTGCATCTACTACGGTTCCAAATGAAGCTACAACCAAGATGTCAGTCAATACAGCAATTTATTTCTGTAACCTGAAGCGATATTCACCTTCCAGAGATCAATGTTCGCCCTGCTATCAAACATAGTCAACAAGGTAGTGGACATACTTGAAAATCTCCTGGAATCAGAGCCATACACACACTTGAAAAGTGCAATTATCAAGAGGACTGGATTCTCTGACAAAGAATTACTCTGCAAACTTTTCACCGACACCAGTGGAGGTGACAGGTCTCTGTCCCAGCTACTGAAAATGATCAAGAAACGGATCTCCAGTTCAAGACAGCAGATTGCACAAACACAGCCACAATCGGGAAAGGCAGAACAACCCAGATATCTGCTGGTTCCATCAAACCTTCTGAGACAAAGCAAGGAACTGCAAAAAGTCTTGCAAATATCAGACGACCCAGGGAAACTGAAAGACTGGAGGGTAGCAGTGGTGGACCAAGCTGGTGGAAAAATACAATGCTGCTTGTTCTATGTATTCCACAAAAACAATGAACTAAAGTTTCTCGTGGACATAGGAGCAGCAACCAGTGCGCTACCCCACTACAGATTGTCATGCTCTCAAACCTGTTTAAGCTTCAAGCAGCTAACGGCCACCCCATAGAGACTTATAGTAAAAAGACTCTCACCTTAAACATTGGTATGCAACATGATTTTTACATGGTTATTTACTCAAGCCAATGTTAGGACACCTGTATTTGGAGCAGATTTCTTGGCACATTTTAATCTATAGCTGCACATGAATACAAGGACTCTGTCAGACAATACAACAAGCATCTGTATCATTGGTACCTGTACACGTTATAACATGACAGGAATCAGTGTCGCAACTTGCCACAATAGCAAGTTCATGGATATATTGGATCAGTACACAATAATCACGCAGCCATTTAAGAATACTGATTCAGAAAAGCATCAAACCCAGCACCATATCATAATTGGACAGTCTGCAAGTTCTCACCCATGAGGATTGTCAGCACACAAATATCACTCTACAAAGAAACAGTTTCAGAAAATGTTGAATGATGTCATCATCTGTCCATCAGACAGCCCATATGCTTCACCACTACACCTGGTCCTGAACCCTGAAAGTACAGATTTCTAAGTATGCGTTGATTCCAGAAAACTTAATTCCTCCACCATCCCCGATCACTCCCCAGTTTCTCATATCCATGACTTTGCATCAAGACTACAGAGTACCCACATATTCTTTAAGATCGACCTAACCAAGTCATACCACCAAATCCCTGTGCCTACAGATATTCCCAAAACAGTGGTTACTACACCATTTGGCCTATACAAATTCATAAAAATACCATTCAACCTGAGGAATGATGCTCAGACATTTCAATGTCTAATTGACAAAGTTTTACGCGGTCTTCCCTTCGCATACGTTATATTGACAATATCCTGATAGATAGCAATAACATCAATACACATAAACAGCATTTCCATGAAATGTTCCAAAGATTGTCTTATTTTGGTCTTCAGATCAATATAGACAAATCTGTCTCTGGCTCACCAAGCATCAACCTCCTTGGACACAAAATTGACACTGATGGTATCTTGTTTCTACCAGAGAAGATTAAAACCATCCAGGACATTCCTACACCAGCTTCAATCAGACAACTATGATGTTTCATTGGAATGATCAATTTCTACTGAAGATTTGTACAGAATTATTCAGAAATACTTCTCTACTTAACTAATCTTCAGAAGAACAAAAACATCACTTTGGAGGGCAATGCCATGCATGCATTCAACACTGCAAAAACACGCACTTACTGACTACAGACACATCTGACACAGGACTAGGCACAGTCATTGAGCAAGAACTAAAGTCCCAGTGTAAACCAATCATCTTCCTCTCAGCTAAACTCTCATCAACCCAAAGCAGATATAGTACCTTCTCCAGAAAATTACTGGCTATCTACTTATCAAACATTTCCACCAGCTACTTGAGGGAAGTGATTACACTATCTATACTGTCCACAAACCACTAACAACAGCTATGAAGACTAACTCAAACAAATACACATCTTGAGAAATTAGACATTTAGATTACATCTCACAATTCTCCCTAAACATGTGCCCCATAAAAGGTAAAGATAACACAGTAGCAGATACACACTCTCAAGCGTTGGACATTAATACATTTGCTGATGGCATACTGAGTCACAATTTAATAGCTGATGAACAAAAGTTAGACTCAACATTACAAGAAGTACACATGAGCTCTTCACTGCAATGCCAGCAATTCCCAGCAACAAGAGCTTCTACTGTGATGTCACACTAAATGCCCTCACACGTTATATTTCTCCCACACTCAGGAACATTTACATTGTTTGTTATACCCCAGCAAACAACACATGGTCAAGCTCATCAGGGAGTGCTTTGTCTGGCCCAACATGATCACTGACATCCGTGGGTGGGTTACCATGTGTCTGGAATGACAAAAGTGTAAAGTATATTGCCACACAAAATCACTTATTGGCACCTTCACTAACCCTGATGCCCGCTTCACAAACATACACATTGATATTGTTGAAGCTTTACCAATGTGTTAGGGTTACCAATACCTACTGACCATCATTGATTGATTTTTTTCCGATGCCCAACTGCCTTATCAATCAAAGGCATCAACACCACAAGTAATTATGATTGAGAGTGGAGCAGTCTGGTTGAAAGATTTCACAGATACCTAAAAGCTTCCCTGGCTATGAGATCTAACAACAACTACTTACTGGAATGAAGACATACCAATAATCCTACTCTCTTAAGGAAGATTTAGGTTGCACATCAGCCAAATTTGTTTTTGATGCACCCCTATCCTTACCAGGACAATATTTCTGTGACATATCAGTGACTATACACCACATTAAATAACTGACCTTGTGTCACATCCTGCTCCAGTGGTGGGGGGTGAAAATATCCAGGTGTTCTGCAATCAGTGACTATGATCATATTGTAGTATCTGTTCCACTGCCATGTCCAGCTAAGACAAGCTTTGTGTGTGGTGGGGGTCATGTGTAAATACCCAAGTGTTCTGCAGTCAAATG
The DNA here is from genome assembly GCA_963932145.1 of Acanthosepion lycidas. NCBI lineage: Eukaryota > Metazoa > Mollusca > Cephalopoda > Sepiida > Sepiidae > Acanthosepion > Acanthosepion lycidas. The sequence goes on along the minus strand of OZ010593.1, from coordinate 46,853,772 downwards.
CTATGATCATATTGTAGTATATGTTCTGCTGCCATGTTCAGCTAAGACAAACTTTGTGCCCAATCCTGTGCAAGAAGGATAAAAATTGACCGATATTCTGACCCAAGTATATGTGCTCAAGTATCCTACGTTAAATAACTGACCTTGTGTTGCATCCCACTCCCGTTCTCATTTTTCTCAAGAATAAAAACCTAGAAAGCCCTTAATAAATAAATTATTAAATAGGATTGGCTCTATTTATAAGGATAAAGATGTTGTAATAGTCCTATATTGGATACCAAGCCATACTGGCATACAATAAAATGGAAAAGCCGACAAAATGGCAAAGGAATCGCTGGACATAGCCCTCTCAAATGTAAAGATGCCACACACTGACTTCCAACTCACCGTAAACAGGACCATTAAAGAAAAATGGCAGCAATTATGGAACAACTGTGTAAACAATAAACTTCTCAACATCCAACCAATTATCAGTGAAAGACAGAAAAGAGCAGGCGGTTCTAACCAACTCTGTATAGGACACACACCACTAACATCTACTAAAAAAATGAGGAACTGCCAATGTGTGTCGCCTGCCAGGAATTATATACAATGAAACACATTGTACTAAATTACTGTAACTTGTAGCAAACCTGAAACAAACTCTACAAATTGGATAAGTTAAAGGATCTTTTTGAAAATATCAAATCCAAATAACATCATAAATTTCATTAAAGAAATTAGGCTCTCCAGGAAAATATTAAAAAAAACAAAACTGTTTACCAAATCTTCTTACCTACATTGTTTTGTAACCAATTTTTGAAGGAAAAATTACTACCAGCAATACATTTGACTCTCAACAAAATTCCCTTTTACAAAATATGTCAATGAAACCTGATCGACAAAATGATTCCTTACAAAGAATACATACTCTATTCATACAAACCTATCTGAAAATTCTTGTCAGCATTAAATAACCCTTTGAGATTGATATGCCGTTAAACTAAATAAACCCAAACTCTTCTATTTTTGAACTTTTTTGACATTTACCCTTTTTATGTAAGTTAATAATACATAGTTTCAGAAACTTAACTGTTTTTTTACATCCATGTGGTACTATTGTTCTTCTCTGAATATATACTACTACCCCTCAAGATTAATTTGATTTATGTTGTGTTATTTCATCAATTTTGTTATTAACCTAAAATTTCATATTTTTGGCACACAATGTACTAGCACTGTGTATGCCCCAGATAACCCGTAATAGTTTATTGTGCAATAAACATTTTATAATTCTCTACCTATGTCTTCTGTGTTGTCTGTGCTGCTATTGTTATTACTCCCCCACCCCAATAAGATTGATTCTGGTTAATATTAGCAGAAAGTGAAAGGAAAGTAGTAAGTAGTAATAAATTAAATAAATCAAATAAATAGTAGTAAGTAGTAATAAATTATTAGGTTGGTGCAAAAATAATGACGTAATAATGTTGTTTTTTGATGTATTTTTTAACGTCAAAAATCAACATTATCCAATTTGCGACACATTCGATCTAGGAATGCGATGTGAAGCATATATTGACGAATCTCAATGCTAGGCATACCCAGACCACCCTCAGATGGATGAAGGCAACAGGTCTCCCGAGATACCATAGCGACCTTGCCTCTCCACAAGAAAGAGAATAAGAGCATTACTAATGACATTAGTGTAGCATACGGAAGTGGAAGTACTTAGAGTCGGTAAAGGAGAATTGGGTAGATGTGTGAAAGACATACTTCCGCTCTCTCCTTCAAGGAAAGATTCTTCCGAGACCATAAATTAATTGCAATTTCGGCCTTCCCTTGTAACTCTGACCAATTCATTTCCAACTGGATATCATGATCGAACCAGACCCCAAGTATCTTGATCGGCCCACCCGTCCAGAGGAAAGGTCCAAGAAGAGAAACTCCCTTCCACGCACCCAATAGCAAGCCAACAGACTTATCGTCGTTGATCTTGGCCCCTGTCACCATCTCATAACCACAGATCTCTTTGCTGACTTCGTCAATCTTGGCTCTGCTCGACACAATAACCAAAACGTCATCAGCATAGTGGTAGCACCAGGCAGGGAAATTCCGCGCAGGACCGGATTCGCCTTTAACTTGCGAAGGAAAGGTTCCAACGCAAGAACGTAAAGCAAAGGCGAAAGTGGACAACCTTGACGAATGGAACGAGACAATACAAAAGGCTCTGATTTTACCCCATTCACCTCCACCAGCACTGGGAGTCGCATACAAAAGTCGGACACAGGAGAAAAAGTCCAGCCCGAAACCGGCCGCCGAAAGGACAGCCTCCAGGAAACGATGGTCAACCCTATCGAAGGCCTTGGGCTGATCTAAATTGATCAGCGCAGCTTCACTATTGACTTGTTCTAAGATCAAGTGTACCATATGAAGGTTGTCCTGAATAGTCCTGCCATTCACAGCACAAGTCTATTCGGAGCCAATCAGACTAAACAGGACAAGCTGCAAACGGTTGGCTAAGATCTTTGCCAAAATCTTTAACTTTGTGTTTAACATAGTTATCTAACCCATCCCCACTGTGTTTGTCCTTATGCAGCAACTTGATCACATCCCTGGTGAAGCATTGAGGTATAGACCCCGGCTTCCTTCAGTTGTTGAAAATCAGTTCCAGCAAAGGAACAAAAATGGGTAACTGCCTCAAGTAAACTTCGTAGGGAAGACCATCAGGTCCTGGAAATTTATCCAGACCAATATGTTTCAGCGCTTCCCATATTTCTGATTCTGTAATGAGACCCTCGCACCCAGCCACTTCAGCTTCCTCAAGGCAGGGAAATTCGGCTAAATAGGCATTGAACTAAGCAGGGCTCAGACCAGGCTCCCTGGTGAAAAGTTCCTGAAAGTAATCCCGAAAGTCCTCATATATGCTGGCGCTTGTAGTCACGGTCCGCTTATCCAGCAATGTGACGCACGCGATATGTTGCCGAGACACGCTCCAATTCTCCTCTGCACGCAATTCAGCGGCCATATCCGTTGCCTTTTTAACCTGGCTCTAACTACCAGAGTTTGATCCTTCTTGATAAGCAAGAAGGACAACTCTGTCTTAGCTAAGGCTATTTCTCCACTATCACGGAATTTAACTGCCCGATCAACTTTTTGTTCTAAAGCCGTTTGCGCCGCTAATCTATCTAGATTGAGTCGACGACTAAAATCAGCAGCAAACATTCTAATTTTTTATATTAATATCTCCCACGAGGCATTTCCTACAATTGCCTCCATCAATTCCCTCTGTATCATTAGTAGCAGCTGGTCCCGGAAATCCTGCTCACCAAATAATGAGCAGTTTAATTTCCAGTAGCCAGCCAATGTCACCTTAGGCTTAGCTAAGTTTACATGGACCCAGAAAAGCCTATGATCCAAGTAAACTATATAATGGAAGCTTGGGCACCCTAAGAGCCCTACATCGACTCTCCTAAGACTCAGTCGAGGTAGCTAGCAAGCATCCCAGGAGCCAAGTTGCCACTATTTGTCCAAGTCCAAATTACCTCCCGAAGGTGCTCATTTCAGCACTTATCGACAAGATCAAACCTGTCGATAGTCCCGAAATAGTCTCACGTCCAGGTTGCTAATACCCAAATTTGGCCCTATGCGATCTATATCGGTGTCAAGGACGGCATTCCAATCCCCCACTAAAATTACCCGTCGAGATGTCGTCAAGAATGGCTCGATCTGTCGAAACAAAGTAGGTCGCTCAGAATGGCTATTGGGCACATAAACCCCAATGAGACACAGAGCCTTATCCTTTATGGTAACATCCAGCATGCAAAGCCTGCCCGCAGGATCTGCGAAGACAAGAGTACATGCAGCCTTCAAAGACTTGCTCACCAGCCAAAAGACACCTCTCGAACGACCATAAAAACATGCTGAATAAAGGGAGAAACCCTTAGTATGTCCTCATAGTCATGAGAATAAAACCTCCAAGGTCTCTTGTATGCAACAAAACATTCACCCCGAGGCACTGAAGGTTGCGAGAGAGCCGCGCCCTGCGAGACTCCGACCTCAGGCCTCGGACATCTATACTAACTAACCAGAGACACTTTTATCTAACTGATTAGGGTTGCTTTCCTGAATTGAACATGGATTGGGTAAGGATACCAACTGCCTCCCCCATCGACCCATGGCCCATCTCTGTCTTGATGGTGCCTTCTTGGGAGAGGCCGCCTATATCTCAAGGGAAAGCCAATTTTAGTGCTCTATAGAGGGAAGGGTGAACAAAAACAGGAACCCTCCCAGCACAAAATTGTTTCATTTTTTTCAATTTCTCATTTTGAACAATAGCAATTGGCGAGGACATTTTAAACGAGGCTATTGCCTCATCAAGCATGGTCCAAGCCTGTTTAGCCCCTGTCCCAGTTCTTATGACAGTATTTTTTTCTGCCTTAGGAAAGTTTTTGGGCTCCTCAATGTCTTTATCAACAAATTGTCTAATTAATAAAAGGTATTTTAAGTTTTTTATCCTGTTCCCGTAGTCTCGGGCTTTTTCCGCTTGGGTAGGGGATATTCTGCAAATATCTTCCCCAGGGTTGAAGATGTGCTTCTGCTTTTTCCTATTTACTGTTAAGTCCTGTGTGGGACTTCTGCGTCTCTCGATGTGGGGAGGGGGCATTTCCGGTGTTTTAATGGGAGAAGGACTGGGTGTGTGGCGAGGCGTATAAGTTTTTCTGAAGAGGCTGGGGTTTCTACTGAGAGGAGTTGAGGGATGAGAAAAAGATGTGGATGGAGTGGCAGGTAAGGTCTTCTCTCTACTAAGAGGGGTTGAGGGATGGGAAGAATGTGATGGGTCAAAGGGTGTGATGGAGTGGCCTTCTTTGTAGAGTAGGTCTTGGGCTGACTGGAGGTAGAGGGCTGGGAAGCCTGTGCAGAATGAGGGGCAGTGGATGCAGAGGGAGAGGCTGTTTTAATGGTGGAGGATTTTGTCTAATTTTTCTTTTAATTTTTTGACTTTTTCAGTCTTTTGGAATCCTGGATCATATTTTTTTTTAGTTCTTTCAGGGTCAGGATTGAGGCCGAGGAGTCGCTCTTACTATTGACAGAGGAAGTGAGACTGTTAGTGTGTTTTGTCACAGGGGCTTCAGGGGACTGAGGACCTGCTGTGTGGTCAGCAACCTGCCATTCCCCGTCTCCCTCCTCCATAACTGCGCTTGCAGCAGGAGAAAGCTCTTCAGGGAATGGAAGCTTAGGTGTAGGCCTAACTGGGGGTTTAAACACTCCGGTCCCAGAAGCTGGCATGCCCATTACAGGTGAGGTGGATTTCAAAGACGCGGTCAGAAGGGGAGTTTGGTCAACTGAGGCCTTCTTCTATGGGCAGGAAGAGGAGAGGTGACTAGTCTCTCCACACTTCGAACAAACTGGTTTACAGCCAGCCACTATGACTGGCAGCTTCAGGCCCCCAACACCCAGACAGTTGGGGATGGAGATGAAGGCTTTACAATCCAACATAATGTTGAAACTCCATCCCCCAGTCAGGCTATTGCAGGAAGCACCTAGAGTTTCTCCATAATGGGAGAAGAAAGCCGTCAAGTATTCCACGATAACTTGAAGAGTGACCTCGTATATTGCTACATGGGTCCTTCTCCTGTCTTTGTACTCTGATCAGTTCCCAACTTGTTGCTCTTACACAGTCTTCAGCTGTGGGTAACAATATGTCTCACATGAGAAAGCCTTTACCCTTAACAATTCGAAGTGGCTTAAACCCCAGGGACTCTAGAGTTTTAATCACTGTGTCTTTTGTCAAACACTTGACACTATTCTTTTATCGATCATCTTCAGTTCAATGGCGTCCTACAAGAGCCCACCTTCTACCACAAGGTGTGTGTAACTCTTGGCACGCTCCAAGAACTCCACAATATCCATGATTTATTTAGGTGAGGACTTTTAACAGGGCTAATTCCTGGCCTTGGCGGTATTACTGATCTAGTCTTTTTGGCCATTCTTGGCCTCCATATTTTTGCCTGATTTTTTACCATTATTGGCCAACAGACTTTTTTGGATTCTTTCTTGGCCATTATTGGCCTCCATACTTTTGGGTTTTTTTTTGGTCTTTTCTTGGCCATTATTGGCCTCCATAATTTTAATTTCACCACTAACGGCCTCCTTGCTAGAGGAAGAAGATTCTACAGCCGGGTATTCTTCTAAATTGTCTTTATCTGGAGGGTCTTTTTTAGGATTAAACCAGTGTTTCCTGACTGACTTTCTAAAGTAAGCCATTTTTTATTTCTTTTTTAAGATTAAAAAAGAAGGTACTCTTTTTGCCTTCTTTTCCATTTTTTAAAAGGGAAGTGAAGGGGTGAAAAAAGAAAAAAAAATTGTTAATAGGTTTCACCTATAGGTGAAACAGAAAATTCAGACAAAATATAAACAGACAAAAAAAAAAAACAGGTGACAGAAAAAAAAAAAATATGCAAAAAACAAAGCTCATCCAAAAGCAAGATGGTGAGTCAAAGGATTGTACAAAAAATGATAAATGAACAAAGTTTGCCTAAAGGCGAAACAACAAATTTAAAACAGTTGAAAAGAAAAAAACAAAACAGATAGACGTATAAAAATTGATGAGAGACGAGTGAACAGAGTTCGCCTAAAAGCAAGACAAAACATACAAAAAAAAAAATAGACGATAGATGAGAAGGAAAGAACAAGGTTCGCCTAAAGATGAAATTACAAATTTAAACAGTAAAAAGGAAAATACAAAACAGAAAGACGTACAAAAAGATTAAATGGAGGACAGATGAGAATAAACAATAAACAATAAGACGAAACACTATACAAAGAAAAAGGAAAACACTATACAAAGAAAATACAAAACAATACTATACAAAGCTAATCACAAAACCAAAATGGCTGACACTAAGAACAAGTCAACCCGATAACAAATTAAAAAGTAAACAAAAGAAAAAAATGGACAGATTAGATAATATAAATACAAAAAATTAGAACAAATATGGACACAGAAACTTTTAAACAAATAAAACATGGAAAAGTTAAAGGATATTTAAAAGGAAAGAACAAATAAAGAAGTAACACATAAGAAAAAAAAATAAAGTCTGTCGAAAGAATAATATGGAGAAAAATAAACAGAAACTCTGGCAGGGGCTGCAAAATAAAAAAAAAAAATATATATATTTAAAAGGGAATTTAAAAGTAAAACAAAATAAAAAAAGTTAATAATAAAAGAATAAGAGCAAAATAAAGGGAAAAATAAAAAATGGGGAGGGTAAAAAAAAAACTGAAAAAGAAAAAATCAAAAAGCTTTTTCAAAACAGTCATACGAATGCAAGAAAGACAGTAAAAAAAATGGATCAAAACTTAACCAAAATGTAGTTCAAAGAGAAATATAGAGAGTCAGGAAAAAAGTTGTGTGGTAATCAGGAGTCAAAAAAAAAAAAAAAAAAGTCAGTGACACGACAGACAAATATCGCAGCTCTCACTCTTCCTCAAGTCACTCGTAGACAGTTGACTTTATAGGTACTTACTACCTATAGTGTAATCATTCATGGGGGTGACTGGTTATTCCATTACATCAGACATGTACTTGTACATGTAAATTCTCCATGTAAAGGCTGCTACTGAGAAAATGATAGACCAGAAAGTAGTAGACTAACTCAGGCTGCTGCTGCAAAAGACTGTCATCAAGTAGAAAGACTTAACCGTCTTGGTGTGTAAAGTTTGCTGCAGCTGAGAAAAGAAATAGACTCTATGGTGACCTAGGATGATAAATGACTACTTCCATAATATGAAGGACTTTCATAAACCCATGAAAATTTATCTCAAACTTGAGGACACAAGTTCCCAAAATCTGAATATTTGTCAAAAGGGCTCCAGAAAAGCAGCATCACAGAGGTAGGTCAACCTTTTCTCATTCCCACTTTGAACTTCAAATTTCAACTTCCAACCTTTAAACTTGCATCATTTTGAATTGTGAACTTTTGAAGTAAGTAAATTTTGTTTTGTTGCTAAGGTATTGATTTATATGAACTGTTGCTCTAAAAGAAATTTGTAAAAAGCTTTGTTGTTATGAAAAACATTTGCTTCTAAGAGAAATCTAATTTATATTTGAATGAAACTGTTAACCTGCCTTGCAAATTTGAGGTGCACAAAGGAAATTTTGTGTAAGGCTTATATTGTAATTTGTACTATTTTATATTGGGAAAAATATTTTTATCATTGTAATAAATGTTTGCTTTTCTGTAAATTTCTCAAAAGTGTAAGTCTTGTGTTTTTTTGTTTGTTTATGCCATTCAAAATACTTGTGGTAAGAGACTTAACATTTTCTTTTCTCCCTTTCTCCCAATAAATCATTTTAATACTGCTATTCTATTATTCTCAATTGGACAGTTTGAGTTGCTATTATTGGAATCTTTAATGTTTTTTTGTATAACCTGTACAATATTTTCAGATATAAATAAAAATGAACCAAATTTGTATAATCAGAATTTTTTTATAGGATATCCAAAGTAATTATAATTAAAATGATATATTTTTCAACTTATATATTGTAATTTCAAAGAAGAAATGAAATATGACCTGAACACCAAAAAATAATGTTTGATTCCACACCCTTTCTCAACAATGACTACCTTCAAACTGGTCATCAATAAACTTAGATTCTCAAACCCTTGCTTTGCAGTTTATTTATTTTTTTAACTTGTATTGTTTTATCATTCACTGTTCTATACAAATCAAAAATGTCTATAGAACAAAAATGTTTTACTGATTTTTATTTTCAGAAGATAATCTACTTAATCCATATTCTTCTGTCATTCACTTAAAATGATGCCCCCCTTCCCTCCCATATATTGTGACCATTTTGTTCAAAGTTCATATTTTTATTGATTTCATATGAAAACTGAGAAATTTTCCATTATATTTCAGTGAAAATTTCACTTTCCAAGATTACAATTTTTAATCATAGTTTAAATATATGGGAAAAAGAAAGTGTCAATTTAAACAGATATCAATAGGATATGGGTTAAATTTACATGGGTACCAATAAGGGTGATCAGATCTGTAACTTCAGTCATTTTTTACTAAAATCAAAAATGTATTTGCAAAATTCAAAAACCACTTTAGAAACACAACAACCTAATAATCATAAATTTATTCTTTCTTCTTAGGAAAATGTTATGCTTTGCTTCAAATTAGACCTCTTTTTGATTCACTTCACATCAAGACATGTCAGCTGGATGTGACTACTACACAATAAAAATAAAAAAGTCACTCTCTGTGCAGGGATTCTGAGCATTGCATCCAGCTCACAAAACAAATTCCTCATAAAAGAAATATAAAATAAAATTTAAATGTCAGAGCCAATCACGAACGTTGCTATGAAAGCAAAAACATGACAAAAAACATTGAGTCATGTATCCACTCTGACTGCTTAAAAGACCCACTTGGGGACACTCAAGACAGTACACAGGCAGTTCATAGAGTTCACCAGTAGCCTCTGGCCTAACACAAGCTTCAACACCAGGCCCATATACAACCAAATCTCCCATCTTCCAGGCTTCCTCTTTGCTGACTCCCTCATCCTCCAGGTTGCTTCTCTTACCTACAAAGACACATTCTGCCTTGATCCTTTATACCAGCAATACAGATAATTTTATTTTAACATATCTTTCTGTCTCACTGGCAATACTTTGTTTTGTTTTTTTCATTTGTTTCTCTTGCAACCAACAAATATATAACATAAACAGTGTTATAAAACTCTTTCATCTTCCTATTTCCCCACAGTAATACTAGTTGAACTACCTAAATAAAACTCATTTTTTATTGTTGAGTTCTTACTTTATATGGCATTTTATTGATAGACAAAATAAAAGTTTAATGAGAAATATGGTTCTTATTGTCACTCATAACATCTGACCAACAAACAGCCAAAAGGACTCAAGAAAAATTTCTGTTGAAATTGACATCAACCTAGCACTGGTCAGTTCTGTTTAACTACTGCATGTCAACTACTGAAATAACCAAATATCAAATCCCCACAGCCAGTATCCTTGACTTTGAATCTTCCTGGCAAAACAGCCAAATATTCTATTTCATATACACTCTACATAAAAAAAAAACACTTAAAATTACAAATATACTTAAATTCACATGACATGATCATGTCTTGTTTTCATTGAATCACATTTAACATGTCTTGTTTTCATTAGACTAAATTTAAAAATGACATATACCTTATGAGGTATGCTGTCAAATATTTGGGTGTATCAAAAGTAATTCTGTTTTAGCAGAAAAGATATAACAACAAATGCAAGTTTCAACATTTTCAACAACTGCTGTTCCAAAGTAAGGCAATTTTTTCATTCTACTTTTAAAGAAATCTGCAAAAAAATATTGAACTACTGTTTTCAACTTCTTTGTTTTCTACCACTTATAAAATATTCCAGTGAGTGAAACAAATAAAAATTCTGTAGCTGCTAAACCTGGCAAGTATAGAGGATATGGAAGAAACTGCCATCCTAATTTTATTGGGGGGGTATTTTGCAGATTATGTACTTGTATTTTCATGCACAAAAATAACACCTTTTCTATTTACCAAAGCAGAAGACTTCTGACATAATGCTTCATTTACTCAATCAAGTTACTGATGTTGCAGGGGACAGAAAGACAAAACCTTGTTGTTGCTGTTGTGGAGCTTAATTCCTTCTCCACCTCAGCAAACGTAAATCCAAGCATCAAATAAAAGAGGGCATTGAATAGGAATAAATAAATAATTTATTTACATATATATATATATATACAAAGACTGGTAACTTCTATTTGTTGTTGTTGCTAATAGTGGTTAAATTAGAAGCAAAATGGACAATTGGTAGTGATGGTGGTTGTCATTGGTGGTCTTCTCTCTCTCTCTCTTGGCATGTTGGTGTTGACATCAAATGCTGATCTGTGTTGTGTTTCTCTTTCAGTGTGTCGGTGTTGACATTAAATGCTGGTCTGTGTCAGGTCTGTCTGAATTTGGGTATATATATATAGTTTTTAATCTGTTTAAAATTAAGGTTTTGGTTTTTTGAGTGGGTGTGACTCTGACTAGTTATAACATATTATTAATTTTGTTTTGGTTAAAGAAATTGTATGCGTGAAACTGATGCACAGAAAATGTATTTATGCAGTCTGTTTTGGGTCATTCAGTGGTCAATATCTGATTTATGTAGAAAATGTAGGAGGCACAAAACTGGCAATAAACATCTTCAATAATGGTCCTTCCATGTTTCAATTGTTTCTATTGGACAGCACCTTTTATATTCCACCACACATAAAGCAAGGACTTCTATATACAGAGTTCTGGTTTTGGTGTCTGCACTGCTTTCTCATTTTGTGATAACCACTGTCTTTTTTCATTTTCTGTTGAAATGCAAAACCCATTTTTCATCACCCGTAACAATGCAAAACAGAAAATGAATGGTTGGTATTCCTGTTTAAATAAAGGACTGCTGCAGTGAAAGTTCATATGGAATCTAAACCTGCCACCTACAATAGCTCTAAAAACACTAAATAAATCTCCAATGAACAAATATATCATTAAAAAAAATGAAGAGAAAATATTACCCAATACTGTTTATATTAGGACTTTATTATTGTGACAACATTTTTGCCCATTGTGTTGTCTGAATTTCATTAGGTGCTTGTCAATCCAGACAAACTTCAGGGAACTTTGAACTGAATCCTTTATTTAATCTATGGGGGTAGATGTTTTTTTGCTCCACTGTCCATGTCTCAAGATATCTCATCTTGTTCAGTATTGCTCAGTTATTGCTTGCTCTCTTTTCACTAAATCTAAGTCTGTACTCCCTGTCCCAGAGATTGAATGCAGAATTACTAAATCGTCAAATTCATAAACCAATACTTTAATCCCCTTGGCTACTGTTCCATGGGACACTCATGAATCTAGAATTAGTAACTGTTGCTATACAGAAATGTTGTGTTAAAAACAACAAACATAATGACAATCATTTAAAAAAATATATGAAAGAATTTACATCCTTATTTTTATAGAAACTCTTTTTGAGCCAATGCACAAGTTAAACAAGTATTATGCTACACAGTCAAAATCAAGATGTTTCTGGCATCTATGGAATAGAATGCTGAAAACTTCCTTTTTGAAGGAGATAAGAAAAACTTGATAATGATATCCAACCAATACACTTTGTAGTGAGTTTGTCTATATTTTTGGAGAACAATACGAATAACCACACTCCTTGTTTTAAAAGAAGAAACAATTCCTGTGCTGAGTTACTTTTGTTCGAATTTATTGACCATAAGATAGTCCACTATTACTAGCTTCATTTACACATGGTTTCTTTTCACTCAACTTGGTGATATAAGATAGTCCAGTATGAATAATTCTTGAAGTTGGTATGAATCCCAAACTGTTCTGAGATACTCTATTGGAGAAGTGATTGGTCTATACTAGCCATTCAATTTCTCTTTTTTTTTATCAGTCTTGGTTGATAGTGGAAGTGTCACGCTATTTCAAGTTAAAAGTTTTGAGTTATCTCCCTTTATTACCTTTATTTTACTGAGTTATCTCCCTTTATATTTAATTCACTTTTTTTCTTTTTTAAAATCATTTTGCATTAAGCAATGTGATAAAGCCACTCATTACAAAGGGTTACTAAGAAAACGTTGCCGAGGAGAAAGGACAAAAAAAGAAATGGTTTCAGAGAGAAACGATATGACAATTGACGATGCATTTAAATTTTTGAAGATTATATTTGACAGGAAGGCAAAAAACTGGAAGAGATTTCTACAGGTGAGAAGTGTGAGAGAAGAAACTATTATAATAGAGTTTACAGTTGCATCTAGCAATTTCAACAATAAGCTAATAGACCTAACTTCCAATCTAGTACTACACTTGTCATTTTTTATTAAATTTTTGGCAATGTTTAACCTTCATGCCTGCAAAAAAAGGTGTATCAAAAGGACAATTATTTCCTTCACACCACTTTTACTGCACACACTTTTAATTTCTTTGGCAATGTTTATTTATAAGATTATACAAATATGTGAACCAAGTACAATGCAATATTTATTACTTACCTTTTATAAAGAAAGAAATTTAAAAATGATTTTTTTTATTCAAAAATTTATAAAAATTACAAAATTATCAAAATATGTAAACCAACTACAATGCAATATCTACTATTTATTTATTTATTTATTTATTTACTATTTTATAAATAACTATGAAAACTATTTTAGTGCATTTATGCAATGAAAGCAAGTGAAATAAATTATTGGGAAATGCATTCTTTCAAAATTTATAATTAAAGGTATTCATCATTATGTGTTTATTTAAATTTTCTTGTTCACAGATATTTTTAAAAATTTATGAACAAAAAATCTTTTCATGTTTATTTCTTTATAAAATGGTAAATAATAAATATTTCATTATAGTTGGTTTGCATATTTTTATAATCTTATAAATATAAAATTATTTTTGTAAATAAGTAATCTAATATATAAATAGTGTTTAATATTTAATATCTTTGTTAATTCTCAAGAATAAAGAAAATGTATAAATCCACTTTCATGTGTTTGGGTTTTATTAAAATTCTAATTATTGATTTTAAATATTGTTGAGGGAGTGGAAAGAGTTAACAGTAATAGCAGTGTGAAGCAAATAACCATTGTTATTTTTTTTGGGGGGGGGGTCACGAAGGTTAAACATTGCCAGTTTTTTTAATTTGATATATGCTTTACAGCCTGTACCATCTAATTAAGTTTTCTTGAATATACAGAGTGTTAGACAAAGTAAATATTGTTTAAAAGAAAACGGAGCATCTACTCATATGTGAATATCCACTAAAAATAACATGAAATAAAAATATGTTGGATAAAAAAATAAAAAATAAAATAAAATCCATTAATTCTTGATATATATAGTGCCAGGCTAAACAATGGCTCCCTCTGCCCTGAGGGATGCAGATTTGATTACTGCCAAAGGGCACAAATTTTTCTTTAATAAGATTTCTTGAATATTCAGGCCAGTAGATGAAAAATAAATAAAAATACTGTTTAATGAATAAACAGTGTGCCTACTCAAATACAAGTATTCACTAAAAATAACATTTAAAGTCATATATATATATATATATATATATATATATATATATATAGGATTATAAAATTTGTCACATAGCTGATTGATGTTATATTCAACACCTCAACTATAGAGTTTCATAGATTAACTTTTGTAATTGTTCAGTCCACTCTTCAGGAGGTTTGAGCAACATATATATGTGTGTGTGTGTGTGTGTGTGTGTGTGTGTATATATATATATATATATATATATATATATATATATACACACTTGTACTCTGTGAGAACTCCAGTTCTTCAATTCAAACACAGTTTTCATTGCATTTGCCTCTGAGCCACTGAATAACTAAGCCATGAAGGCATATCCGACTTGGCTGGCATTAATAACTGACCCCACAGCCAGCAAATCAAACAATCAGCAGTGATACCAAGGCACTTCTCCCAACAGTGATGCTTTCAGACCAGTGACAAAAGTGGCAGCAGTAGAGACTATTCAGATATTGTATAAAATAATGAGAAAATATATCTTAATAAAAGCAACTATTACATGTTTTAGAAAAATTATATTCAATTTATCAAAAACAATACTGTTTGTAATGGACAATATTTATTTACAATTTACTCCTGTAGATTAAATAAAGGGTTCAGTTTGAAGTTCCCTGAAGGTTACCTAGATTAAACAGTTGCTTTAACCAGCACCTTATTTTGTAAAAATACCAATTTATATCAGGACTGAAATTCCCAAGCATTATTTGTAACACCTATTTAAGCTTTGGAGTAGTTCTTGGTCTGTGTTCAACTGAAGAATACTAACAAAATTAATCACACTTAGGTTCAGCTGGGGACCATCAAAATAGAAAGAAACTTTTCATAAATATGGAATGTGTAATATAGTAGCTGGAATTTACTTTTTCACTAATGTCTTTATCTTTGTTATCACGTTTCAGTTGTTGCACAACTTCTTCAGGAGTTGGTTGGTTTGGTCTAGGTAACCTTCAGGGAACTTCAAACTAAACCCTTTATTTAATCTACAGGAGTAAATTGTAAATAAATATTGTCCATTACAAACAGTATTGCTTTTGATTAAAAAAAAAATGTATTGATAATATTTATGATGTAATATTTAACATTCATAGATGATGTAATACTTAAAACCCATAGTAAGAAAAAAATTGGATAGCAGTAAATAAGTTTGAGTTACTGGTTTTAAATAATTTTAAATTTATGCAAATGCTTAAAAAATGGTTTAAAACCAAAGAATTAAAAATAATTTTCAAATAACTGAATTTTATGACAAGAATTCATTAATATTCTATTTTTATTTCAAATAGAAAACACATTATTAATCAAAAATTATTTTTACAATTAATGTATCTTTTGGCGACATTTTTAATTTAAACTTTTACACAATTATCCTATTTCTCAATTCAGAAATACACTTGTAAAATTTTATCAACTAAATAATTACTAAAATAAAAAAATACAATCAGTAAGTAAAACTGATTGTATTTTTTCATTGACGAGAAATCATATAATGATTTTAAATAAAAAAATGTACAAAATATCCGGAAAATTTCGGCAATTTTTAAAGATTTTTAAATTTAAATTGTGTAAAAATATGAAATCTTACAGCTAAGTTCTACAACTTTTAAAAAAGTACTCAGTCTTCTTTTCAAAATCTTTATGACGTATAAACTAGATGCTTACCAGTAAAGCAAACCTGAGCACATAAATCTATGACGTCATCATAATAGAACGCAAGCGCGCCGCCATTTCTAACACATTGTAATTAATGTAGCCTGGATTTTTTTGTCGACAAACATCAATGATCGGTGAGTTTTGGGGGGTTTACTTTTCTCTGTCTGCATCCTTATTTACATACTTAATGTCTCTAGTTACTTTTACCTTTGCTGCTATGTGTTTGAAACTTTGTTCTTTTATTCTTTTCCTACTTTTATATTGGCTCTCGTTTATTTTGATATAATACCAGATGAAGGAAGGCATGATTGACCTATTTTTCATGTTACGGAATCCCAATCGATCTAAAATGTCAAAATGAGCCACACGGCTCATTCGCGAAATTAATGTAAACATTTACGAATTATTGATATGTGTGTGTATACATACATACATACAACAAATATGAATTTTTAAATGAAGTGTTTGAAAAGTAAAAACAGTTTATTAGTATATTTCACAACCAAAACAATAGCTTTTGAAACTATTACTAATCATAAATCAGTTTGTTTATTTTTGTTGTTGCTGTTATAAATCATGCTTTGCTAACTTTGAATTTGAATAATCATCTCAAGAATTAAATCTTAACATGGAAATAACTTTTACATTTTATACTAATTTTTCAATGTTTTTTTTATTCCTCCATCATTTTTTTTTCATTTTATGAATATAATAATTATAAAAAATAATTGAATTCAGGCCTCCTCCTGACTTTAAATAAGAGATTTCTGCGGTTAGTTACCCTTCTTCAAAATCTTTATGGTCTCATATTTAATGTAACCTATATTAAAAAAAAATATAGCACATAATATTTCATATGTTGTCCGACTGATCATCCGTAGTATGAAAAGATGGCATGTCAGTTCGGTAGCTTTCTTCATATCAGTTCAGCCATTGGCAGTTTCCTGAACACAAACTGTATTATTGTCCAATAGATTTCTGTTAGAAAGTCCGAACGGACACGTGCCCAGTGTCACTGTTTCCCGTTGCTAGGTGTCGGGGAACAATTTCAGGCATGGGTTGAATGTTTCAGAGAATCTATTTTTTAAAAAAATGTTCTTTTACAAATGAAGAAAAATGTGCGAAGTGTCGTTAGACGACGATGAACAGGAACTACTTGAGTCACTCTCTTGGGCGATCGAAGAAAAAAACAGAATGATTTGTTGTTTCTGTTGCAAAATTGGCGCTGTTATAAACAATTTTGGGAAACCGTTTTTAGTTTACTCCCCCCCCCCCAACAAATTTGACTAAAAATAATACTTTAGAAATTTGTGCCATTTTCAATAGAAGCACGCGTGGCCTGATATACGCCATTGCATACTACATTTTTAAATTTTTATAAATAAAATCTACTTTTCCTATTCAGTGGGAGAGAATTACAATTTATTTACTTTATTTCAATGGACAATAAATTCGTTTTCATTGTTAGATTAAATGCGATTTTATCAATATCATCGCTTTCTGGTTTTGTTGAATATAACTTTTTTTATGACATGAAATACTTTTTTTTTTTTTTTTTTAACCATGTCATGTATATGATATCTGTGTAACAAAACAAAACTTAGTATTTTTTTTTTTTTACTCTTTCAGATTTTTAAAAAAAACTTTCATGTTAAAATTCTGTTATAAATCTTTGTTTCATGTAATAATAATGAAAAAAAAAACAGTTTTAATTCTAACAACTTTATAGCCGTAAAAAAAAAAATATCAAAATTTTGTTACGCCGATTATGCAAGAAACCGAGATCATATCCTACAATACATTTATGTCCACTTCTTTTTCTTTGAATTTCTGCAATATAACACCTACATAACTCCTGAACAAATTAATTAAAAGTTAATTTTTTTTCTTCTAAGAAAATGTTTTTCTGTTGATCCGAAACTACAAATATACGTAAAATGAATAGTTATTAAAAAATGTAACTGAAGCTTTTAGTTTAACTTTCATTTAAGTTTAACTTAAATGAAACTAAAAGCTTCAGTTACATTTTTTAATTGATTCCATGATCCTTAAATGATTTAAGGATCATGGAATCATTTTGTCGGTGTAAGGATGTAAAAACCAGTCCCTTTTTAAACCGTACGTTAATTACCAAAAATATCTATCTATTACTAATTAATAATTTTAACAGAGAAATTGAAATATGATTAATAAAAAGTAAACTAATACTAAAATTATTCATAGCAAAAGTACTCTTGGAAATCATATTTCCCGCAAATCAAAGCGGTTTGTTTTGTTTTTTGTAAATGTTTTTACTTCTAAACAGGCAACGTAGAATTTTTTGATCTACAAAAAAAACTTAACGATTTCTTGAAACAGAAGTTTGTTTCTCTTTTTTGTTTTTTTTAATCTGTAGCAATGAACCCATTAACATCACTGATGATGCACCCCTGCCTATCTTTGCTAATTTGTCTAATGAAAAGACCATTTTTAAATATTCGTAATCTTTCTAATTGAAACAGTCACCCCTTTGGAATAAAAGAAAAACAAATCCAAAAATGAAAATAAAAGGCTGAGTTCAGCAAGCCACTTTGCTACAGTACATTTTTATGTAATGAAACCAGTCAAGTAATTTTTTTAATTTTAATTTTTTTTTGGGGACAATTTTTACAATAGAATATCTATTGATTTTTATGTCAGTAATTCAGATATTAGTACACAAAATTTTGTGAATTGCTTAAGAGTTTTTATACATGCACAACATTGTCTATTTCAGCTAAAAAGAAAGGTATTTTATCTTAATTATGTAAGTACATTCTGTAAAGAATGTAATACTTTTTGGGGTGCTGTAAAATGGTTGGGCATTTATAAGAATTTCTGTCCACTCTTGGCATAATAAATTATTCATGATCTTTTTAATATACCCAGACATGATAAGATAACCAACAATTTATTTGATATGTCATTATAAAAAATGGTTAGGATTTTATGAAAATGATGTTATAATTTGCAGTGGTTTTTGTAAACCAATATTTACTGAACTCCAACTCATTTGACTAATTCTAGCTAGAAATTACATTTTTTATTATCAGCAACTATTATAAAATCATCACTAGTATTGTGAACAGAAACTTTAATGTAAATCAATGAATTATAAGACATTAGTACTTCAGCATTTGTATGATAAACAGTAGCTTCTCTTGACACTATAGCTAAAAGAATATTTGTAAGGTTTATTTAAATATTTGTGTTGACAGAAATGTAAGTTAAAATGAATGTCTTAAAACAACTTCAAATATTGTTGAAAGATAGAATATAAGTAAACACTTAAAAATCCCAGAATTATTTAGATATAAGTAGAGGAGTATAATATTCAATAATATATTAATAATTATGAGGTATTAAACCTATTCATAAAAACAGAATAATGAAATTTAAATCATCAGTTCTGAAAACATTAATTTTAACCCTTTACTTCAAGAGCTCACCAAAACCATGTATTAGGTTTAGTCATGTTTAAATTCTGCTTTTATTTATCAACTTTATTCTTTAAAAGATAAACATACAATTATCTTTTATTCAATTAGTGTTATTTGCAAAGACTTGTTGCCACTTATTAGGCAGCTCTCTGATACCTATTGAAGATATTTTTGGCAGGTTTTGATATGAAAAAGTTTTTGACAAACTCCTGTATTTGGTTTTCATTAGAGGAAGTTTTACCCATCAAAACATTTTGTAGCAATCAAAACAGGTAATAATCAGCAGGTGTAAAGTCAGGTAAATATAGCAGGTTGGAAAAAACAGACCAACCAAGTTCCAAAATGTTTTCCTGTCTTATTCTTACTGTAGGTAACCTTGGGTTGTCATGGAAAAGAAAAACATTTTTCCTGTTGATGAATGCAAGGCACTTTTGACCAATCTTTTATAGCCAGGTTGCATTTGTTGGATGTATACATGTGTGTCTAGTGATTCATTACATTTTAAGCCATATACACAACATTGCTTTTATTCCACTGAGCTCAGCTTTTCAGATTGGTTATGGAGATTTATCCTTGTAAATCCACTGAACATTGTTGTAAACCATTTTTCATCATCTGTTATGGTATATAGTCAGTTAGAATGATATATTTGTCATAATTGGTTCCCAAAACTGAAAATTACTTATGACTCAACGTAATATTGACATTCCCTCTCTAATTAAAGAGTAGATAAAATTTAGTAATAGAGAGAAGATATCTTGAATTAAAATCTTAATTTAAAAACAGCTAATGTTATGGTTTCTTATTGGGTCCTTTGTCTCTCATATTTTTTGTTGCTATAACTGTTGGTTACATGTCAGCTGCTTTCAGTTTTAAATATATTTTTTGTTTACATGTTAGATCTTATTCAATATTAAACATGTCATCTATTTATGATGGTTTTGTAGTTATGTTTAGACAAAACTATTTCCAAATTGTTTTAAATAACTTTTTTGGATGTTGACATTTTTATCATTTTATGAATATTTAGAAAAGTTCTATAAATGAAAACTGCAAAAAGTATTCAAAAAATTAAAAATAACATATTTTTATTTCCAATGTTCTGATCTTATAAAAAATGGTTATCCTAAAAATTGCTGTTTTTTTTTTGTTTATTTTGTTGTTTTTTTTTTATCTAAAAGTTTAAACAAAGAAAAATGTCAGTTATAAATTTTTATCATTTACTACTTTTGGTTTCTAATACCATTTTGAAGTGAATATGAATTTAAAAAACTTCCAATGCAAACTGTTTGTTAAAACTTCATATTTGTTTGCCCATCATGTGACTTGTTTCCTTATTGCAAGTTTATTGTTCTTCATTACAATTTTGTCTCAATAGATTAAGCTAAGAACATCTGTCATAAATAATGCATCTTATATTTGTTAGCTAAAACATGAATATTTTTTACATGCTAAGCAAGTGAAACTTAATTTTTTTGAGGAAAACATTTTTGTATTAAGTAAATTTTAATTTATACAATATAAAGTTAGCTTAAATAATATTTACTTTCAATTGTTTAAGTTTTTAAGGTTGGATTTATAGCAAAATCCACTGATCCTGGTATAAACTAAAACTACTCTGTTTATATCATTTTATGAGTAATTGTTTAAAGTTGTTCATTATTTTATATTACATTATGGATTGCTGAGTATAAAATTGCAATTTTCTTTTAAATATATTTGATATGCTAAGTTCTTGCTTGTAAACAATTATGCTCTTTTTTCTCATTGACTGAAAGTTTCCATGAATAAAAGTTTCCTCTTCAACAAGTTTCAAGATTATTTATAAATATTGAATCCTAAACATTTAAATAAGTTTCAGAAATTAATCAGACTTATGTCTTGGTTAATGCATTCTTCAATGTCCTTCAGGTGCCTAATTCATTGATTTAGGGCTTTTCTTCTCTTCAGGATGATTGCTGGATCTCACTGTTGAATAACTCTCAGAATAATGATATTTCTTAATTTCATAAAAATAAAATATCTATTTAAACATGAATCTAAAATATCTGGATAATTCCTGCTATCAATTGAATCAGGTGATTTGAGTTTGTTTAATTTTTGTATTTATGTTCTGTGCAAATACAGTTGCATATAAAGCAACCAAATTATAATTCATTTTCAATTCTGAGATTATTTTCCCAATAATCACCAACTTGTATGAAAAGGAAAGTATGTAATGTTTCCATATTTTTTTCTTTTGTCTGGGAACAGCTATGGCTGAGGGTGAGACCTATACAGTGTATGATTCAGATACACACCAACCATTGACTGTCACTGTAAATGCAGAAGATGCACATAATAGCATTCAGTATATTACCTCTGATGGAACAACAGTTACTGGGCTTGCTCAGGCACAAGCAGCAGAAATTGTTCATGTAAGTTGTCCTATTCATCTTTCAAAATGTTCTTTCTTTGATTTTAACTTTACACTTTATTCAGAAATTAACAAAAGGCATTATCTGAACAGATCTGCTTATAGGAACATGATCATATGAGGCAACACATCTGCCCATTAATAATTTACTTTTGAAAATTGTGAAGTTTCTAGATCCTTTTTTTTTTTTTTACTGCTCTGGAACAAATTGGTTTATATTTTATAAATTGTTCCTATATTATTTTTATAAATTATTCCTATATATTTTAAAGTTCCAAAGTATATGAAGCAAGCATAACTATTGGATTCACTTTTCAACACTGAAATGAAATTTATATCATTGTTATACCATCTATCAACTTTCTTGATACTCATTATTCCCATTCAAACTATACATCCTCATTAAATAAACTGTTCTAGTAAAGGTCATGGGAGGTAACTATGAGGATGAGATTTAAAGAAACCTACAGAGACAGTGGGGGACTTCTTAAAAGATTCAGTGATAATATTTAGATAATTCTCAAGAAAGTGTTATTGAAAATCTGCAAGAATTACTACAAAGTTGTATACAATATTATTAATAGCAACAAGTAACCACCACTATCCAATAGTGGAAAAGGCAGTAAAACAACAGTAGAATACAACAATGTGTGTGTGTGTGTGATAAAAATGTAGTTTTAAGGTGTACTGTATTTATGAGTAAAAGTGTTCAATATCATTGATAGAGTGGATATAGCAGAAACAGTTTGTTTCATGTTTAAATGCAATCTTCAGGCCTGAAGTAATTTTTTCTGTAAGTTCTGTCTTCATAATTAATCTTTCACTAGTATTTCTGTTGAATGGCAATTGTATTGCCTGTTGAAAACCTTCAAATCTTATTGACTGATTCTTGTAAGAATGATAGCAAAAGTACACAAGTTACAAAGAGAATAATCTTGTTCACTCTATTTTTGTTTGTTCAAAAGATGATAGTCAAGTTACATCAACTTTCTTAAATCAAAATAATGGTTTTAAAGTTTGATATCAGAAATTATCTAAGTAATGTAATGACTTTTTTTGTCTGCTATTGCATAAATCTGTGTAGCAATTCCCTTCTTACATATTTTCCATGAGTCTTTTATGGATGAGTTTTTCATTTTATCATTAAAGATCTCACTCGCTCCCTATATATATATATATATATATATATATTTTTCTTTCATGTTTATTATATGCCTTTCTATTCAAACTAATATACTTATCTTGGTTGTTGTACATGCCAGTTTTCTTCAGATGGTTGTCATACTGGGTGACCCTTATGTTCTACCTGGCCTAGGAACTGAACTCACAACTGCCATTTCCTAGATTATCCAATATGTCACGAATGCCATAGTACCTTCAAAGAAATGTTAGCCACCACTTTGTCTGGAAATTTAATTTTTCATACATCTATACTAAAATACTTGGAGGCTATTTTAATAAAACACCACCTGTATTTTTACTTGATTTAATTTTCACATCCATTATTCCTGTATTATGGGAATGAATCATGCAGCTGGTTTACTTGGGACAGCAATTATGCTTGTGCCCAGGTTGGGTACTAAGTAAAGCACTGGACCCATGTGTGGCGTAAGTTTAGTTTTGAAATTTCAGTAAGTACCCAAGTACTAAAATAGTGGCACCATATTTTAACAGAAATTAAAAATGAAATGAACAATTATGGCTGTATCTCACTTTGTTTCACCATTAAAATGTCATTATTTTCTGGCTGTTTCTATTGGATGCAAATACAGGTATTCAGAACACTTCTTGAAATTGCTTAAAATATACAGTTTTACCTCCCACAGTATGGTGCTTGTTATAGTGTCACTTTCCCTTTCATCCAGTTCCACACACTTTTTTTTTTATTCTTTATTTCTTTTTTGTGATTGACAAACAATTAAAAACATGGAAAATTTTGATACACCTACACCAAAATACTTCCAAAATATTAACAGAAACCACCATAATGCTGAACCCCAGTAATGCTTTGCTCTTTACTACTGATCTCCCCCTTTCATACAGTGGTACCAAATGGCATTTCACCTATTTTGACTAAGTAACCGTATACCAATTTCCTGGTATCCACTTAAATTTTATCATTATGGCCAAATTCTTAGATCAGAAGAGTCACTTCAAAAGTGTGTAGCAGGATGCCAGATTGGTGGATCCTTTTCTTTTCCCCATACTATAATGCTTGCTATAGTGTCACTTCTACAAGAAAAACCTTGCTTTTTTTTTTATTTGATTGTTTATATTGAATTTATTCCCTTTATTTTGATTGACAAACAACAAGAGTATGGAACTATGGAAAATTTTGGTATTTTAGTAAACAAGTATGAAAATACTTCCAAAATTTTAAGACATCACCACAGTACTAAATCTTTTAACATCTTGAATTTTAGTACACCTCCCAACCCCTGACAGGTTAGGTAATTCATAAAAATTATATACCCAGGTTCATTAAGGGTGGTGGTAGTGCCCCATAGCATAGAAAGCAGAATAAGAAGAATCTACCTCCCCACTCCCACCCCCGGGTAGAATAAATGGCTTGGTTTAAAATTTTGAGGTCACAAAGTGCAACAGGTACTTTAAAAAAAAACAACTATATAATTGTATACCATATTGTTTTGACAAACAACTTGTAATTTACAGAATATAATTGCTTCATGTCTTAAAATCATTAATTTACACAAGTAATGATTAAATCACAATCACTTAAGTTCTGCAGAATTAAACTTTTATGAATATGCAGGTGGTGTAATGGATAGCTGCTTGGAATGAGAAATCAAAGAGCCAAGTTCAAATTCCAGTCAGATTCCTTACATTCACTTATGTGCAAATACCTTTGAGAAAGGTATGAATCCATCTCTTCCTCCAGCTATGGATTAAATAGTAGGACATATATCTGGAAAAATCATTGTTATTCTCAAAATGTTGTTAATGCAATATTTATTCACAAAAAAATAATTATTCATACAATCCAAAATATATTTCAGCTTTAAATAACTCAGGAAGAGTTAGTAAGCTGTAAAAATACAAATCAATCAATTGAATATTTATAACAAAAACATTACTGGAATATCTTCATGTTTTTTTTTTTTTTTTTTGTCTTGTTGGTGGAGGCTTGAATGCATTCCCTGCAGAAGTGTACCCCCCCCCAACCACCACCACCACCACACACACACCTCTACTTGCGAAGACACTACCCACTAAGTAAATGCTTATAGACTCAAATAAAATGAAAATCCTGATTTCAACATTACATAACCTAATAAGAATTGATATGCCATTAACTCCACCATCCCAACCATGATCTTTCAGGGTTTGTTAACAAGCCTTCTGTTTCTATAACAAGGTTAAAATTATTTAGACAATAAATGCAGGGTGTCTCAAAAAACGTATACACACTTTTACAATGTATAGCTCAAGTCAAGTTGCTTTCTTTTCAGATTTACTTGTTAATATTACTAATATCATTCAGGTTTAGCTTTGAACAAAGAAAATTAATCCTGAAATGCTACTGGAAGTACGAAAATGCAGTTGAAGTTCAAAAGTGGTATCAAAGGGCGCTTCATTCAGATCCACCCACACAGCTTAACATCACAAATTAGAGATAAGTTTGAAGCTGATGGTACTGTACATGATGTGCACAAGAACCATTCCAGAAGATTACAGATATCAACAAGCCATCAGTGTTATCAGTATGAATAATGGAACAAGAAAAAGGAATGGAAAGTTTTCATAGAAGTTCAAGAAACCTATTGAAATGTTTGATTGCTACTTGTGATTCTGCTGCATCCCATTGTCAGCAATGTCTGGATCATAACGGATATCAATTTAAAAACATGCGATGAAAAAATCTTAAGAGCATGCATTTATAATGAATACTGTCTTCATATGCATTATTTAAATTACATATAGTTGCTTGAATTATTTCTTGAGAAAGCTTCAAAATGTGTATACATTTTTTTTTTTTTTTTTTTTTTTTTTTTTTTTGAGACACCTTGTATTAAAAGAGGTATGTGTGTGTCATAACTGTTATCAGTGTGGATAATGGAACTTGCAGGCAGAGTTCAAATTCCAGCTAAGGTTGTGTACACTTTGAACAAATGACCTATGAAAAGGTATTGATCCATCTCTTTCTGTCCAGTTTTGAGTAAAATAATAGGTCAGACTGTTCTCTCTAGCCTTGGTAGGGGCAACAAACCCCTTACCAGCATATCACATGCCAGCATGTTAGGGTAAGGCCTATCACTACCCATGTCTTACTTGCAACAGTTTTATTAGAATATCAATATTTATCAGCATTTACACAAATGTTGATTCTTATAAAACTGACAAAAAACACTTATTTTTTCTTTTGTTACACATTTTTTCATAGCATTTTTGTTCTTCCAGGTAAGTGAATCTCAGAATACAGTCTACACAACCCTTTCCAATTCCACATTTGTGACTACACCCGCCTCTTCACAGACATCCACAATCAACGCCAATGCAGTGCCTTTAGTAGTGCAGTCAAGCAATGGTGTCCAGGTACAAAATGTCCAAGTGCAACCAGCACTTGTGCAACAGCAACAACAAAGTGCCAATGTTATCCAAACACAATCAGTGGTCCAGAACAATGTTTCAAATGTGGCTGGATCAGCTATACCCCAAATGCTTTTTCTCAATCAGGTGAACATTAATGGACAAACCTCATTTGTGTTAGTTGATGCCAACAACAAACCTGTTCAGTTGCCTCAAGGTAAATATACAACTTTCTTTCTCTCTCTCCTTTGCTTTTAAATTCTTTTTTTCTGTTCATTCACATCTTGAGAACAAATTTATGGCACAAATGCATCTGACACAAACCTTACTGAGTGAGGCATTGCTTAAGAAATAAATATCATCATCTTTGTAGAATAACACCATTATCTGGAAACTCTCTGAAAGTTTATCTAATCAATAACAATTTATTTTGCTGGATTAGTAACTGATTCTTGTTGTACCATGGAAGAAAAAGTGTCAGGTAAACCCTGAATATATTTTTATTCATTTTTATATAATAGAAATTGGAATGGGTTTCAATGGAGTTCAAATTTATTAAATGACACATTTTGTCAATTCTGAATTATTTTTTAGTTGTTTCTGTCATTTTAATTTTAATTTTTTTTTTTTATTATTATTACAACTCCCAGATCATTATTCTACAACTTTTATTAAGCAGTGTTGATAATAAAAAAAGCTTCCTGCAATGAAACTTGAACTTATGCCCCATATACTTGAGAGAGCCTGTCTTTCTGTAGAATCTGCCTTACCAATTAGGTTGTGGATGCAAACAATTAGCAGTCATCCAGGTCTAATATAACTCTATTCCTTACTTCTCTGAACACATGTATGCTACCATATTTGTTTTCATTAAACTGATAGTATTTGAATTGTATTAACACTTTCACTGCTACACTGTTATAGCATTGTTGCCTGGCTGTGTTGGCCCATTTTGGAGAAAACAGGAAATTGTCATTTATTAGAAATAAATGACTGTAATGATGCTGATTGCAATTTCTCATGGCCATCACCATTTTGGTTTCAGTCAGATAATCTGTAGTACAGACTGTTAAACTATACTCCCAACACACAATATAATAAAAACCCATCACAAAACAGGTCATATTGTTCTCTTCTATATGTCGCCAATGGTTTGTGTTATAAACACAAATGCTAGGGAGTCACATTTCACTGTCTCTAAAATGTATGTTATAAAGTTTATATAACGCTCATAGTTCTGGTTAATAATACTGTAAGAAAACATTGGAACAAAAGGTTGAGTGAAGACCAAGTTTAATCAAATGAGAAACATGGATTAATAATATAGTAATAGAGAATACCATAGTTCAGTGTTGCAATGTGTATGACTCAAATACTATGCCTTGCAACCCACTTTGTGACAACCATTCCTATGAGTAGACATTCTATTAATAGTGGATGGACATGTCCATGTTCGACAATTAGTGTAGAGAAGGTCAGTCGTCTTTCTACACAATCGTATTATATTTATCAACAGCAGGCAATGTAAGTGTTATAAAGATGTATAAGTATGTCCACATCAGCAGAAATTTTAATAGTAAATAAAGCAAATTGTTCTTTTGGAAGTGTTACCTATCTTTTATCAAAATTGTAATTCTATGACAATGCAAGGGTAGTAATGTTATACCTTTCCCACAGACGAACCATAATTATGCTAAATGAAGATCTTCAATTGTCCAAGATTAAAGATAATGTCATATACATGTAATTCATATTTATAGAGCTTTCCTTTGTTAATATAAATGTGTGTACAGACAGGAATATCTTTTTGCCTTTCTTCCAGTGTTTTTTTTTTCTTTGTTTATAATCTACAATTTTTTAATTTTGTCTCATCTCTTAAAATTTAGTGTATTTCCAACTATATAAGACACACCAATGTAAAATGCTGCTATAGTTTGACAAAGAATATTTAAGAAAACAATAATATACAAATGACAAGTCATCCAGGCTTAAATATCAGCCTTTTTAACATTATTTTGATTTGTAAGCCTAGTTTAATCCTTTATAATCATATTTCATGTCCAGCACTTGTAAGATGCTGGGTGATCTTTTTTGTTTTTGCTTTAAAAAGTGCACATTACATAGTAGCAAAAACAATATATACTTGTGTATATACTGATTTATTTAAAACAAAATTGATTGATGTTTCAGGTATTCAAGTGATTAATCTTCCCCCACAACAAGTTGGAGGTCAGCAGCTTCCTATGGTAAATGTAGGTGTAATTCTGTTGTTTTTATTTTTGCAATTAATAGATTATTTAAAAATAGCTATTTGATGCTTAAAGATGCATTTCTAAGAAACAAATACAGAATTTGTGCTAGCTCTCTGTCAATTTGTTTTGAAGATATATTTATTTGGATGTCACTTTTTTGTTAAATGAATCTGTTCAAGATAAACAATTATTGAAACATTTTGTGTACATGCTACTTAAAATTATGGATGTATAATTATTTGTATCTGAGTAATATATCTGCAAGAATTTCTTTTATCTACAACATTTTAAATTGTTAAAAATGCTGCATATGACTGGGATAGAAGCTTTGATATTTACACATTTGTTAATCTCTATCTCACTGAAAATAAAAAGTTTTGCAATGAGCATTATTATCAATTTGTTGTCCATCACTAAAACAATGTTCTATTGCATTGACTGTTACTTCATAAAACTTAAATATTTTCAACACCCCCTCATGCATCTATTATATATTCTAAATGATTCTTATACTGGGTATAAATTTATTAGGATAATAAATAAGAACTCAAAAGAATTAAATTTCTGAAACATTTTTTAATTAATTAACTCAAATGTTTATGCAAGTAAATGTAGTAATTTTTATATCTGAGTGCTTTTATTTGTTCAGGTTTTACTATCCTTTATCTAGACTGATTTTAGTGACTTTTATTTTTGTTTGAATGTTACAGCCTGGAGAAACTGGAGAAGAACCTTTGTATGTAAATGCCAAACAGTATCATCGAATCTTGAAACGACGTCAAGCTCGAGCCAAATTAGAGGCTCTTGGAAAAATTCCTAAAGAAAGACGAGTAAGAAAACTTTGATAAACATTGATCTTTTATAATGGGCCTATCATTATATATATATATATATATATATATAATGTGTGTGTGTTAGGTAAATGAATAACAAAGTGGGAAAAATTCTATATACAATATATATCCCTCTTCCCCCTACATATGTAATTCTGTGAATAAGAACATTACTTTAGTTTGATAAAGTTCTTTTAGAGAACAAAACACGTTTAACAGAATTTTTTCTACTTTGTCCTTCAATTAACTAATAATTTATATACTGTTATATATATATATATATATATATATATATATATATATATATATATATATATATATAAAAGTAGCTCAATCCCTAACTTCTTTTGGTTGTTTGTAAATATATATGTTGTATTATTTGTGCTAGCATAATGATATGGGGTACTTTTTCTTCAGATAGACTAGAGAGTTTCATGTGGTTGAAAAGAAGATGGATAATGTTACATATAGACAGATTTGGGAACTTGAAGTTGGCAGAATGTTGGACTTATCATCAGAACAGCAATCATCAAAAGAATGGTTTCAGAATAATATTATTAAAATTATAGAATGGTTCAATCAGACACCTAACTTGAATACAATGGAGAATTTGAGTCTAAGATCATGCTGATCTAAGAGTAATTTGTTAGGGAAGAATGAACTGAAAACACTGAAATCTGCAGAACCTTTGTAGCATCATATCCTGTGAAATTGAAAACTGCCATTACATTATACAACCAAATATGGAATCATTTTTATGAATGCATCAGATATCCTTTGGTCTGATTTTTGATCATGTTTCACTTTTCTTTTATTAGCTTGGTGCAAAAATAATGACGTAATAATGTTGTTTTTTGACGTTAAAAATACGTCAAAAAACAACATTATTACGTCATTATTTTTGCACCAACCTAATATTTCTGTATTTGTTACATTAAAATTTAAACTGTACAAGGGTGTGTGTGAATATATGTTTCTTTGTTTCAGTTATTTTTGCACTTACTATAGAGTAAGAGGAATTAACTCACAAAATAAATTTAAATTTAAGATAGCTTAAAACTGAGAACATTTAGAAATAGACTGATAAGGAGATGAATAAATGTCTATTTTTACATGCATTTGTATAATATTTCAGTTGTGAATGAGGTTCTTAACATTATAAATATCTTAAAAATATTTCATTTAAATTTAAGAATCTTGAATAATTTACTCAACAGATGCTTAGCTTATTTGTAGGAAAGGGACTGGCTCAATTAGTAAATTTTATCTTTATCTTTTCTCTCTCTCTCTCTCTATAATAGAGAGAGAAAATTAATATAAGTAAAAGATTTTCACTTAGCTGATTGATGTTACCTTCAGCAGGAGTTTCGGAGATGAAGTCTCTAGGAATTACTCTGTCCAGTGGGTATCAGAAATTTATATATTCGGATATTTATTTACATTTGGACTATTATTTTGATCCTTGTTGGTCTCTGCATTCTTGTCCTCTGGCCTTTTTCTGATTTCTGTCAATCTGGGATAACCTACTAGCCTATTGTAAACAGGACAGCAGTGTAGTGGATTAAAGTGTTAGTTCATGGATTTGGTGGTATAGTAATTGTGAGTTCAATCCCTGGGACAGGTAGTACAGATTTAAAATCGATGGAAACTGGGTGATTAATAACTAAGCTGTATAAAAAAAAAAAAAAAAAAGAGAACAAGATGAGATATTCATAGACAGTAGAATAAGAATTTACCTCTATATATTAAATAAAGTGTTCAGTTCAAAATTTCTTGGAGGTTACCCAGATTGATCTGAAAAATAGCAATGATCACAAGACTGACATTAGTCTGAATGTAAGTAATGATAAATCCTCATCCCAGAAATTCAGTCGGAAGATTTTTTTCATCTGCTTTCCACTGAAAAATAAGCATTTCAAATTCCATGCTATTTTTCATACCATATTATCAAACAGAGTTCTTTGTCTAAGAAAGGGATCCTGCAAAAGACACTAATTTATCAGTAATCATTTAAAAGCAACATGAAATAAATACAGATTTCCTTGAATTGATTTAATTTCTTTTAATCATTTCATTCTAAACAAGGCAATAAAGTACTAAGATTCAAGGTGTTGCTGAGTGTGAGAGAATATGAGAAAGACATTATTAAGGAAAGAGAACAATAAAAGAACAGGAAGAAGACAGAAGATAACAATTGACAGGGCATTTAAATTTTTGATGATCAAGATTAACTGGAAAGCAAGAAGCCAGAAGAGAGTTCCATAAGTAAGAAGTTATGATTAGTGAACTATTTTAACTGTAAAATGATGAGACCTTACAGCCAATCTAGTACTGTGCTTAAATTCATAAAGTCAATGTACCAAAGAGGAAAACTCATCAGAATAATTACCATGAAAATATTTATAGAATATGCACAGGAAAACTACGTTATGGAAGTGGGGGAAAATGACTGAAGCCAAGATGCCAGGTTAAGGCCAACAACATTGCAGATTCTTCTTTGTGTTTTATTAAGGATCTTTAAATACCAAACCAGATGTGACAGCAATATTCAATGGATGGGCAAATGGTAGACTTATAAAAGTCCAAGTTAGGTTCTGGTGAGAAAAATTATCTAGAACACAGTTGACCAACATCCCTAGCAGCAGACCTAGCAGTTGATTCATAATCATATAATAATTATATTAAAAAGTACATCTTAGCAAATATTAGTTAACTGATCAAGAATATTTCTTGAAGCATTTATATTGTCTGCATGTGATAATTTTAAATGTATATTCACCTATAAAAGATTTTTTTTCTTCAAATCTATCATCTTGAAAGAATGGTGAAAAATGTCTGCCCACATTCTTGATATGTGAAAAATGCTGAGTACAACTGCAAATGTGACTATTGACTGTCATAGCATTCACTTCACCTATTTTGTGGCATTCTCTTTCAAGAAACTTTTCCAGATTCCTTTTTGTATAACCTTTTCTTAAATCACCATAATTAACAAGGAATTTCTTTTTCTTTCTTCCAGAAATATTTATATGAATCTCGGCATCGACATGCCATCAACAGGCAACGTGGTCAAGGTGGTGTGTTTATAAGTGGGCCCCGCAAAGATCACCCAGGTGTACACCATTCTCTTAGCCCTGCCAATGGTAGTACTCATATCCAAGCATCAGAAACCAAATACAGAGAAATAGTAGCTGCCACACGTCCCCCAAGCTCCGGACACCCTAGAGACTTGCTAAGTTCACTTGGCACGTAACAGTTCGTAAAAAAGCTATTTCTGAAGATACATTTTTCACATACAATCTCTACATCAGCAGTATCTATGCAAAAAAAAAAAAAACAAAAAAAAATGTTGAAACATCTTTTTTGCTTGTCACCAAGGAAAAACAAAAATACTGCCAGCCATTGTTTGGCTATGACAGCTATTTTTTACGGATGTCATCTTTCTAGGATCTAGAAAGGCAATGGTCTTTTCCATAACATGCATCACTGCTACCAAAATTGCTTCAGGATGTGCCTGAAGCAGCAGAAACACCATTTTCTCAATAAGGACAAAAAAAAAAAATGCAATTTTTTTTTTTTTTTTTTTTTTTTTTACATAAAGGTTTGTCCTAAGTGTCGGAAGGTGTGTGGGGTTATTGCAAGTGACAGGAGCAGGGAGCTTTTCTTTTTTCTTTTTTTTTTTTTTTTTTTTTTCCTGTTAATGAATGCTTAAGTATCAAGTTTATTTTAAACTAAAAATGTAAACTATAAAATGGTACTCCCCTCCCTTATTTTGAACTTTATGCAAATGACGAAATTATGCAGAAGTAAAGGTTTAATCCGTGTGAAAAGGTTTTCTTTCTGCTCCTACTTCGATTGTCTTTGTTTTGACACACACACACACACACACACACACACACAGCAGAAATCTGAAAGATGCATTCAGGTTGCTGTCTTTAATTTCAAAGAAGCATTGAAGAGTTTAAACAGTTGCAATGTCCCCATCTCCTCCAAATAACATCAGCAGCTGGGCTTTGTCATTTCTGATTTGAAAACACTGAAGAGACCCATTCTCAACTATTTTTGCTCAGATCTTTATAATTTTACTTTTTTCTCGGCCATAACTTTTATTTTTCTAGAAGTTTTTTTTTTTTATAACTGGTAAGTTTCCTGTTATTAAAGAGAGATTCTAAATAATTGTGATTTTATAGTTTTATTAAAGATGGCTGACAAGTAGGTGGTTAAGCTTTTTATTAAATTTTTCATGTTTTTGTGCAAGTGTTTTCTTTCCTGGACATAAAGTTTATAAAAATTATCTGAATGTTCTGTATGTCTGAGTGCTTTCATTATTCTTTTAGCTATTATCACTGATGTTTTTTGTTTTTTTTACTGAATGGGTAGATTTTTATGTATGTATCTAGAGTTATGGGTATCTGCACATTCAGTTAAAAATAAAAACATTCTTGATAATGACTAGAAGAATAACTGAAAGCATTTGGTGATATAGAACATTCAGACAATTTTTACACACTTTATATCCAGAAATGAAATAAAAAGTTTAACTGCAGTATCTTGTCAGTTGTCTTTAATGAAAATTGTATAAAAGAAAATACACACATATGTGTGTGTGTGTGTGTGTGTGTGTGTGTGTGTGTGCACGCACACTATACATACAAATTCTGTAAATATAACAAAATCTTTCGTTCTTTCTCTAAGCAAAATGTTTCCATAGAGTTACTCTTAATTACCTCTCTTCTCAAAACACTTGGTTTATCATAAAACTAAAAATTATAATTCTATCCATATTTTTCAACTTCATCTTCACTTTGTTGCCCAGCAAAGAATGAGCTGCAAATTGTCAGGCCAGAAAAGAAACTGTCAGGATTTCTTAACATTGAAAATTGATTTAAAAAAAAAAAATCTAAAGAATTCTAATTGTGTTCTTTTTGTAACAAAAGCATTTATTGCTACCTATCCAACTTTTAAAGGAAGTTGATCTGAAAGAATCACATATGCAACAATTTACCAACACATCTTACAAGACAGCATTCCATTGTTGGCTGAACTCTACACTTTCTGCATCTCCTATCACTCCTGGATAAACAAGACATTGACAAATGAAACAAAAGTTTGTCTCACAATATAAAATTGGTGGCCATATTGGCTTCATTTAAAAAAAACAAAAAGAAAAAACAAAAACAAACTTGTCTTTGAAAAATAAAAAAATCCAAAAATCATTGAAAGTTGGATTTTTGCATTTATAATCATTAATTTTCTAATTGGTATTTTAATCTACAAGTCATTCATTATTAATTTATTATTTAAGAAAAGAATGATTATTGTCAGAAATTTTGATAATTAAGCAATGCTCTTTGGTGAGTAAACAAATGGGAAATTATCACCCCCCTCGCTAAAAATAAAGAACTTCCTCCACCATTGTCATCAACTTAAAAAATTCGTTATCTCAAAAAACAGACTGAGAGAAGCAAGTTTAATGCAGGTGTGGATAATTTAGGCCAGAATTACAATAGAAAAAGCAGCTGTAATTTGCTTCTGTTTTGAGACAAATTAGTACAAGTAGAGGTTACTAGGTTCATTAGGATAGTGAGATAACTTTTAAACTGACCAGGTAACTTTTATGGATAATCTTGGCAGTTTTTTCATTTAACTGAGTCAAATCTGGCAGCAGGACATCCAATGAAAATCAAACTTATGAGGAAATGTATAAGTAACTTGTTACACAATGCTCAATGGGAGGCAACGAGCAAATTCATAGAGATAAATAACATTCAATAAATGTTCATTGCTTTTTATTCCTTCCTAATAGAATTTGGTTTTTCTTTTATCACTTGAAATCAATAGAATTGTAGACAAAAATTTCTTTAGGAGTTGAGGCCAAGCGGCTTCAAGTTTATATGCAAGTGACAAGTTTCACATTTAACCTATGCTGTTTCTTCAGTCATTTTAATCAGGGACCTTGTCTCTGAAATGATACATTAGTTTTCAGGTTAATCAGTTCAGTGCAGAAAATCTGTCATTTTTTGCCACCAATGAAAACAGATCAGGATTAAAAGTAGAATAAGATAAAGTAACATTGTGAATAAGGATAGGCGTCAATTACTTTACTGTCATTCTAACACATATGCATCTTGGGGTATATTCTTTATTTCCTCAGCTTATAACCACATCACACCGAAACACTGGTTCCTGCACAATCACTGAAGTTAAACAACATCAAGCCTGGTCAGTACCTAGATGGGTGACAACTTGGGAATACCATGTGCATTTAGGCTTGAATGCACATGTGGTGTCATGGATAAAGACTGAATGAGAAATCTAAGTTTCAGTTAGATTCACTTACATGCAAATACCTCTTGGTAAAGGTATGAAGCCAAAACTTCTCCCTTCAGATATGGGTTAATTAGTAGGACTTGTATCACTAAATTATTATTGCAAAAAATAATTCTTTCAATCTAAAAATATTTTCTGCAAAAAAGTTCTATCAAATTGCTCATAGAGTTAGGGTATAAAATGGAGTGTAAAAGAACTTTTGAAGTTTTTTTTTTTTTTTTAAGAAAGGAAAAAAAAAAGAACCCAGAAATAGGTTCTGAATATTGATTTAAAAACAGTAGTCACAAAATCAAAGGACCAAAATTTCATTTTGAGGGATGTGCTGTAAGTACTAATCTTTGACTTAAACAGTAATGAACAGAGGCAGAAGGTATTTGACCAAGAAAGTTATGATAATGGTTATGACATTATTTAGCTATGGTAATTAATTAATAGAAATTAAACAAGAAAATACTGAGAATGGAAAAGAAAATACCTCGAGATTTTTATTTTTTTATGTTAAAAATAAGATCAAATTACTTTTTTCAAAAACGTGAGAATTGGCATAAACAGTGGACTCGGAAAAAGGCCATATGCAAGCTTTTGATTAATGATGTTAGTAAAAGTACTGGTTGAGAATCAGAAAAAGCGTTTAAGATATCAGGCAACAGGCCATGTGTTGATTATAAAAATTTTGGCATGAGAAAATATTTTGAAATCATTTGTCGAGATGGGATAGAGAGAATTGCCATTATTTATTTTTCCAAGAGATCATTGTAAGTACCGGCAAGTTAAGTGGCCATGTGTTGATTATAGAATATTGGCATGAAAAAATATATCTGAAGAATTGCCGCTTTGAAGATAAAGAAATTTATTAAGCCAAGGGTTCCTGTAGATGCTAACTTCATAAAGGGACCAGATAGCAGGCTTTGACGATTGATGATGTTTGTAAAAGTACTGGTTAAGACGCAAAGTGACCAAAAGTGTCGAAGATCCTAGAGATTTTAAGTGGCCATGTGTTATTCATAAGAATTTTGGCCAGTTGGAAAGAATATTGTAAACAAAAAAAAATTCTAGGTTATAATTTTAATGAGACCAGCTTAGCCATGCCCGCACAGCTGGGATGCCATTGGTCGAGTGGTAGCAATAGTGATAGGCAGAGGTAATTTGATGAGAAAGACAGGGAAATTATTAACACCTACTGAAAGGATTTGGTATGCAGTATCAATGTGAGGAGGAGGGAGTTTGGGAGGATAGCTGTCCTGCAACTTCTCATGGATGAAGGGATCCTCCCCAAAAATGGAAAATGATTAATTTTCCAAAATGGGAAGTAATCAATTTTCTTGGCCAGACAACAAAGAGGTTTCTTGTCAGAAATCAGGATTTACCGAAAACCCCAGACTGCATCTAACCCCGCACCAGTTTCTGGTCGGTGTCCATATAAACGAATGCCCTCGTTGAGTTCTTGGAGTTGCAGTTCAAGTAGCAGGAACCAGAGTGTTGCCTTGCAGAAGCTGAGAGATTCCACAACCTCCGACTTCACCTATCCTACCAATAGCAAGTGATACTGACAAATGAAGTTAAGCTAGCACTTAAAAACTAGAAGACCAGAATTTGCCTAAGAAGTGTAAAAATGTAGAAAACAGGTTGGGAGAAAAACACGCTACTGTATATAACAGACGGATAAAGTTAATTTGTTACTTTTAACATACTTGAACCTCTTGGGTTTTTATTTGCTTCTTTTCTTTACGCTTGTGTGATATCACCTCCAGTCTAGACTCACCTTACACTACGGCCCGATGTCTGATTGATCTTGTCTATCTAAGATCAAAATCACAACGTGGGTAGGTTAGACTTGAGATCGAAGCAGTTACTTCTGTAACCAGACATTGGAAGTGAGCTGGGAATAATAGAGCTGGTGTCAAACCAGTTGCAGCTGGTTGTTGTGTGTGTGTTGTTTTTTGTTTTTTTTTTGCATTTTTTCTGATGAAACATTAATTTGAAAATTCTTGCAAAAATCAAGTAATTATCAGATCTTAATGTAACTTTCGGGACATATTCAGAAATGAATGAAATTATTCTTGAATATATTTTTTTAAGAAATTTTAATTTTTAGGGTATAAACATCCCCAATTTTTATCTAAGGGAAGCTATACATGACATAAGCCTTAAAAGTCATGTGATTTAAGTGTCATCTGATGCACTGCAATTTTTCACTTTTTGTTATTCAGTTCTGTTTCATCATGAAAATAAAGTTTTAATTTTTTTTTAATTACTATTTCCCTAAATATTTTTATTTTACGTATTTTAGTTTGGATCATACTTCAGTTAATCTTTTGTTTAAGTTAAGTTTCATAAAGCATCTTGAAACCTAACTAAAAATCAATAAAATATTAAATAATTGCTGAAAATAAGTTAATTTGTAAAAATTTCTAGGTAGTTAAAAACTAAAAAAATGCATTCACTTAGATTCTGTAAATTTATGTAAATTCTGGTCATCACCAGCACTGTCATCACCTTGGAATTTATTGATACATCAATAAAGATCAAAGGAAAACAAGACCCATCATTAAGAAATGCTTGTATATTACTTTTTTATGGAATAAGTAAGTAATATTTATTTCAAGTCAGATTAATTTAACTATAAATTTTCTAATTTTACTTAAATAAATTGTCAGAAATATATATTTTATTTTTGGAAGATTTTGAAAACCAATAATTTTGTTTTGTTTACAAATTTCTTATAATTAAGAAAATGGCTGCTTTTAAGAAAATTTTAAAAAAAAATTAAGTAAATAAATAAAATCGAGCAAATACTTGACATTCCAATCTATATAATTTCTATCTGAAATGCACCAGAATATTTTACTTACTGGAAATAATAAATTTAATCATTTAGCTTTCAATTAAAGCTAAAATGATATCTTCAAGAATGTTTGTTCATTTTTAAAAATTCATTTTAAATCTTGGGTATCAAAAATTCAGTGGAGGTGCCTACCATATTCTTTGTGTCAAACTTTCTGAAGTTTTCAAACTTTTCAGGATGGGATGAAAAGAACCCAGGTATTCCTACTTCAAGATATTTTGCTCTGAGTGTAGAATCCAACTTTATTTCTAATAGTTCCATGTGTAGGTTTTCTTCTGTTTTGGCAACATCAAAGGTGAATGGTGCTGAGAATAATGCAAACTGATGTTCAAAAGATGAGAAAACACTAAATCTTTTCTGAAATTCCTTTGACAATTCCAGGTGACTATCATTCTTAGCAAAGCGAAGTACAGTCTCAGTATTTCAGCTCTTTACAAGTAGGAAAATGAACTAAATTTTCATTTGACAACTGTTACTTCCATAAGCTTAGTTTTATAATGAACCACTTGATGTCATCATACAACTGAGTGATAAGTTTGATTTTACCTTGTATTTTCAAATTAAGATCAGTTAAT
This sequence comes from Acanthosepion lycidas, assembly GCA_963932145.1. Lineage (NCBI taxonomy): Eukaryota > Metazoa > Mollusca > Cephalopoda > Sepiida > Sepiidae > Acanthosepion > Acanthosepion lycidas. The sequence goes on along the minus strand of OZ010593.1, from coordinate 46,814,740 downwards.
TGTGCAGTAATATCCACAGCAAAAGCCAGCCAACATTCATATTTATTTCATCTGTGTTTTGATCTTTCATCAAAACACCATTATTTCTAGTCTCAACAAATAGAATCTTTTCAGCACTTTTTGGCATGGCATCCAGTGGACTTCTGTGTAGAATGGAATATCAGTAAACTGATTATCCATATCTTCTGACAATTGATTGAACTGACAGTGGTTGAGAGCACAACATCGGTTCACTGTCTTTGTTACCAAGCTAAGTACATGATCCAATTTTAAAATCTTTGAACACAAATTTTGCTGATGAATAATACATTGAAAATGTGCAAATGATGAATTTGGATGTGAGTTTTCTTTATAACTTGGCAGCCACACCATTATGTTTACCAACTATATTTGCAGCACCATCAGTAGATAAGCATGCAAGTTTACTCAAATCAAAACTATACTTGGGCAGAACCTCCTCAACACTCAACGATGTCCTGGCTTGTTGTATGCATGGGGACTAATTCAATCAGTTCTTGAGAAATATTAAATTCACTGTCACAGGCCCTGAAGAAGCTGTGCTATTCCAGTGATGTCAACATCTCATCAACAGCAATAGAAAAATGTTCAAACCCTGATGATACAAACCTGTTGTTTCAAATCCCCTGACATTTCATCAATCCATTCAACAACAGTCTTTGAAATGTTTTTGAATAAGTATTCTTTCTCCAGACATACAATTTCAGCTGTTTTTACAAGGCATTGCTTTACAAAATCTTCACTAAGATTTCCAACTCATGGCTATCATGGCTGAGTTCATAGCTTGCAGTGATGGAAGCAATATTCTTTTTCTGAATTTTCATAAAAAAGGTCTGTTGCTGTGTCAAGTTAGCCTTTAATTCTTTGAGTTTTGAAATGTGCACTGGGCCTTCATATATATTGTAATATAGATGGTGCATTTCATAATGTCTTTTCAACTTGTACTCTTTTGGTGTGGTGATGGAGTTGTTGCAAATTAAACAGTGTATCTTTTCATTCACCATTGTGCAAAAATACTGTAATTGCCACCTTTCTTGAAACACTCGCTCTTCTTCGTTCCATTTCCTTTTTCTCTTAGCTGGAGGACCATTAGCCATTTTAAGGTTGAAGTAATAGGAAAAAAACTAATTTTCAAAATTGATGACATGGAATTTGAAAAATTACTGGTACATTTAAACTACTGTTAACAGTAAAGAGAGATAAAGCAATTCTGTTAACACTTCTAAATCTTTTTTTTGACTGAAATTTCACCTCTAAAAGCAAAAACTTGAAATTTTGAAACTGTTAATGAGCTGCCATATTGTTTTTGTGGTGTGATGGCTGGTGCTACTAGAAAGAATATTCCCACACTATTTTCTCAGCCACCAAGAATATCAAATATTTGCTACAATTTTTTAAATAATAGCTTAGCACCTTACTAACTCAAAGTTTGTTGATAATATTAAAATTATTTTATATAAATTTATGCAGTAAATGGTATTCTTATTTGGTATTCCATTAAAATAAATCAAAATGAAAAATATATGTGATTTATTTTCTTAAATACTGTAATTTCTAAATTATAAAAACTGCAATTTTGGCTGTTAAATGACCATACTATCCTTTGTGTGGGCTGCATGTTTGACATGTCTCATATAGGGTTAAAACAAAATTATCTGATTATGGCATTGTTAAATATACTGCAAATTTTGTCCTTTGTTTCTTAAGTATTTCATGGATGTGCAGGTGGCATAATGGATAGTGGCTCAGAATGAGAAATCAGAGCTTAGTTCGAATTCCTGTCAGGTTTGTTATGCACAAATACCCTTGGGAAAATGTATGAATCCAGCCATCAACCTTCAATTTCTATCATAATAAGCCCGCAGGTTATGACAGTCCCAACTTACAATGCATCACCATTAATATTGTTTCAACTTGTGCCATTTTCCTCAAACAAACTTACATTTGTTTCTCTTTCTTCCACAGATTTGCTGCTGCTGCTTCTGAGTACTGCAAGTGAGACAAGATCTTACACTTCATCTCATCTACCGAGAGCCAATCACTGGCAATAAATATACAGGCAGCTTAAAACACTTTTATTTCATTATATGCATTATGTCATTCATGTGTTTTTTAGTCCTAATTGTTAACATTTGCCATGAAAATGTGTTAGTCATAGATTATTACCTTACTATTGCAGTAGCATTAGATTAATGATGTAAGTGCTTATTAACAGAACATTGCATTACAATGCATTGTAGAAATGGAACACTGTCATAAGTCAAAGACTTATGACAGAGTTCTATGAGATATGACACAATAAGCAATGTACACAGGGAGTGGACTATACCCATTCTTTTCATATTCCATTGGTGAGAAGGAAATGCCATTCAGACAGCTTCTTCCCAAGAGCCACTACTTTGTGCAACAGGCTCCAGAGACAATGCTTCCCTCGACCGCTACATTCTTAATCTTTTCAAATCTAGAGTCAACTGTTATCACTCCTTCATATAAATCTGTACTTCCTCCTCTTACAATCTCATTTAGTAACCTTCCACCTTTTGAGCCTTGTATTGGGTGAATATTTTATTAAAAATGGTAAACACACACACACACACACATATATATATATTATATATATATATATATATAAGAATTTGGTATCATAGTATCTGAAAATAATTTAACAATTTTCATAATGTACACATGTAGAATAATTATTTCCAGATGAAGAGAAAAGTAAAATGTTCATATGATTCCTTCACTTTTAGCCAAACTGGAAAAAAATTAAAGAAAATATTTGCACAATTTACAGAGTTTTTATAATGTTTTATTAAAATTTTTCATTGAATATCTTTTTCAAATTGTTTTTTTTAGAAAAGATCTTGAACAGAGATTGTAAACTTACACTGCATCTTACAATAGGCAAAAAACTGGAGTGAAGGATAAAAAAAATAATACAGCATTAAAAAAATTGCATCATCAATTATATCACCCCTATCTTGCCCATCTCCAGCAAATAAGGTTGTTTTAAATCAGTGTAAGTTCACCATTCACCATTTTTGATAGTCTAAATTATGTTATGTGTTTTAATGTTATATTTGAATTTTTATTATATCAAGTGCTCTGACTTTAATTTATATTTTAAGTTTGAATTTATTGTTAGACATTCAAATAGTTTCATGAAGGTGATATGTTTTATTCTTTTAAAAATATTTAAAATATTACTTTATATGTTGAATAATACTTTGGTTATTGTGTTTTTTTTTTGTTTTGTTTATAGTAATTTCAAATATTTGTAATCTTTTTTGCAGTTCATATTTTGTGTGTGTGTGTGTGTGTTCTTATTTACAAATATCTCCTGAATATTGGTCGGAGTAAAATTTTCTTTTTTATTGTCCTGTTTAGTAATATAGGCATTTATGAAGCTGCTGTTAGATAAGTAGCATGTTAGTTGATCTGATTGAATTGTATCACCAATAAGATTAAAACATAAACATAGTAACAATTTGTATAAATTTCAAAGTCTCAAATTAATAATCACTTTCTGAGTTTGATACTTTAAAATGAATTGTAAGGCTGACTTGATGGATAAAGATAGATGTTTAATAACTTTATAAATTACAAAAGGTAAAAAATTCTGGAAATTGCAAAACTGGTTGGCAGGTTAAACTGCCAACTGTTAAAAAGTTCACTAAAGATCCTGGACAACTTTGATGCAGGTCTGACAAAGGCAGGTTGATGAAAATCTCATTGATTTGTGTCCCATATCAAAAGAGAAGTTATAAAAAAATATCAAGCTATGAAATTTTTAGGCATTGTGGCAATAAAAAAAAAGTTAATAACATGAACTACGTTGAGACATCAAAAAGGCAGATGTGGTGTAATGTTTTAGGTTGGCATTATAAGTGGTGGGTCTATGGTGAATTTCAGATGGTGTTAAGTTGACAGCTCAGATATACATTGTTTCTTTTTTTAAGGCACACACAGAGCCATAGTTCAAGAAGAAACCAAACTCTTTCAAAAAGGTGGTTTTTATGCATGATAATGCTCCATCACATTTGTCTAAGGAAACTAATAGATATCTGAATAAAATGGATTTCAAAGACACTCATTTCATCAAGTGGCTGGCTAGTCACCCCCACCCCAGTTTAAACAGACTGAAAATTTATGGGTATTCTGAAAAAGAAAGTTTACATTAGCAGGTGGCAATTAACCACCAAAGATACCTTGAGATACTATTCTCAATGTTGTGTTGTTCTGTTTTCCGATAAAGAAATACAACCACTCATAAAAGTCAATGGATGAATAACTTTTAAAACTAGTTTCTAGACATGAAGCATACATTTCATATTTAGTCTTTATAACTGTCATTATTACAATAATATTGTTTTTTGTTCAAACCATTTGTCTTTGTAAACCTTGCATTTTTTCTATAATTATGATTTTTAATTACATGTTTATCAGAGTTCCAGTAACCTGGTTAAAAACTTGGAAAATCCAGTAAAATTCCCAAAACTGTTGTCATATCATAAGAATGACATTTCAGCTACTGTAATTCATACATATTCTGTGAAATATTCTGCACAGTCATAGGGTAAATATTTCTGTGAATTCCTTCATTCGTTTTCTAAAAACTTGGAAAACTTAAAGTGACAATTAATGTGGTATTGACAAGTTCTCAGATCAACTACCTATAATCTGATCAAATAACAAGTTTATTTTGTTTTTGCAAGGGTTTCTTGATGAAGCCATAAACTTTCCAATACCCTTATATACATACATACACACACACACACATATATATATATAAAATCAATACAAGTAACTCCAGAGACTCCAGAGTTTCATAGATGAACCCTCCAGGAATCACTGTCTACTCATCAGGGGATATCAATAAACAATAGCTAGCTGTTTATCTCCATCTACACCCATCTGCTAGAGTGACTAGTTAATGCATGTTACAGCCCCCAATTTCTATACAATAGTACTTTTTCAACACCCACACAGCCAACTTGTGGTTTTATACTGTAATCATGCTGAGCCAACTTTAGTTACAGTTTCTGAGAGAGAAAGTGCATAACCTAATAAACAAGGCCAGTACACTCAAACTCTCAGTCATGATGACTTATGACTTTGTGCTAGCACAGCCATTGACAACTTCCAAACAGTTTGTTTCATCTACCCAATTTCACTTACAAGGCTTGAGTCAACCCGTGGTAGGGTTTTTAGATTTTTCCCAACAGTACCGCATACTTGGATCATCTCTCTAGGCTGATTTCATCAAGTCATCTTCCTGACAAATAGACTATGATGAGATTTATGGTCAAATTATGAAATTATAACAAGAATCTATATTAAAGTAAAAATACAAGTAAAATAGCAGTCTTTGGAATTTTAATCTATCTCTTCTCCTAACCAGCAAACGTGTTCCTGATTACTGTAATAATCATTAACTGAAATAAACTGCCACAAATGATAAGCGGAAGAGTCAGAAGAAACAGTTTACACAGATCATCTCAAAAAACATGTCAATGGATAGAATTATTGGCTAGTTTAGGCTTTAGGTTGAAAAAGAAGAAATAAATAAATAAATAATGAAGTACAAGGATTGATTTTTTTTTCACTGTTTCGCACAAGAAACCAGTAAAGAATTCCTGATGAGAGTATTAATGGAGATGCTGCCGAATGAGGTTTCGTTAGAGCAAACTGATTGAGGCTAATCCATCTCCAGCCATTTCCCATAAGCGACTTGACAACTGTTGAATGTGGACAGAGATGACATTGGTTGGTACAATTCCAATATGAATGCAGATTAATTCAAAGCAGTGTACAGAACCAGGAATGGCACTGGGGAAACATTGTCGAATCAGCTGCCTAAGTAAAAATAAAAAAATTAGAAATAGAAGTTTTATTTGGGTGTATCAAAAGCATTTTCATTTTTTGTTTTTGTTTTTTTTGTTACAGATATTTATTCCAAAGCTTATTTCATGTAAACATCTAAAGACTGTCAATGGCTCATTATCAACATCAGCTGTACCTTTTGTTTTAGATACAAATATTGAGATTCTTGCAATTTTTAGTCATTATTTTAAACTAAGTTTGAAAGCTACTGAAGTTGTTCACAAAATTCAGAAAGTGGAAAGAGATGGAACAATATTTAACCATACTGTCTAAAACTTAGTATATGCTTTCCTATTATTCAGACCATCCATGCTCATCTTGGTTGTTATATTCACATTTAAGCTGTTGTATTGTCCAACCTTCTTCAAGAATCTGTCTTCAGATACAGTAACATTCTTGCAATTTCAAACCAAAACCTTTATTCACTCTACTGAACTAGAGTGACTATTTAGCACTGACAACTACCATGGGAGCAGATATTTAACCAATTCAATTTAATTTCCCTTGAATAATCTAGCCTTAAACTGAATGTCTGTACTCATCATGTATATAAGTACATTATATTGTAATTATCTGTTTACTCATATATAATCATATAATAATGACAACTACTCAGTTAAAAAAATCTTGATACAATAAATATGAATAGATTAATCTTCTAATCCCAAAATAAGAGCTGGATATTTTTGTCATTTCAATCTGAAAAAGTAAATCATTTATTCTGGCATTATATATATATATATATATATATATATATATATATATATATATATATATCAAATATGTTACTTTTGATCTCCTCCAAGATCATTCTCAGGGGAGAATTACAAAGACAAACATATTGTAACTGTGATAAAAATCTACATTTTGTTATGATGGTGATTTTTTTAAAAATATGTGTGAACATGCTCTGTTATAATTATTTTAAAGTTTTAAATTTATCCCTTATAGCTATGGAATTTTTTGAAAACAAGTGTTCCAATATAAGGGAGCTGACCAGAAATTAGTAGAAATGCAAAATAGCATTAAATATTTATTATATGCACTTCAACACATTACTGCTACATTCACAATAAATTTTGTTGAGACTTGGTTGATTGATTTTGATATAGAAGGCCTTGAGAATTTGAAGTTTTCTTTATTATTTTTGTGGTGTAGTATATTGGTATTGTCAACAAGTATTTTCTTGTATTATGAAGGTGGACAGGAATGTGTTTTTAAACGTTGTGCAATAGAACTTGTATCCAACAAATGAAGTGTAAGACATCTTGATAATGTTGTGGTTGTCATATCTTAACATCAATAAACTGATTAGAGAACTGAAGAGGATTACTATGAAAATAAATAAATAGACATGTCTATATTATTCAATAAAACATGTTTGAATGAAGATATTCTGCCTACCTATTTGTGTCTCAGTGTTATTGCTCCTCAGGGTCAGACAAGAATATTGTGAAACTTTTAGTCGACCGTAGATAATTACTCTGAACTTTTTATTTATTGATAATAATAAATACTGCAATTATTGTTGTAGTTATCTATTGTGTAATCTTATTGCCTAAATTCTGTTCACTTTGATATACATTAAATTATATAATTGTACATATATCAATTAATCTGTTTCAGGCTTTGATGCATTTTTAGGCAATGCATTGAAGTATGAAACAGACTGTTGCCACTTGGTGCTGACCTCAGTGTCCACTTTTATATTTACATATGGTCTATCTCTGATATTGAACACTTATCCATGAATATAGCATACCTTAAAACTATATTTTTATCATATATATATATATATATATATATATATATATATATATATATATATATACACACACACACTTGACAATAATGATAGTGGTGCAGTCCATATTATTTATGGGAGGGCTTTAAAAAAATAAAATAAATAAAAATACTATATGCACATATAAATATATGAAAAAAAAAACACACATGTACACAACTTAAATACCTCTAACTACAAAAATGTAATTATAATTCAAATACAAATATGCACACCTTAGTAATTATAAATATAATACAAATGTACACATAAATATCATGACATATCAACATATGCAATTATATAGGTATATATATATATATATATATATATATATATATATATATATATACCTATATAATATTATGTGTGTATGGATACACATGGATATTCCTACATTTAAAATAAAAATGCAAAAGGTTACAAAAGAAAATATATTTGTATCTATCAACATGCTGAATATAGTGTATATATGAAAAAAGATTTATTTTATATATATCAAAAAAGTTAATACATCACTGAAGAATTTGGTAATAAATTTATTTCAAAAGATAAGCTTTTAATACCTGCCTCATCAGACTGAAAACACAAAATGGTTTAAATTTATCCAGACAATATTTTAAAAATTATTTTAAATCATTTTAAATCACAAGAGAACAAGAAGTAAAATTCTAAATTACTTGATGTAGAAAAAATTTCCTGGGGATTTACATTATTGGAGAGAGGAGTGAAGGAAAGAAAAAGGAGCCATACACACACACATATATATATATTATTATACACACACACACATCCTTATATAAAAGAAAAGGCAAAATATATAAAATACATATAACTAATGTTTTTAATATATTTATATAATTTTATTAAATAAAAAAAAACCCTAAAGATACATACAGTTGTATAGAAAACTACTAATTCAATCTAGTCATTATACAATTATGCATAAAAAACAATCTGAACTTAAGGAAAAAGTAAATAAAGGAGTTAAAAAAAATATTAGATATGCAGATGGCACAGTGTTGATAGCCAACACAGAAGTATCAGAAAGAAGAAACTGAAATTTCTAGGGCACATAATGAGGAAAGAGGGCTTGGAAAATGTGACACTCACAAAGGTAGGAGAGACAGAGGAAAGTAGCACATAATCTACCTAATGACCTTGTGTAAATGGTTGACAGAACAAGGACTAAGAGATAACAAAAAGATAAACTTTACTAAGGGCTACAAAGGACAGGAAGTTGTGGGAAAATGTCTGAAGGGACATGGCACATAGTAATTCTTTACTATTGAGTCCAACTGATTATTATAGTAACAAGGTTTTGCCCATGTACCACGGCTGGTGCAAGGGTCTTGTGCCTCTACCCCCAAATCTATGATATGGGGGCCCCTACTCTATTATATCTCAATTTTCATAAGGTAGTATTCATATAAAATACAAATTTTATTGTAACCTGTACAATAATGCATTATATGCAATATAGGTGAACAATTCAACTAGAAAAATTGAAAATAAATACAATCTATCTAAATACAAATTAGAGACCTGTCATAATAGATCATTCCATCTTAAATAAATCAATGTTTTGCAGCAATTTTTAACATCCACTTGTGATTTTTCTTGTTAAAAAGTTGAATGATTTTAATACATTCAACATTATGGATAAAAAAATAGTGAATTTTATGTAGTATTTTTTCAAAACTTAGTATGAGCAAAACAAATTCATGGATGTGGACAAAACAAAAAAAACAGTATGTTGTCAAAATCTGCAAAACTTTTTATCTTTTAATAGTTGATAGTGCTGAGTTTAGCTTGTAATGTATATAAATAGGTAGAAAAAAGTAAATGTTGATAAGATACACGAGTCACAAAGCTCTGCTCAGGCTCCCACTATGCACCAGTCATATATATATATATATATATATATATATAAATAAAGAGAGAAACGGCAAATGTTTTTGGTTATAATGTGGATTCGTTTGCCATTTCTCTCTTTTTTTTTAAAAAAAAATATACATTTTTCTCTCGTTGAAACAATTATAACCTTTTCCATATATATATATATGTGTGTGTGTGTGTGTGTGTGTGTGTGTGTGTGTGTATACACACACAACAACTGAATGGCATATAAATTTACTTACCTGTAAAGATTGCCACAAAGAATTCCAGGTGGGGGAGAATTAGTGAGAGTTTTGTAAGGCTGTTGAACCACAAGAGGATTGTGCTAGTAAAAAAAAAAAAAAAAACATAAATCAAGGTCAAAGTTCATGTACAAATTCTTTCTTGCTAAACAAACTTTAGCCAAGGATTACAAGATTAAGAAATACGAGATTCTTGTAGAAATGAGGATGTGGGGATTGGTGCAGAATCTTGGGTTTTACATTCAAAATGAATAAACACTTAGCAAATGTTATTTTGAATGGTTATTCATATGACTTATGCATCTGATACTACTGTTGTATATAAACAAGCAACAGAGTGAAGATAGAGGAAAAAAATATGGCAAATTTGAATAATACATGCTGGTTAGCTTTTCATAGACTAACTAATAATGCATTGTCAGAATGAATATAAGCACCCAAGGATAAGGAATATGAATTCAAATCTTATCAAAAGTTTATTTTCTTATCCATTTTACTTGCTTAATGGTTATAGAATAAATTAAAAAAAAAAAAATGAAGAATTGTAACTAATTGTAAATAAAATGAAAGAAATAATAATAATAAAGCCTATTTAAATTTGTAAATATATGTCACTATTTATAATTAAATACTTTTCTATATTATTAAAATACAAGCTTATCCGACATTTGAATCTTTTTGTATTTTTGCCATACAAAGAGATTTGAGCATCTCACTGTTGAATATAATATCTTAAATTTATAGTCAATAAATTATTTGTTGTTGATGTGACCCATGATAAAATCATGGGCAGGATTTACTAAATATTATCAAAACATTAGTTCATTCTAATTGTTATAGTAATATAATAAATAGTGAAAGCATGAGTAAAACTCTTTCATACATTTAATGTAATATTTCAACATTAAGGCTGGAAAACCTATGCAAAATATTAACTGGAGAGATGTGGTGAGAGACTTCACTTTTGCTTGCCTCACAGAAGAATTTATAATTGCCCATTGTTCACTGATGTTGATCTTGTTGAAAAGTTGAAGGTCTTAAATAAAAAGAGTTGGGGAACACTTATGTCCTGAAAAGAGACAGCTTGTAAAGAAAGCTTTGATGTTTTTTGTTTTTTTTTAGAAGCATTGTAATCATTAATGTTGTTTCTTTCATATTTTTGCTTTGTACTGATTTTCTTTTTAATTTTTTCACCCCAAGCAAAACAATAAAGCCACCAGATGCAAGAGGTTACTGAGTGTGAAAGAATTTGAGAAAAAAAAAAAAAAAAAACATTATTATGGAGAGGACAATAACAGAACAAGAATTAAAGAAACAAAAGATGACAATTGACATTGATCTTCAAAATTTTGAATGCAAACTTGATTGGAAAGCAAAAAGTTGGAAAACAGTTTTATAAGCAAGAAGTACGAGAGAAGAAACTGTTAGCATAGAAATTGTGGTTACATTTAGCATTTTCAACTGTAAAAATGATGAAACCTATCTCCCAATCTAGTACTGCATTTAAACTTGTAAAGTTGAAGTACCAAAGAGGAAATCTCATTAGAACAATTACTATGGAAATATTTATATATGCAAAGGTTTTTACATTTATTTTACAACCATAGCAACAAACAGTAGAAATAAAAACTAATTACAATACTTCACCTAACAAATTCAAATACCTTAAAACTACAACAAGAATAAACAAACAATACTGTGTAGTAGAAGATTGAAGACAGAAAATAGAGGTATATAACTAATTTGAATGATGCCTACTTATTGAACTTTCATAGGGTAATCAGTAAGATGCTGCCTCAGTCTGATAGGCTCTTAAAAATGTCAGTTAAAATCTATATTAAGTAAGGAGCAAAAAGAAGTGAAAATAAAAAAATAAGCTTCACGTGTGATTTGAATTTACAGCCCTTCTTGAAAATCTTTTTTATATTATAGTTTCAAGAACTTTACGAAAGTAAACATGCAAGAGTGTTGAAAAGTTCTCAGACCAGTCAAGAAGCATAAAAAAATGATCTTTGGTCAAATTGTGGAAAATGGGTTGGGTCAATAACTTTGCATCCCATCATATCACCTGTGATAAATTTTTGTGATGTTAATGAACACTTGTTGCCACTTTTGTAATGGTAACGAATACTCATTGTCACTTTCATAATGCTCGTTGTAGTAGAGACTTTATACTCGCAGATTACAATTATAATAACACTGTTGAACAAATCAGATGCCTTTGAATAGCACTCACATTAATAGTACTTGCTCGATAATACTCGCTTGACAAGTAACCTGCATAATGATCTAAATAGAGAAATAGTATAGTGAATAGAGTAGAGAATAGTGGTCTGTATAGTAATAGAAGATAGAGTAGAAATGGTGATCTGAATAGTATTAGGTTGGTGCAAAAATAATGACTTAATAATGTCGTTTTTTGACGTATTTTTAACGTCAAAAAACAACATTATTACGTCATTATTTTTGCGCCAACCTAATAATAGAGGATAGAGTAGAAATGGTGATCTGAATAGTAATAGAGGATAGAGTAGAAATAGCGATCAATTGGACATAAACTTCCTACTTATGCATTTCCTCTGTGGTCACGTGGTTTACTTAATCAATGGGATCGCCTGTGTTTGCTCACTGGCAATCTATGTTCTAACTCAAGTGTCAGCAGTGACACTTTATTCCTATATAACACCTCCCCTTTTAGATGACTTCCTCTGGAGTCTATATTTCTTCAGCTTCGATTCAATATTCAAATGTTTCGTTGCTGTTCTGTTTCTTTTACTGTACCTACCTGGTTCACTAATTTCTAGTGGTGTGGGTATGTCAAACATATTATACAATATTTCCATCGGTACCTCTTTTTGTGGACTTACTAAATCAGTGAATCTCCATGTTAACTGATTAAGGTGTCACTTATGTTCCCACCTTTGTCCCTGTACCATGGATGTTATTTTGCTGATCCGTTTTTTTTATAACGCCATCTTCCCAGAATTCTTTTCCATGTTGGTACATTTTTAAAAAAACACTTTATCACCAGGTTTAAAACATTTATTTGTATTATTTTGATTCCCTGATGTTTTCGTCTTCCGTTCTGGTAGTAATTTGTTAAATACAGACTTAATCTTCTTGGCGAACAACAACTCTGTAGGTGACATTCCAGACATGGTGTTCGGGTTTGGTGTTATTGTGAAAACACTCAGAAATTTTTGCAGCATTATTTCATCTAACTCCTCACCCTCTGACTCTTGTAGTTCCCTTTTAAATGTATTAACAAACTGTTCCACTTGTCCGTTTGATCTTTGATGATAAGGGGGAGTTGTAATATGTTCTATTGTTAATGATTTGCAAAAAAAAACCTTAAATTCACAAGACATGAATTGAGTCCCGTTACCTGAAACGATAGAGTTAGGAACACTGAACCTTGCAAAAGTCTTGTGTAGGAAATTTATTGTTACTGTAGTAGTAGGTCTTCTACATTTCAATATTTCTGGCCATTTATCTATCTAGTGGTAGTTGATAGTTACACTATCAACTACCACTAGATAGTATGCTCTGTTTAACAGACCTACAAAATCTATATGTATTCTGGACCATGACATATTGGTTTTCAGCAAAGGTTGAATTTTGATATGTGGTCATTTCGCTGCCAAAGCACAACCTCAGCATAATTTCACTAAATTTTCAATAACTTGATCCATTTTTGGCCAATAAGTATAACACCTCATTAAAGATTTAATTCTAGAAATTCCTGGATGTCCTACATGAAATTCCTTTAGCATATGTCTTTGCAATGATGCTGGTATCACAATTCTTTCTGTGTACATAAGTAGATTATTACATAATGAAAATGAATTATTTCCAATATTTTTTCATTATAGTCATATTTTTCTGACTTAATTCTTATTTCCCCCAATGTTAGGCAGTTCTCTTACAATATTGTATAATACATTATTAATTTCATTTTCAGCCCCTATCACCACAGTTACTGTGTCTTCAAGTGGTTCACAGAATCTTGGTATTAGTCTAGATAATCCATCTGCATGACAATTTTTGGATGGTAGAAACTCCATTTTATAATTATAGGATAGTTCCCCAGCGCTGCAGTCTATTTGCTGTTGCTGTATGTGTGGGAACACCCTTTTTTGATCCATATTTAGACAATAATGGACAATAGTCTGTCTGTAGTATGAATTCTCTACCATGTGTGAATTTATGAAACTTTTTCATGGCAAATATGATGGCCAATATGGCTGTAGCTTTTTCCAGCTGCAATTAATGATCTTGAAGCATTGGTTTCATTGTTTTATTCTCAATATTTGTGTAGCATCACTGCTCCAATGCCCAAATCACTGGCATCTGATGCAACCACTATCTTAAATTTAGGGTCAAAATGAGCTACTGACAAATCCGATGTTAAGACTTTCTTGATCTCTTCAAAATTCATACATTTATCTGACCAATTCCATTTCACATCTTTCTTTAGCAAGTTATTCAAGGGTGCTTTTAATTCATGCATGTTAGGTATATATGATAGTAATTAGGAAACCTTAAAAATGCTTGTAACTTTGTTACATTTGCTAGAGCGGGCATGTCTTTTATTGTGGTCACCCTTGTAGAATCCAGTTATCTACAATTTCCATTAATAATTTGTCCTAAATATTTAAGTCTGGACATAAACAATTCACATTTTCCTTCACTAATATTAAAACGATACTCTTTGATTCTCTCAAATAGTTTTTTTTCACATCTTCTATATGTTGATTTCGGGTCTTACTTTTAAAAAGTACATCATCCAAGTATGCAATCCAAACCGGCAAACATTGTATCCATTATCTGTTGGAATTTGCTTTGTGCTACCTTTATACCAAAAGGAAGTCAGTTGAATTTGTATAACCCTTTATGGGTGTTAATTGTTAATAATTCTGAGTAGTCTTTGTCCACTAGTACTTGTAGGTAAGTGTCTGAGAGGTCCAACTTAGAAAAAAATTTACCTCCATTCAATTTAGCAAAAATTTCCTCTGGACTTGGCAATGGGTAGTTATGTTGTTTTAAATTTTCATTTAACACTGTTGAAAAATCAGCACATACACGGATTTTGTTGTTTGTTTTTAACAGACTATTCTGAATCGGTATCACCAACAGCCTATTTTTGAAATCACACTTAATTTTCCTAGTCTGTCTAATTTATTATTAATTGGATCTAAGGCTGCAAAAGGTACACTCTTTTTTGGCTTCAATGTCAGTGTTACATTCTCTTTTAATTCAAACTTATCCTTTGTTTTCATGCATGTCCCTAGACCTTCTGAAAAAACTTCTGGAAAACTTTTTTTCAGTTCAATTTTCAATTTTTCAGTTGCCATATTAGTACCAGTCATAACAATATTTATCTTGTTGCAAAAAAAGTTAATTGGAAGGTCCCAAAGATCAAATAATACAATCCAATCTGTTCCAAACAAATTAGTAGTATTCTTTAATACAAACACCACTACTTTTTTGGTTTTTCCTGAAAAAAAAAAAAAAAAAAAAACATTACAGCTGAATTCACCCCAAAAGTTCAATTTCTTTCCTAAGACTCCATGCACAACTTTATCAGAAGTCAATAAACTGGATTTACCCATTTTTCTCCGTGTCTGTTCATTTATGATAGTGATATCAGATCCTGTATCTATTTGCAATTTTATTTTTACATCATTAACTTGCACAAAAATAAATTTCCTCTTTTGAGATGTTTTGTTAATTTCCCTTTTAGGCTTCTTCTCATTACTCCATGTATTTATCATGTTCACATACGTTTTACTTTTTCTCCATTTCTTGTATCTGCAACACATACTTTTGTGTCCTAATCTCCCACATTCATAGCATCTTTTGTTCTTGAAAAAAAAACAATCACTTTTAAAATGCTTACCTCCACAACTATGACAAGTATTAGGTATTGAGTGGAGTTTATAGTCTTTTTTTCCTTTTCTGTTAGGATTTAAAAAACGTTTGTAGTTTTTTCTCCTATATGGTTGGACACTATGTACCCGTGATTTGTCTTTTTCCTCAATCATTGCAGTATTGAGTTTCAAATTCACAAAATGTTGACATTCTTCCACTATTTTCTGGAGAGTTAATTTGGAATCCATTTTTAATTTAGCAAGTATCCTGGATCTTATCTCCGTGTCCTTATTAGAAGTTAAACCCTGTACGAATATCAGGTACTTAAATAAATCTGGAGTTAATTCATTTAACTTGAACTTTTCACATTCTCGATTCACGAATCCTGCATAAGTGACAAAATCTTCATCATCAGACTTTACTAAGACATTGCCATCATGTATTAAATAATTAGCTCCTATCACCAAAAATGTTTGATAGTATAAAAACAGTTTCATCAAAATTTATCTCACCTGGTTTTTTTCAGCAAAATATAACTCACATATTTTTCATGTTCTGCTGAGGATAATTTCCTTAATAATAACCAAACTTTTTTTTCATCATTCCAATGCAAACAATCTCTTCTATAATAAGCTGGAAAAGTTATCCCTTCATCTGGACTGTACACAAATTCACTGATTGAATTAGCAACAGCATCTAGAGTGAATGAATCTGAAGATTTTCCTTCTATGGCTTTGGTAAACAACTCAAAAAACTTCTGCTGTTGTAGTTGTAATTGCTGTTCAGTTTGTAGTTTTTGTTGCTGCAATTGTTCTTGTTGTAATTTGTGTTGCTGCAACTGTTGTCCTTGTTGTTGCTTCTGTAGTGCTAACTTTGTGAAGCTCAAAGTTTTTGTTTTTCCCTTCTTCCAACTGGAGAGGTTTTTATTCCTTGAAAATCAACATTATAAATCCTTGTTTTTATTTGGATTTGAACACTAACCACAGGTACCAGAATATGTAATTTCTATAGTCATGAAGCATGCGTTACTTAAGATAAATCCAACCAAATGTATAAGTATGCTGAATCCATGGAATTCAGCATAGATTTTGACAACCATCATTATTATTTTGCTCTTTTCTCATTCTTACTTGTATCTCGTAATTCTCTCCCTTATCCATTCCCTTTTGTTGTGTATCCATGTAGATTAGTTTTGGATGTGAAAAAAAGAAAAGGAATCAAGAACGCACAAATATTCTTACTGCATCTTATTTTCCTTTTGCTTTATATCTCTAAAGAATTGTATGTATCACATTTTTTTTTAACATCTTTCCAGATGTCTGCCTTTCAGCGTTTCAATCATTGTTTGTTGGAATCCAACCAGTAAATTTGTCAAGGTCTTTCTTTCATTTTCCTCTCTTTCCTTATATATTTCTTATTACTATAAGTTTTATTTTAGTTGGTACATGTGTTTGAGCAGACATCCTTGTTTATTTACAAACCGTGAACTTAATGTCTACCAACCTAGATCATCAGAAGTTTTATTAAGGAAAATGTACCTCTCAGCAGAGATTGAGCCTGCATTCCCTTTTTGTTTTTCTGGAAAACCACGTTTTAGCCAGATGTGTCTTACCATTAGGCTACAGATGTCATTACAGCAAAGCAAGATTCAATTAACCTTTTCAAAAAATGCACATTTCTCATTGAGGTTATTTTATATCTATATCTGTTTGTTTACATTTTGGGTACCAAAATATAAGCTAATTAATTTAAGAAATTAATGTATTTTTTAAAACTTGTCAAATTAAAAATTGACTGATTGCTTAATAAATATATATTGTATATTTTTATCTTCCAGCTATTCTTTCTTAATATCCTCTTTTCCTTGCTTTTTCTAATTCTTTCCTGATTAATATTATATAGGTTTCTTAGTCAGAAAGGATAACTCATTCTGGATCAGAAGGGTTGGGAATTAAGCACAGATACTACATGCTGATTCAAGACAGAAAACGGTCAGACATACAAACAAGCAAAATAGTGTGATTTTTTCAATTCATCCACAGAATATGATGTGTTGAAAAGAAATTTTCAACAAAAGAAAAGGAAGTTAAAATTCTTAGCAGGCAAAGGAGAACAGAAATACTTACAGCATTATCTTCAAACCAAAGGTAATAAGAAATGAAAAAGTCACCATCCCTCAATAATACAGTTGTGTAGCCTTGGGATAATTTTTGCTGCATAAGACGTGCAGTTCTCCAAATCTACAAAGAGAAATATTAAATCAGAATTATTTTTATCATATTTTAGCTGAGGTACCTTCTCACATTTATCAAGATGTTCAACAGTAGAGAGTTGAGAACAGTATAACTGAGTGGATCAATGAATTATTTCCTGAAAAATTAATGAATTTGACAAATATTCAAGGAAGCCTAGAAGGTACAGCAAAGTGTTGGAACGAAGAGAAAAGGTCTAAACAAATTAATATGATTATAACATCACCTAGTTTTAAAAATTTAGATAAAATTTAAATCACAAGATAAAAAGAATTGAAAAAAAATTAATGTTCTCATTTCCCAAGGTCTTGAACATTTTAAATCTAACAGAGAATGATCCTGTTGTGGTCGAGACCATTCAGAGGTGAACATCTCCAATAGAGACCGTTCTTCATTTTCCTTGGGTTTTCCAATAATTTGCACTCACTAGAGATTAAACCACTGATATAAAAATTCCCAACTGTCTATTATAACAAGAGCATTCTCCACCCACAGGAATTGAGCCTTGATTAGCACATATATGTAAAAGAGGTCCTTCTCTCAGCTTTTCACCGACTGGAACAAATCACCAACATTATATCTCAATTTTTCATGTGCACAAAAACTGGGAAAATTCCATTGCACATTTATAAAGAAACACAAGTTGATAATTAATATCACATGGAAAAATGAAGATGTAAATCCGGTTTCCAGAATATCTGGTTGATTATTCAGGGATTCACTTGCACAGTCTGCAGTGTAGGTAGGTGACACTTGGGACAAGTTTTACGTTTGTCATGACAATCTCACAGATCAGCTTTTCTCTTAAACTAGTGAGAGATCTTTCTTTCATACCAGCCTTCTGCCCATAACTCACTTTCAGGTGGCTTGAAACTACTCTCTAATGGATGGCACCTGAGCTCTCTCTGACAAGCAACCTGTACTCTGTCAACAGGCTGAATCAGAACTAACCTCAGTTCTGTGATTGTTTACATAGGCCTGTGAATAAAACTATCTTCCAACCAAATGTCACTTGTTCCCAAACGCTTTCATGTATTTATTATATTATTAACTTTTGATGAAGTGGGTGGCTGCTTTGAAGATCTTTGTTGATTTTATTGCTGATAATGAAAGCACAATACCATTCAAACTCAAATAAAATCATTTATGGCCCACTTGATTTCATGGGTATTCTAATGACAGCCGGATTTTTCTTGTGACATACATTATCACACATACACAAAGGAGATACTGAAAAGCTCTCAGCCTTGTAAAGAAAAACCCTAACATTCATCTAGATTTTGGGATTAGTCTACTGGATTAAAGTGTTGCCTCATGGGACAATAGTCTAGTGGATTAAAGTGGTGGTTTGTGAATTTAGTGACATAGTAATTGTGAATTCAGTCTCTGGGCTGATTTTGTTTGTTTTTTTGGGTTTTATGGCATATCAACCACTGTGGGTTATTTAATACCAAATCCAGTTTATATGAATTTTAAATGCCTATTTTGTATGGAATAAAAAATGTATAGCTGGCAACATTATTGTTTCAAAAAAACGTATAGCTGGCAACATTACTTCTTTACAAAAAAACGTATAGCTGGCAACATGTTTTCAGAAAAATAATGTGGCCAGATCTAAGTTTTTGAAATAATTATCTGAGACCTTGCTGTTGGATGCAGTTTATCGCCGTACCCAGGACGCGAATGTAGTTTATCATCATACCCAGGACGGCTCTGGGCTGAGTAGTAGAAACTTTGACAAACAATAACCAAGTAATACTAAATAAATAGAATATCCCTAAACAAGGACAGGGAAATGAGAATATCCCTAGACAAGGACAGGGAAATAAGAATAGTCTACACCCATAGATTAAATAAAGGGTTCAGTTTGAAATAGCCTGTAGGTTACCTGGATCAACATGCCAAAATGTGGTGATAATACCAACAAAGATGAGTGTAAATAATTTAAATAAAGAAATACAAATTAAGAAATTATAGTAATTCCTAGATTCATTTTGTCAATGCTCCAGCTTAGAAATTTGTATACCATTAGGCATGCTTTGTTTTTCAATTTATAAATGGACGCATGCTTTGACTCTTCTTTTTAAGCTATTTTAAGAAAGCCAACTTGTTTGGTTCATCTCATTTCCTGGTTCATCAATTAATGTCAATTGAAATAGGTTTCTGTAAATGACATAAATAAGATAGCTTCATCATTTGTCAGTCACATTTTGCTTTAGGAGGCAAAATAAAGATCCTGAGTTATATTTTTTTGAATATTAGCACAACACCATTTTATCTTAACAATCCTTGTTTAATTATATATTTAGTAAATAATAAAAAAAAATTGGTATATCTGCTTCATATTAGAGATCTCAAGTCACCCTTTGTATATTATATTTGATGACATAAGATAACATTCTTCTATAATATTAGAATTTCATAAATTTGTAATAAATCATGAAAAGAAATTTATTTTGAATTGGACCAAATGGGGAACATGGATGAAGTTCAATGTTCCACCCAGCAATTATTTTCTTAACATTCCCTGCAGGAAATGCAAGATTTTTATATATCATCAAATATGGTAATATCTGCACTATAGAGGCAAATTATTTAGAGAACAAATATGCAATTTCAGGCTTTGTTTTGATAGTAGATATTAATATATTCCATGAAAATTTTAGAAACAAATTACAAAGCACTCACTTTACGTTTGAGAAACAGAGTGGCTTTCATGGCTTCTTCACTGTCATCTGGGCTTACATTTAGAGCAGGAACAATTACTTGGTTAGTTGTACGATCCACAAAAATAAAATATACAATTCCAGGAAACTGCTGAAAATATCTGACAAAATTCAAGTCAAGGTGAAAAAAGGTTCTGTCACAAGAAAAATAATTAATATTGAAATAATAACAACAATAATAATTATACATACTTATGTCATTAAAATAATGCCAGTCATACAGGGATTCATTATATCTTGGGCAACATTACTCGGCACAAAATAGAAAATAAGTAAAAATGATTCTGCTCAATAATGAGTTGACTATCATCATATATAATATGTGTGTGTATATGTTTGTGAGAGAGTTTGACACTGGAAAACAGAAAAAAAGGGGTTAAAATTAAAAATATAAGCTTGGAGCAAGATGAAAAGGGTTAAAGAATAGACCGATGGACAAGCTGTGAGAAAGCAAGATTTTGTTAGTTTCAAAAGTCTATTTCTTTTTTAGGACAGAGATAACTCAAAGAAAAGTGATTCTGTTTATCAGATATCATCAAAGAGGCTATGTGTCAATACTTAGCTGACAGCTGATTGATGACACTGTCTAAAGAGTGTCAGTTATGAAAACATAAACTGAGCAATAGAAATTTGGCAATTTTTAAGGACAGAGCTGGATTGGGAAACTGATTTATTTACCTATCAAAAAAATGGAAACTGTAAACAAGTCAAGAATGTAGAATTTCTTTATGTAAAGACCCAAACCCAGGGTGCCAGAAGTGGAATGACCCTGGGGGGGATGGTGGGGTGACTGACCAGGGGGGAAGCAGCTGGTAAATTCTGATTTTACAAGCAATTTCAGACTGAGAAATTTTGCTTACAAGAAATTAAAATGATAATTTTAAATGACCATGGACTAAGCCATTCCACATGGTTGAGAACAAGATTGGTCAAAGGACAACCAAGGTGACAGGTGCAGGTGAAACACCAACAAGGACAGAGGAATTGCCTATGCCCATTGGGAACTGTTAGTGCAAGGCACAAATAAGAGAAGGAAGGAGTTGGGTGGATTGATATCCTGTGATCTATACCCATCGGAAAAGGGATCACTCCAAATTTGGAAGTATAATTAATTATCCAGAGCCAGACAACAAAAAGGCTCTTGTTGGAAGATAGGGGAAACACCTAACCATGTCAAACCCCATGCCAGTTTTGGGTGGAAGTCAATATAAGCAGAACATTGAAGCAACCAAGACCAGGTGAGAGATGACCACTCTACCAAATCCCATGTGACTTTCTACCAGAGAGAACCTCTGACTTGGGCCTTGTTCCAGACTTAGCTAAACTGAGCAAAGTGTCACAATAGAATCCAAAGTGAGAAGGGTTAATATTTCTGTATCAAGAACTAATATTTCTCTACAAAGAACAATATAAACCACATAGAAATAGACCCTGAAGAAATTCCTGTTTTATTTATTTTGTCTGCAAGAACATTTTTTTTTATTTTCTTTCCTTTGTGACATAGCTTTGCCAGAATCGAACCAACACTACAATTGCAGATGACAATTTGAGCTTTGCCAGCTCTCTGATCAATCAACACAATGTGGGCAGGCCAAGGCACAGATCGACGAAACCAACTCTAATGGCTAGCGCCTGCATTTACCAAGGTCCAATCAGCAGAAAAGACTTATAACATTGGTACATTTTACAAACTCTACATTAATCCTTTCTCTTTATGCATTGATCCATTTCTTTTTACAACTCTAAATTTGTGACACTGTGACCTCAGGGAGTTAATCAAAAAAACAAAAAGGAAAGAGACTACTAACTGGATGATAATTGTTGAAATTTGCAGAAAAGTGGATTGAAAAGTTGAGAAAAATATTAAAAATGAAAGTTATTGAAAAATTATGTTTCAAAATAATAAAATGAAATCTGAAACAGTTTCAAGGAAAATCAAACCTAAATTTAACTAGACAAGAATTCAGTAAGATTGAGCAAATCCAAGACTATCCATCCTTCTCCACTTCCCACCAATAAGAAAGAGACAATGTATCATCAAAAATGTCAGTCCTGGAAAATAGAAAAACATGTTATCGATAAAGAAAATGGGTGGTCACTGAAATAACATCAAAAATTGTTCTGGACAAAGAGCCAGGAAAAATATCTGGTCTGAATCGACCAGCCAGAAGAAAAATATCACTACAAAAATAGAGATTAGCACCTGAGACTGGGGACGGGTTTGTTCATTTTAATTTCTATAACATTCGTCAAAATTTTTATGGTTGAGATTATTTTAGATTCTTTTGGATACAAGTGATAAAGAAAAATTAATTACTAGCACTGGAGTGACCATAGGTGACCAGCTGTGTAGCCTGGTCAATTGAGAAATCACTTAAAACAACCAGTGTGAGACAAGCTGATAAAAAAGGATTAATGACTGTAAATCCCCTTTTTCTTATGCATTCTAAAAGTTTAAATTTATCACAAAGACAATGTACCAGCCCTTGGAGTGGGTTGAGGTTGAATGCTAAGAAAATGGGAGAAGGGAGAGAGAGATTAGCAGCACCAATATGGAGCAATGGTGCGAAAGAGACGTGAAGTGGGTTGGAGTTAAGGTGCAGCTTGATTCCTTTGACCACTCTCAAAAGCAGGCTGGACAACCACTAACTTTGGAAAATTACTTGAGTAAACATATTTTTAAAATATGGGATAATAGAAAAAGGTTGATGCAAAGAATGGAAGACAACTGAACCCCAGACTCTAGTCAACCCCACATCTGCCAGAACTAGGACTCCATATAAGATGGTAATCATGGTGGTCTGAAGGAACCTGAAGACCAATGTAGGGGGGGGGAAAGGTTACACATTAATCCTTCCCCCTAATGCACTGATCCTTTCTTTATTCCTGCAATGATGCATTTTGAAACTCTACATTAATCCTTTCCCCTAATGCATTGATCCAATTTACAACTCCACATAAATCCTTTCCCTTTATAGATTGATCCTTTCTCTTTATTCCTGCAATGATACATTTTACAACTCTGCATATCCTCTTTTGGATGTTGTATGAATTTTTTTTAATTACTTTTAATTTTTTTTTGTTGAATATCAAAGCAAATGTGAATAAATTTGATTTTTATGTCATGCTTCATCCAGAGACAAACAATTGGGAACAAATCTAGAGCTTATCTATACCACAGTTGGGAAACATTTAATACAAATCAGCATAATGAAAAACATCCAGATATGAATTTGTCATGATTTCACTGAGGATCTGCAACATGAAGGTTTTGACACTTTGTGCAATTTGCTTGTTTCTTTAAACATTGATCCTTTTCTTGATTATGTGCTTACTGCTGATGAAAGTTGCTTTTTCTGAAAGATAATATTCTTTTAATATGATGGTGTACTGAAAGGTTATTGGCCCAACCAAGAATCCCTCTCTTCCAAAATTCCAATGTTTGATCATTTGGTATGATTTTGATTAAGTGGGCCAAGCTAAAAACTTTTTACCACCTCCTCATTATGGCATCAGGCTACAAACTTACTGACCCACTCTTGGACACTTGAACTTATCACTGTATAATGTTCACTCTATGTGATTAATATTAAGTCCAGGGTCGATTGTTATCTATCCTCATTATCTTCACTTCCTACCACCTCCTCTTTCATTCATATCATATACTTCATTCATAATTACCATTTTAACAGTAACCCTCTACTTTGAGTGGCTTTCAAGCCTTGTATTGGGTAAATTCTAGTATGTAAAAAAGAAGTGCAGTGATAAATAAGATTATGTTGAAAAAATATTTTTTATGTAAAATAAATGCTTTTTTATCATTGACTGACCAACTTATTGATATATGTACAATATACAGAGTGGGTGGAAAGAAACTCCCTATTGAAAATTAGTTTTGTTAATATCACACACATTTACATGAAACAAAATATATTGCGAACCCTATAGTGGTAAGGTTTCATTGCTAATTTCTGCTTTTATTTCAGCATGCTCAGCTAGCATCGTGTTAATGAAATCTATATATTTTAATCATTTCACCCGAAGCAAAGATGCAAGGGATACTAGAAGTGAAAAAGAAAGAAGAATTTTAGAAGGAGCTAGAAACCCAATCCTAAACAGGAAACAAGAAATAAACTTCTACTCCTGTTTAAAAGGCTAGGGAAGATTGTGAACCAGAGAATAGGTGAACCTATCTATGCCTATTATATATATATTATATATATATATGCACCCACAAGAGTGGGGACTGAAAAGATTTCTGACTAACCAAGAAGCCCCCCTATCCCCAACCAAGACAAAAATACATAAAATTAAATGTTCAGACATTTTGCCTGATTTTGAAAAAGGAAAACTTTTTACCACCACATTATATGTGTGTGTAGGTATTTATAGCACACCCTACTTTTTTGAGTTAAGATTTTATTTCTCTATTTGCAGGTTAATCATATCTAAATAAAGGACCTTCTTGTTTACTGCAAACTTACAAAACATCAGATTCACAAACCCAAAAAATAGGACAAATGGTGGTAATATTAGCCATTTCTTTATGTGGAAAAATGCTATTGTTGGTTGAAATTTATAAAAGGTTTCTATTAAAATAATTTTTCAAGAGAATAGGTTTCTTGAGTCCATTAACCAGTTTTGCCTTTTCCAGTACTGATGAACAAAATTTAAAAAGTAATCAACAAAGATGATTGTTAGATGATGATTTTTCTGCTTGTAGTGGAAAAGGATACGATGTAATGGTGATGTTCCTCTGAGCTTTGACAATTAGGTAATCTTTGTAATCAGCCAGTTCTTTGTAGATGCGCTGAGTGCAGTTATGAAGAACTTCATGAATTTCTTGCTGAGTCACTTTTTTCTGGATAAACATACCAAGGAACAAGTCCTTCAGATTGTCACAAATTACAGCCAAAGAATTTAGAATTCTGTCAAAGGAAGAATAATTTGGCAAGAAATGAACATTTTGAAGAAATCACATAAATAACATTAATAATCCATATAGAGAATTTAAGAAAATACAATATATTTGTGTTAATATATATTGTCCTAAAATTTTTGCACATTCTTATATTAAATTATATTTATGGAAAAGATGTGGCTGAAAGTAATTAATTATATCAAAATTCTATAAATTACATTCAAACATTTATCATTTCAGAGATTCTATTATTTCCATTGTAAAAGCACTAAGCATCCACAATGAAAAAATAGAATCAGTTAAAACCAATACTAGTATATATATATATATATATATATATATATATATATATATATATATATACATGAAGAAATTGAAAAACATTCAAACATGAATTTTAGAAATGGTTATTTATTATTTTTATAACTTACCTTGCAATATTATGTATTAGCTTAAGACCAGGCTCATACATAATATCACCAATCATTACAAAAAGAAATAATAGCAAAATGCAGTATACAAGCTAATAGAGAGAATTAACTTACCTTATTTCAAATGTAATATTTACTCGTCATTTTTGGATAAAATACTTGAGCTGTGATTTGATGGACAGTGTTTATTAACTTATTTAACATACAAGCCTACACATTTTTATCATTTTAACAGAGTATTTTTAACATTAAGCTCATCATTTTGCATTAATCATTTTTTTTTTTTTTCATTTTTTTTTTATCATTTTGTAGGGATTCCTTTGGTAGAGATAAGTCATATGACAGACCACTTAGTGACCTCACTCCAAAATGAAAGCAGCAGTCAATTTCAGTTTGTTTACAGCAGTCAAAACTAGATGTTGCTTTCTTTTAGCAATCTGCCTCCCCCAGCAGCTTACACAATCACATGGCACCATTTCCCTTTGGAAATATATCTTTCCCAGATATAGAAACTCCAGCTTTCAGTCCTCAATTTGGGAAAACCCAAGACTCATGGTTTCATTTCTTCATCTGGGATCAAAGAAAAATGTGTCTCCCAATAGGAATTGAACCTGTATTCCCTTTTTTTTTTTATCAGGGAAACCACTCACATAGACGAAGTGTGCCTTTACTGAGTAGGTCATGGGAAACCAAGACTCAATTACGTAATTAAGAAATTCAAAACATCTCTTGTTGGGACCTTTCAAATCTATATCTCCAAGTTTTGTTTTGGTAGGAAAATGTAAACTTAGTAATTTTTAAACAGATATTTTTTTTTATCTGACAATATTTCTTATTACAATAAATTTTGTATGAGGTGCATTCAAGAAGTTTTGAGACATTTTTTTGAGAGGCAATTATAACTTTTCAAAATTATTATAGTTTTCGTATATAATTACTATACATCTAATAAGGAGAATTTCCAACTTTTGTTATTCCAGATTGAAGGAAATGGTGGTAAAATCTCTTTGAACACACCCTACTAAACAATGCTTGTCCACGTGGAAAAGTTTGCAGAATTCAGTTAGGACATGAAGACAATTTGGAAGCTTGATATGCAATAAAGTTTTGTGTTAAAATGGGTAAAAATGCTACAGAAACGTATGCAATATTCCAGATTGCTTTTGGATTAACTTTTATGAGCAGAGCATCTGATTTTCTGCTGGTACAAGAGGTTCAAGGATGGTGAAGAGGATGTGAGAGATAACGTGCAATGTGGGAGGGAGACAATGTGAACATGAACATCAGAGCTGGTTGAAAAAATTTCTGGATGAAGATTGTCATGTGTCTCTAAAAACAATAAGCATAAAGATGGGAGTTGGTGTGGCAACTGTACACAGAATTATTCATGAAGATCTGAACATGTAAAAATAAATGACTGAAAAACAAACACAAATAGTGAAATCTTTCTACCAAATGGATTCAATCTACCTAAAGGATTCAAATTTAACAAGCATATTATGTTGCTATTATGGTGTGGTAGATTCTCAAGCGCATCAACTCAAAGGCAATCTTGACAGGTTTGACAGGTTTGGATATTTCAGTCATCACTCCAACAAAATTTTAAATGTGTCAACCTGTTTCCATACAACATAGGGCAACAGCTCATATGACATGGGCCACAATCCATCTCAGGCAAATTATGTGGGAAAGAATAACTTCTCAGAACTGCAGCATAAACTGGTTACCATGTTCCCTGTATCTGACAAGACCATAGTTCTTCCAATGCAGCTATCCCAAAGAAAAGGTTTCTGTCAGCAAACTTCAGATTCTCCAATAACAGAAGAACAATATTCACACAGACATCAAAGCATTAGAGTCTGAAACGCTGAGGTCTGTGATGGAAATACTTTAGAAAGAGCATGTTTGTGCAAAGCTGAAAATGGGCACCACTTAAAGATGTAATCTTTCTCAACTAGTGTAAATTTATTTCCTTTATCTACTCTATATAATACTATATATTGTATAGAGAAGTTTGAAATTATTACAGTTTTTAATCCCTTGGTGACTTTTGGGACACACTGTATATTGTGTGTGTGATTTATTTCTAATGAAATCTCATGGGTCTTTAGACTTGTTCACATTCTATCATTTATTCAGTTACTGATTTTTCCATTATGCAGCATCAGTTTACGAGTGGCAGTAGATGTTCAAGGCTTTCCAGACCTCAACAAAACTCAGTCATTGGTTTGCCTTATACTTCATATTTATTTATTTTTCTGTATTTCAAATCATTTTCCTGGTTTCAAGAGAAAGTATAAATCCTCCAAATTCTGAAAATTTTTAAATCTCATAAGCCATTATCAAGATTATTTTTTGTGCTATGTCAATTTTATCATTTTTTTACAGTATTTTACAGTCTTCATATCATTGGACAATTTAGATTTAAACTTTCATTAGAAACCAGGAAAATGGTTCAAATAAAATATATATATATATATATATATATATATAGGATTAAACCAAATATAAAATTTTTCATCTGATTGATGTTATATTCAGCACCTCTACTCTGGAGTTTCATAGATGAATCTTTATGTAACTGTTTGGCTCATTTGTCAGGAGGTATCAGCAATTGTCTGCCAATTTTCGCATTTTTGTTATTTTTAGATTAAGGTAAAAAAATAATTTATGCACTTTTTTATTGGTGTTAGGTTGATTTTTCTTCTTTCTATATGTATGTGTGTGTATGTGTTCGCAATGCATGTGGGTGTACGATGTCGTGGTTATTTCTTCTTTTCATAATATACTTGTCTCTTTATACTCTCTTATTATTCCTTTTCTTTCTTTATCTTTTGGCTCTGTGTGTCAAAAGATAATGTAATGAAGTTATTTCTTGGGCCAGAAAAGACTTAAAATTAGGTTAATATTCCAGAATATTCTGGGGTTTTTGAAAGTTTTTCAAAATATAGGTGTATTCAATTTTTTTATTTATTTCTTATTAATTTATTATTATTATTATAATTATTATTATTATTATTAATTAATGCTTAAATGGCAAAGGAAATATTTGTCTATAGGTCTTTGCTTGCCCATTTTTACATTTTTCTTGATAGTAGTTAATAGTTATTTTGTTTTTTTTACCTGGCTTGGTGTTGATTATAGAAGGTTAGGTTTATAACTGTATTTTATTTATTGCTGTTTGAATATATATACTTATGCACATGCAGACACACACATATATATTTGTGGAGCCCCATTTCAGAATTGTAGAAAAATCCTAATAGATTTAAGTAGTGAAAAGACATCACAGAGAAAGTGGCTCAATTTTTGTACATTGACAGGCTCCAATTATCTGAATCTTTGTATTTATATATATTAACCAACCAGTGACATCATACAAGATGCACAGTATTCTTTGAATTGGTAGACAGTAAAATATCTTAAGATGAAATTTTGGAGGCTCAATTTCAGAATATGTTCAACAATATTTTTCCTCCTTAAAAGGAATATTTAAAAATAGATATTAGCCAATAAGTTTGTAATAAAAAAAAAATCTAAATTTTAGAACCATCCAGAGTCTATTATGTTATTATAAATAAGATCAATTCTTGGTCAATAACTACTTTTTCAGTTAACCTTTGACCAGTGTGTTTGTTTGATTGTTTGTCACACAAATGAAACTGAAATTCTCACAATTAATTACTCACATCTTTTGCTTATTTATACAAGTATACAACATTACAAAAATTATGTTTAGTGAATGTGATAACATTCCACTAACTTGTTTAAATTCTGCAACAGTCTTTTTTGCTATCATGTGACTGACTACTGGAATTCATACACACTAAGCCTGTCACATACATCTGCACACATATAGATACATTATTCATTTATCCTATACTAACTCAATTCATTAAGTTGTATTGTATAAAAGGACACACAAAACATTTTGTGAAGTTGTTCACAAAGTATTATTGTAATCCATTTCTTTCAATTTGAAAGAAAAATATTCCAATAAAAAATAATTAAAATTTGTAGATCCATGTTTGAAGATTAATTTAATTCTTCATTTATACATGCATATTCCACTACACAGACACACACACACACATATATATATATATATATATATATATATATATATATATATATATATTCTAGAGAGAGAGAGAGATGTAAAGACACATAAAAATTACATATTTAGAAATATTGTTTTATTTTCTTTCCAGCCATATGAATGTTTTTAACTAAGATTGAACCAGAAATGCATAAGAATTTGCAAGTTGAACAGACTGAGTTTCAAATTTATCAATCTCAAACAAAATCAGATATTGACTGGAAATGCTATCATTACACAAGAAAATGAATGGCTTCCTTAGAAAGCAAAAATACTAAATTAAAAACCAAAAAAACAAATTGAAAACTGCGGTATCAAAAAGAAAAAAATCGGAAACCGATACTGAAACATAAATTGCCAAACCAACCAACTCTTATATATATATATATATATATATATATATATATATATATATAGTGCAGTGCAGATAAATCTGGAATTGTGCCATGACGTCATAGCATGGCAAGGTGTCAAGAGCACCATTAGAAAGTACTAAATGTCATTTGCTGTCTAGCCATTGACACACAGGGTGCTTAGTAATTGACATATCATCAGAATATGGTCATCTGTTGTACAAAGCCAAGAAAATCATTGAATGGTTTAAATATCCTAAAAACATCTTCTACAACTTGCAAAGGCATATAGGGCCTCAGATAACAAGGACAATTTCAGCCCATAATACAAGACTCATAAGTGCTCTGGCACAACCAGTATAACTGAGTTCATTGCTGACATTGTCAAGAATCCCAACAAAAGCATGAGGAAAATCGCCAAGGAAATGGGTACCAGCAGGTGAACAATCTGGCGTATTATCAAGGAAGACTTCAATTATAAATCTTATGTGCTCAAAAGGTGCAAGTTGCTCACCATACCACTGGTCACCCCCCACTTATTGCTAGAGTGCAATCCTCTCAACTATTTTTTGTATGGGGCATCTTGCAGAGTGAGGTGAACAGCAGGCCTTACAACACCAAGAAGGCTTTCAAGGCAGCCATCATTGACACCATGGCTAACATAGACAGGGATGCAGTCACCAAGACCTGTTCTAGCTCCCAGTTCTGCCTGGGTTGTCTATTTCAAATATGAGTATCCACTATAAAATGTGTGAAGTAATATATATATATATATATATATATATATGAATATAATATTAGGTTGGTGCAAAAATAATGACGTAATAATGTCGTTTTTTGACGTATTTTTTAACATCAAAAAACGACATTATTACGTCATTATTTTTGCACCAAGCTTATATATTGCACATGGAGTGCTGGTGCTAATAAAACATTGCTCAATGTAATATAATGGATGGATGGATGTTAGATTTAACGGCATGTCAACTCCTATTTGGGTCATTATATGCCGAAGTCTTATTTATTTATGAATTTAAGATGGTTATAGTGTATAAAAGGTTGGGAGGCTGTTGGATTTCATAATCTACTGCATTTTTTTGGATTGCTTTTTCTTGTGATTGTTTTTGATTATATATTTTCATATCTACATCCATGCATACATATATATGTCTATAAACACATATACACATACACTATTTGAAACATCAAGTTGTTTATTTCTATTGTATTTATTGGTTCCTGTGGGGGTATATAAATGGAAAGAATTGTGATGGTTTTATCTAGTGTCACTTGTGTTGCTATTGCTTGTAATTTAGTTTTAATGTGTACTTTACTCTGCAGTATGTCATTTCTAATCAATATTGACACTCCTCCATTAGCTCTATGTCCTGTATTGTGGTTATAGTGGTATTGTTTATAATTTTTAATTTTTAAGTTGGCATTTTCTTGTAAAAAAGTTTCCTGTAAGCAGATGATGGCTGGATACAGTAGTGACATAAGTATGAGTAGGTCATTGTAATTAGATTTTATTCCATGACAGTTCCATTGCAGGATCTTATGTGCCATAGTTATATTTTCATTTTTTGGGGGTAAAGTTACCTATTAGGTTTATATCATTTGTCCTCTCCAGTTTTTTTTCCATCTCTTGAGTTTTTAGAAGCTTTGTCTTCAACTGCTTGTGGTGTCCTTCGGTCAGATTTTGGGTTTTGTTTTGGATTTTGTTTATATTCTTTCTCTTCTATTTCCATATATTCCATAGGTTCAAATTTATCTTCATTTGATATATTGATTCTTGATTTTGAGTTAGATCTTGATCGAGTGTTTTCTTGTTCTGTTGTCACTTTTTTGTCTTTTTGTTTATTTTTCATTTTCTTGGTTTGGGTTTGGGAAGAAGAGGGTTTGCTGAAGTTTTGTTCTATGTTTTCTTTCCAGAGTTTTTTTGCCTTCTTCTGGGTTAATTTCTATTTGATTTGGGTTGTTGAGTTTTATTTTTATTTTGATCCGATTTAAGTTCAATTAAAAAGGTTTTTAATTCTTCAAGGAAAGCTTTTAATTCCTTACATAAATTTGTTATTTCAGTTGTACCTTTTATTTTATCTTCATTGTTTATTTTATTTGCTTTTTGTACCATGGAGGCGTAGGTGTTTTCTTTTATGTTATTTTTAACTTCTTTTCGTGCTTCTGAGAAAGATATATTTTTTTTGTATTTTATTATGATTATTTCTTTTTCCTGTTTGTAGATACTACATTGTTTTGAGAGGGCAGAGTAGTTTCCCAAACAGTTTGAGCATAGGCTCTCATTTGGACAGTTCTCTTCTTTATGTTCTGGTTCTTTCTCACTACATTTTCCACATGTTTTTTTGTTTCGACAGGAATCTCTGTGATGCCCAAATTTGTGGCATCTATAGCATTGAAGAGGGTTTGGTATTTATTGTTCTACTTTTAGAATTTCATATCTTATTTTAATTGTTGTCAGAATTTGGGGGGAGTTGAAGGTTAGAATGTAGGTATTAGTTTGTATCTCTGCTTCATTTTTCTTTATTGTGATTCTTTTGACATTTGTAACGCCTTGAGTTTGGAGTTCTATTTTTATCTCCTCTAGAGTGCACAAGGAGAGCTCCTTGCTTTTTACTACACCCTTTGAGAAATTTAGGGTTTGGTGTGGGTAGGATTTTATTTCTATTTCTTGTAGTTTTTTTTGTCTTATTAGTGTATCCGCATATATCTTTTTTTCCACTTCCACTAGTAATGTTCCATTTTGTAGTTTCTTTACATTTTTTGGTATGATTATATTTGATATAGCTTTTTGGATTTTAAAATGGAGATATTTCTGTTAGTGCTTTGTTGTTTATTGCTTCGAGAACAATAAATCGTGGAAAGTTTTCACTATCATTTTCTGATTCAGAGTCATTATCCACATGTGGTCTCTTGGAAGATTTCTTTTTTTCCATTGATTGTTTTTATTTTTGTTCATCATCCATGCTCCCTACCCACCGCGGAGCCCAGTATTGGGACATGACAAGGGGGAAACCCATTCGCCTTGCCATGTCGGGGCTACGTGAATGGTATACTCTCTTTGGGAGGAGTCTTTGAGCAGGTATGTCAGATACTTTTTTTTCTCCCAAATTGATTGACCCTCAGCAACCACCTTCCATCACATATTTAGGGTTAAGTGTTAGTTTTGGTTGGGAAGAGGAGTGTAAGTTATAGGTTTGGGGTGGATTATATATGATGGGGCTTGACGTGACCAGCCGATTGATCGGATCAGGCCCCTCCAACCGCCCGTCTAGCCCAGGTAAGGGCCAAAGTGGTGTGTTACAGGATTGTGACCGCTTTACACCTGGGTTACAACCTGCTCAACCACCAGGATCCCATCCCCAGACATTACGGGTCGCCACCCACGGCCAACAGGTGGCCCCATTGAGGGACTTTTACCCTCTGCAGGGATGCAGTCAGCGTATTCTGATGCTCCACCGGGCAGTAATTTAATGGAAATAATAAGCAGATATTAATAAATATAAATATTATCCTTCACTGGTAGCATAATATAAAATTAATATTCTCAATTTACATTATTTGGACTATTGTCCTCATCTTTTTTGCCATATTTATCACAACATTTCAGCTGTTGTACGCTCCAGCCTTCATCAGGTGACTGATGAAGGTTGGAGCCTACAACGGATGAAATTTTGTGATAAATAAGACAAAAAAGATGAGGACAATAGTCCGAACAATGTAAATAGTATACATAATATCTCATCTCAGAAATATAGACAGATAATATTCACAACTTTAATAATTAAATTTTTTTTTTTTAAATCCAATCTATTTTAAATTAAAAAACTATAATTCCCATATTATATGGACTGAGTCCACATTATATCAACCAGATATTTTTATTAAAATTTAAATTATGCAATGCTCAGTCTACACTCAGCGCCTGAATACTGTGAGGTGCATGAAACTCAGAGTTGTGTTTCTGGTGAAGGATAATATATATATATATATATATATATATATATATATATATATATATATATAAATAAACTCTCCCGTCAAATTTGATGTATGAGAGTAAAGCAGATTGGTTCCTAGGAAACCGACAGCAGCAAATGACATTTGATTATAGTGGTGAAGGTTTCGTGCAGGACCATCCACTCTTTTTGAAAGGCTGAATACAGAGACCTGGTGCACTACGTGCCACAGGATGGTCAAACGACCCTCTGCAGGTTTTGAATTTAGAGTTGTCCTTTCTCCTAGACCAGTTGCCATCCAAGGCTATAAAACCCAGCTATATATATATATATATATATATATATATATATATATATACATACATACATACATATACACAAACACACACACAAGAAGGTGCTGAAAAGTTCTATGTCTGACCAAGAAGCCTTTTGGTCAAAATTTGGGAAGTGGTTCAAGCTGAGGACTTTTCAGCACTTATGCACATACCTGCTATTAATTACAGATAAACTTGTGGATAATAAGCTTATTAGAGGTTTGAATAAAATCATAGAATATCTCTCTCACTTGTCAGATAAATCCTTTGTTTGACTTTGTTCCAAGGCTGTGTCCAGTCCACCACTTTTAGCATTTTCCCAACTTTGCTTGATATTCCTCAGGATAATCTATGTAATAATCATAAAGGTAAATATAGATTAAGAGGTTAAAATTAATTATCACATAACAGCAAGACATAAATGACAAACCAATCTGTGAGAGTAGCAACACAAAAAAACAAAATTGGTGAAAAAGTTTTAATTTTGGCTGAAGCTGCTTGAATCACTTCACACTAATGACCTTGGGAAAGCTATGACTCCATTTCTTCCTTATCGTAATTTTGGTTAAATACCAAATCCCTTGTAAAGCTGAAAGGTAAAAAAAAAAAGAAGTTCCAAGTCAAATTGAAAAATCTGGATGATATTGGAGGCATTCAATCAGCATATCCTGGATCCATAAAAACCTACATTTATTTATTTATTTTTTTTACAGAATCAAGGAACAAATCCCATATCATTGAAAACTGAGACAAATATTGCCTTATATTCTTTGTCACATAAGAACCTACTACAACTATATATTTTTAAAATGCAATGTTCTTGAAGACATAGGCAATCATAGCTCACCATACATTCATTTTCTTTGATATCTATGGATTACTATGCCTTCTTTGGAAAGATAGTGGAGTAGTTTCACATTACTTTCTCCAGTTTGGAATTCAGAGTTTTTCCCTTTTAGAATGGTTGTCACCCAAGACTAGAAAGTTCAATATACTCTTCTATTTAACCTAAAGGGCATTTATGTCAAATTAAATGCAACAAACTAGGACAGAATTTGCATATTCTTCTTTCCATTCACATATCTACTGTCCTACCTGTACTGCTACTCAAAGAAAGTTAATTTTTTTTAACTCATTGTGTTCACAGTGTACACATTTCTCTGTGTTTTCTTTCTTCAAAACAATGGAGGCACAAGTGTATCATATCATTGTTAATCATTAATGCAAATATAAAAGACTTTCAAAGTTTTCTCCCATTGATTCACCCTTGGTCCTTCATTTATGAAGCAAGAATGAAACTATTTACCTTGAAACCACAACGTGAGGATGTAACTTTCTTCACCAACATGTCAAGTACATCAAAAGTGTATTGTCTGTCTCCTCTTACAAGACGCTCTCCTCGACTGCTTCCAGAAACAATGTCATTGAGAAGGTCATGCAACTGGCAGATCAGTCCTGATTGGTTAGATGATGGTTGCTGTGGGAAAGACAAACTCATGTTAATAAATACAGAACTATAAAAGAAAATAAGAATTTGCCTTTTCAAATTACCTGCGCAATCTCTATTTAAAGGCAAATCAGACACAAGAGAACATTAGATGTGTTCTTATTTCAGTAGGAAGTATTAATAAAATAACTTTAGTCTGAAAATAAAAGAATTGGTTAAAAGAAAAATTTCATTTTTGCATAAAAATTCAGTATCATTTTTCTAGTCATTTTTTTAATTAAAAAAAAAAATAAAATAAAATAAAAAGGAAAGAAAAAGGTATATTCAATGTGCCGCTAAACATGGTATACAAGATAGTATTGGAAATTTCTAAAACTAGGATTTTCTGACAAACTCCACAATTGATTCCAATCATGTAAGAGTAAATGAATTAAAATCTTTATGGGTGTGTTCATAAAATTTTTTTCACATTTTCTGTGATTAATTACTCTTAATTATCAGTATTTTAAACCAATAATTAACTGCTGTTGAAACATGGAAGTCACTCAAAACCATTCAAAGAATATTTGCCAAAAACCTGATGAAACATTTTGAGTTTTATACACAATTTTATGCAAGCACATTGCTTGAATTTATCAGCCATCAAAGATTATGGAGCCATTTCAGCACAAAACTACACAACATTGCATATTAGTAGACTGACTCAGTAAGCTGGGTATCAATGACCATTAGCTGTTTATCCATTTCCATTGAATGGTACAGTCACAACATATAATGTCTTGGAAGTTTCCAATGTTGCTTCAGATATGCCAGCTTAATGAGACAATTTTTTTTTTACATTTATTCTTGCTTTTATGTTCTTCAAATGAGAATTTATTATGACTATGAACTTGATGATTAAATTCTTCTTTCAACAAGTTTTGCTCAATCATTGTTGTTTAACAATTGCCATTCATTAACAATTGTAAACAATAACCTGTCTTTATTTAGGACAATCTTGAATTTATAAATGCATATTTTATATATATATATATATATATATATATATATATGGACTTTCTCATTGCAGATGACAAATGAGGGCTCAGTAAAATAAAAAGGTGCTCAACTTTTATGTGGACATGCATGTGTCTCCCAAGACCTGCAAGAGTTTTGCGAACTTTTAGACAGATGGGACATGTAGTTGAGCCATTTGCCTTGAGTGGTTGAAGATCAATTGCCCCATGTTTCCACAAGTGGACAGCAAGGCCTGCTTTACTGTGTGCAACAAACCTACAGTGACAGCTAAAGCTATCATTGAGAGGAGAAGCATCCTGCCAACTTTCTTTAATATTTGCATGTAGTTGATCCCGATGTTCAAGTCAGCCTCACTCAAAGCTTTGTATAGATGAGAAGTAGGACAAGCACCATCTCTTTCAATTCAACACCTTGTGTTCTCAGGAAGAAAAGAGGATGCTGCATCGCTTTAGACTGTTTTTGAATTTGTCTTTGTAACACAAGAGTGGCCTTCTAACTGACCTGCTTGTTAGAAGCTGGTTAAAGAAGTTGTTTTAGAAGTTTGCTATCGATCATATGAAAAAGATGTCCTACCCACCTAAGTTGGATTTTCATTAGGATGGCTTCAGTACCCATCATGTTGCATTCAGTCAGAACTTCACCATTTCTAATGCAATCACCCAATTTTCTGTTGCAGATTGTATATAGACACACACACATACATATATGAGATTTCTCAAACATTCGGACTGGTAGGCAAAAATAAATATACTAATAAATAAATATATTTAATAAATAAACAGAGCATTGGCTTAAATATGGGTATGCACTACAAATAACATTTAAAGTGATAAATTCTGTCAGATTAATAAGTAAAAAAGGTCTATTAATTCTTTAAAAAAAAAAAAATACAAAAATAAATTATTTCTAATTTTCATAGCAAAAAAATTTGTGAAACACTTAAAATTTTATGGTCTTTTTTCTACTAATTGAAAGTTAAAAAAATAGAAAAAAATCTATTTGCATTTAAAAATGTTGTTTACTTTGTATAAACAATGTCGCTATAAAATATCATTGCCTTTTTGGTATCATAAAAACAGATTATTGGATTTTAATAAAATGTTTGGCACTTATGTAAAGTATATATTTTTTATTTCTCTTCAAAATTTTAAAAAAAGAAATTTTTTTTTTACGTGATTCTATTTCTACCTTTTTTAATTTGATTATTTTCAGTTATGTATCAAGGCAGTATTACATTGAGGTTTACACTTTTTAAAGATAAGTTCTTGAAAAATATATACTGAAAAAATGAAAAATTAGAAACCAAAAAAAATCTGATATGGAGACATTAGCCTGAAATTTTTTTTTGTAAAATTTGTTTTTTTTTGATATTTTTTTTTTTATTCTAGGTCTATTGTGTGTAAAAAAAAAAAAAAAAAAAAAATTAAAAAAAATTTTCTTTGAATATTTTTTTGGAGATTTTTTTTCTGATTTTCTATAATATCAATATAATAATGCAATATTTTTAAAGTTGTTTATTTTATTCTTTCAAAAAGTGTATCACTATAGGATTTTATTTAAAAAATATTCTTTACTTTACTAAACAGCATTTAGAATAATTTAAAAATATAACTGCTAGGATAACACAATAAACTGGAAATGTCTTTGCTACCCATAATGCCCCATTGACCAGTATATATATATATATATATATATATATATATATATATGTCGCGCTATGACATAATACACATAGCCTCAAGATTGTGTTCAAGCATGAAATATACTGTTACAACTCAGTGTTGGCCTGTGTCCACACTTATATACACACACACACACATTCTATCCCTGATATTGAACACTCTTACCCATAAATATAAGGATATAACCATTTCTAAATAGGTATCCTGGTTGTTTTACTAGTTTTTGTATTCTAGTAATCCAGTAATATTAGTAGTGTCCAATAGTCTTACTTCTATAGTTCTAGAGCTTGGTTACATTAATCATTTAGTCAAATCATCACAGGTCATGAGAGTAAATTACATAGTATCAACTAGCAAGACACTTCTAACCAACTTATAATTTTAATATGGCTTTGTATCCTGAAAGTACTATCAACTGAGTAAACAAATATGTTAAGAAACAAGTTTAATTAATTTTTTTAAAGCATGTATTTAAAAAAAACTGAAAATTTTCCAAAAGTCCTAATTTGTTCAAGAATTTTTGTTGATATAAAAAATTATTTCAATAAAATATTTAAAAGTAAACTAGAATTATTCAATACTAGCATAATACCCATCAAAAATTAAAAAATGTATGCTAGGTGTAAAATAGCTTGATGAAAATAATAAAAAGGTGTAACTTCTTACCTCTGATACTACAGCTAAAATAATGCCTGGAAAGATCTCAATACAATACAGTTGATGTGGAGTATAAAGGCACGTAGGTGTATGCAAACAAACTGGAATTGGTTTGAGGGAATGTCTTTGATACTCATTTTTTGGACTGCTGGCTTTATTCTTTGGTTGACTACTTGCTTCACTTGTTGTGGCTTGACGTGTTGGTTTGGGACTATCACAGCTATGAGATTCAACATTCCTCTGAAAAAAATGAAAAAATAAAAACAAGAGAGAATATATTTTTATTAGTAATTCTGAAATGGAAAAATCTAAAAGTAAATCATTTTAAAAATTGGCTTCATTTGACAGTTAAAGATTTATAGCTGAGCGTTTTATTGGGATATTTAAAATTTCAAAAATAAAATCATAATGAGTTTTTCTTGTACACCTTTTTTTGGATAATGTTTAAGGGACATTCCAGAAATTTTGAGCCTTTTTAGGAGAGGCAATTGTTCTAGATTACTGTAATTTTAGTATATCATTACTATACATCTAATAAGATGACATATCAAGTTTTGTTATTCCTGATTGAAGAAGATGGCTGTGAAAGCTCTTTAAACACATCCTACTATTGTATTAAGCATATGGTGGCAGAGCAAAGAAGAAATAATGGCGGTTTAAAGAAATAAACAATGTAAAATACAATAAATGATAAATCAGTGTAAATGTCTCTCATTGAAAGGAGATAAGTGGAGTTGTAAAAGTCTTCAGCAGAGGCGTACGCTAAGGGAGGTAAAGTGAGTGGTGACTTACTGTGGCAATGGCCTTTGGTGAGTTGTCTTCTGGAGATGGGAGGTCACTTTCTGATGAGTGTTGTGAATCCAGGCTGTTATGCCATCTGACTGACAAAAATGTTCCTTTGATGGATTTTTTATGTCCTTTCTTCAGCTGAGATTGATTCCAGTTTTTATTTTGTTTCTTTAGTCCAAGGGGTTGGGGATGGGATTCTATTGGGTGGAAATTCTGGATTGTATTGCTTATTTTTTCTTTGAGTGTGTGAGTAAAAATGGAAGATATATGCAAAACCTATGTGCAGTTGATGAAATTTTAGTTCAGTTTTGGGTTTCAGAGCATTCAAATCCAGCCAGTGGTGAAAATTAGCATAGCATAAATTAGAAAAATATCTGGTTTTAGGAACAATGTAACACAACTAAACACTGTTTGTCACAACTAACTAGTTTACAGAATGCAGTCAGGATCTGAAGACAATTTGAAAGCTTGCTATGCAATAAAGTTTTGTGTTGACAGAGATGGGCATCAAAATTGTCCCTCACCCTCCTTACAGTCCAGCTCCATGAAATTTTTGTTCCCTACACTGAAGGAGAACCATAGGACAGTTATTTTGAATATATTGAGAAGATGAAGGATCTTGGACACCTTCCCTTTGGCTGACTTTCATGGGGCCTCGAGTGCTACAAGTGCATTGAAGTCAGAGAATGGAATGGATTAGTGCTGTCTATGTCATTTGGTAGCTATTTTTCAGAACTGGTGAAATATCACTAAATGTCATAGATCAACACAGCAAATTATTTTGTATAAATTTATTCTTATATACATGGCACATTAACTAGTGTACAGTAGACAACATTTTTGAGACTTACTTGAATCATGTTCTTAAATAGCCTCGTCAGCTCTAGACTTTCATACAAATGTCATGCATGATGCTAAACATGTTCAGAAATATCTAAACTGTTGGCTGTATACAATAGCTTTCTAAAATCAATGGTTAAAAAAGGCTTTCAGTGAGTGAAGCCTGTGAATCATGGAAGACCATCCTTGTGGACTGGCACTAAAGAATCACAAAGAATTGTATCAGATAACAGAAATCATCATTTGAGGACTTTCAACAGCAACAACAGCTAAAATGGATATCACATATAACTTGAAGAGAAAATAATGCCATAATCAAGATATTGACATTTCACACTACTTCATACAAAAGACAAAAAAAGGAGACCCCCTACCACCACCACCACCACCATTAATATTGGAAAGAGCAATAACAGCTACTGGACTTGAGAAACCTATTTTTCTGAAAAATTGTTTAAGAGAAAGATTTTATAAATTTCAACCAACTGTAGTACTGGCTGCTTGGTCAATGAATGCTAAATGTTTCTTTATAAAGAAATGGCTAATATTATCATTGCCATTTATGATGCTATATTTTTTACAGTCAAACAAGATTGTGTTAAACAGGTCATTACTGTTATCATTCTGTAATCTACTTTCCAATTCTTCATGAACTAAATGAAAACTGCCCCTCATTCTAGCTGTTGGGCGATTGGATTATTATTAATATGCTGATATTCCACCCACCATAAAGCTCATCTGAGAAAAAAATAATAATCTGAAACCACTGGCTTATAAATACAATCTTATTTACACTATTTATATTAGGACTATTGTCCTCAACTTTGTTATTGTCATCACATTTCAGCTGTTGTACTCTCTGGCTTTTATCAAGTGTATATCAATCAGCGTAACCTACAGGGAATTCCAAACAGAACCCTTATTTAATGAAGGTAAACTGTTCTTGTTCCACTGTTCCTGTCTAAAGATATCTTGTCTAGTTCTTATTTTTTTGTACTGCTTACCCTGTTTTCACTGAGTCTAAGTCCACATTATCAAGACCAGGAATTGAACTCATAATAATTGTGTTACTAAATTCACAAACCAACACTTTAAACCACTAGGCTATTGTCTTGAATGTAAATAATGATAACTCCTTATCCCAGAAATTCAGATAGAAATGCAATCTTGTTAATTTCACTTGTGAGGAACCAATCCTTGTCATGAGATTGCAAAATGTGGCAACTAAAAATCTCTTTAATGTCCACAAATCCTTTGGATTCATCCAGCCACTTCTCTGACATATAGTTTGCTCACTGTAGTTATGTAGTTTATGTTGCTAAAATTTGTGAAATTAGGTACAATTTTTTTAATATTAAAGGTATATGAACATGAAGATAATTTGGATATAACTAAAATTCAAAAGTTTGAATAAATCAAACTGTAAATATGCTTTATATATAGCCTTACCTCTGAAGTACTGTGTTTTATATTTTGTGTAATATTCTGTGGTTCATTTCTCTCTGTAATGTCATCTGTTGAAGAACCTTTGTACCTATGTTCTAAAGAATAAAAAGAAAATTCAAAGTATGGCTTCTCAGCAACTTCAGAATTATAGTTACTAGAGAACATTAATAGTAGCATATTTACTGTGATAGTTATTGAAGGTAGTGTACAGAAAGCAATTATCTCCCTTTTGATAGGAAGAATTTACTTAGGTCCCAAGGGCCCTAATGAAAAAAACTTAACAGTTGTCATTCACAGGTTAACCTTAGCATCGATTGTGAGCTGTAACTAATGAAGTTGCCCAAGAGGAGACTACACTAATCACTTTGGAGTCTGTCTATATTCCTGAGATGAGGTATTATGTACAGTATTTACATTATGCGGACTATTGTCCTCATCTTTGTCGCCATATTTATCACAACGTTTCGGCCGTTGTACGCTCCGGCCTTCTTCAGGTGGTTGGAATTTCGAACTGAACCCTTTATTTCGATCACTGGGGTAGACTGTTCTAGTTCCACGTGCCATGTTTGATGGATGTCAGTTATCAGTTATCTCCTGCTAATTTTCCTTCTGCCTTAAGCGGGTATTGAACTCACACTCTTTGGGTCTGTCACTGGATCTAACCAACGCCTTTATCCACTGTGCCATGTGTCCTTGAGGACATCTGGGTATTGTATTTTCTGGGTATTATAAACCTAATGTTTTCAGCAACCATTTTTACCAGAGCTCATATTGCAACTTTGTTATCATTGCTTTTCACAAAAATCTCCTGAGCCGACCAAGCATAGAAATAAATACAATATGGGAACCAGTAATAAGGAGTGCCAGAGAAAAGCAATGATAACAAAGTTGCAATATGAGCTCTGGTAAAAACATGCAATGATAACAGCAAAATTGCAATATGAGCACTGGTAAAAATGGTTGCTGAAAACATTAGGTTTATAATACCCAGAAAATACAATACCCAGATGTCCTCAAGGACACATGGCACAGTGGATAAAGGCGTTGGTTAGATCCAGTGACAGACCCAAAGAGTGTGAGTTCAATACCCGCTTAAGGCAGAAGGAAAATTAGCAGGAGATAACTGATAACTGACATCCATCAAACATGGCACGTGGAACTAGAACAGTCTACCCCAGTGATCGAAATAAAGGGTTCAGTTAGAAATTCCAACCACCTGAAGAAGGCCGGAGCGTACAACGGCCGAAACGTTGTGATAAATATGACGACAAAGATGAGGACAATAGTCCGCATAATGTAAATACTGTAATCACTTTGGGTTTAACATAAGATATTGGAGAATGAAAAACATTTCTGATTTTTGGAAGGAATTTAAAGGAACAAGTTTTCCATTTAAAGACAATACCAAGAGGATAAAAACAGACTAATTCCAAATTTAGTCACTTGCAATAAAACCATGAACCCAAGTTTGTCTTAGTGTTCTGCACACAAAAGTTCACTTCATCCTTTGACATCAGGTTTGATTCATGATAAAAG
Source organism: Acanthosepion lycidas (assembly GCA_963932145.1). NCBI lineage: Eukaryota > Metazoa > Mollusca > Cephalopoda > Sepiida > Sepiidae > Acanthosepion > Acanthosepion lycidas. The sequence goes on along the minus strand of OZ010593.1, from coordinate 46,770,557 downwards.
TTGTTCTTGTTAATACATCATTCATTGATTCTTCTGTTGCACAAGTTGAGCCAACATTAAAATTGTCTTTATTAATACCAAACTCAACTTCTCATTTTCCTGTTGTGCACTTATTTTTAGGTGTTTCAAAGATCAATGACTTAGTTCAATATAGTTAATCTAGGTCTGTATCATATACCCTACCACTTGCCAGTACAGTTACTGGTGATATGGTAATAAGGAATATATTCTTCTGATATACTAACAATAATGTTTTAAAACTCACAGACTGAACACTTGTTAAAAGAAAGTAGTTTAAACCTGTTTAATGCTTTTATTATCACTTACTCCATTAAAAGAAAAAAAGATAAATTTTTACCTTGAGTTATTTTGCGGATGGATAAAGAAGGCTGATCACCACCAGTTGAAGCATCACTTAGATCTTCAGTACTATTGCCGCTACCATTTTCCTTATGATGAGAAAGCTATATTAATAAGAAAAATGTTTTAAAATAATGTTATGTTATAGTTTCTCTCACTGAAAAAAATTATTATGCAAGCAAATTATGGTCATCTACAGTTCAGTTGGAGTTATGTGTTCAAGTGTTATAACCGTGGTCAGATATATCTATGTCAATAACTCTTTCAAGAATTGTGATATATTTGGGTGTTACAATTCCTAATAACCGATTTATATTTGTACATTCACCTTTTTCTGAACAGGTATCTGATGTGTCTATCTGTAGGTAGTGTAATGGATATAAGCATGGAAAGCAGTGTCAGCCAGTCATGTTCCAAGCCCAAACTGTTGTATTCATTTTCATATAAAAGTCCTTGAGAAAGGCATGAATCCATTTTTCTCCTACTAGCTATGGATTAAATGGATGGCAACCAGTCTTAGAGAATGAAAACTTAATACCAAACTGTGGAAAAGGCAACATGAAACTGCTTCACTATCTTTCCCAACAAGCCATAGGTTTTCAAAGATAATAAAAAAATAAAATTGTGGAGAATCTGAAGAGGCATGGCATTAAAAAATAACAAAATTCTCAACAAACGGAATTGACAAAGTTTTCAATAAACATTAAGAAGTGGAAGAAAAAGAACAGGGCAAAATAATACTAAGCAAACAATATATACGCAAAGGAAAACTATGTAAAAAGTTCACAAAGCAAGAATTGTGTTCACATACAAAAGGGATACAGTCAAGTGGTTATAACGTTCTGACTGCAAGACTAAAAAAAAAAAAAAAATATGGGAAGATGAGTCTAAGAATTGTCCATTTTTATTGGTTAGGAAGAAATCCCAGCATGTATCTGTATAAATTTGTGGAGGGAATGTTCTTAGCAGTTATTTCACTAGATTAGAACTAACATATGTTGTATTATTAGTGGTATTCAAAACAGACACACTTAGTTATTCTAAATTGTTAAATTTGTAATTTGTTTTTGATACCAACTTAATATCAGTGTTATGGTTGTCAATGGGTGACTTTCAAATCTTGTATTATTAGGTTGGTGCAAAAATAATTTCGTTTTCTCACGTAGTAACATATATTAGAAAACGAAATTATTTTTGCACCAACCTAATATTTTGTAGGACATGTAATTTGCAAAGAACTCTTTACAGATGTAGAACTTATATGCATAGGATGTCTATTATTCTAGTTCTGTGGTGTGATAAAGGTGGTAAGAAGAGGATATCAGTGGTAGTATTAAGTTGTAATCACCCAAGTCTACAAAAGCTGATTTGTATTGTTACTTTTATGTTGTAGCATCAACTGTAGAGCAATAGTTGGTGAACCATTGTCAACTATTACTGGTTGAGTTTTATCCTCAGTTTTCCAAATATTAAAGTTTTATGCCAGAAGAGGCTACACTTATTACCTGATACTTGTAGACAGTCATACCTCCTTGTCATAGAGTAATACAAGGCCTGTCTGGAAGTATCCAATCATTTAAGATCAATGGAAAATAACAGCTAATCAACAGTCGAGACAATAGTGTCTGGGCATGACAAAAATTTGATGCAATCATGGATGATGCAATATTTTTCAAGGCTAAAAAAATTTCATCATATACTCCCAAAATAGATTCATATTACTGCAAATGACCTAATCTGAGGAAAAAATAGAAATCGATTACACCCCATTACACCCATGAGTCTAAAACTGACAATATGGTGAAAGAAAGGAAACTAAAGCAGTTGTTTCAATTAATTTGCACAAGGGTGTACATTTGCTGTTCTTCTGGTTGATTGATCAGTTGGCTGCTGTTATCTGTATTCTGGTTCCTAACCACATGTTACATGACCTAATTATGTGATTTCTAATGAGAGCATTAGGATAAGTTTAAGTCACAGATTTACATGAAATGTTTTGGTTGTGTACAGAAAACAGGCAAATTCTCCCCATTTAATTTCAGAGATGAGTAATTGTTAATATACTTTATTATTTCAAAATACTGCTTTCTTGATTAATACAGATATTGATTATACATGTGCTACTGTCATTTAGTGGTTGTGAATTCAATCCCTGAATCAAGTAGGGAAGCTCCAAATCAGCATGAACAAAGAATAACTGACATCACAGGGACAAAATATCACAATAAAAAATAATGCGCGCACACACACATATATATATATATATATTTTTATTAGAAATTTTATTATGACAAAAAGAGAAAAACATTTTATGATTAATTTTTGCTCTTGTCAAAATATCGTCCTTTAGCTTTGAATACTGCAGCAGAAAGTTTTGGCATTCACTGCAAAAATTTCACAAAGTATAAGTTTGATAATTGATTCCATTCTTTTTTTCAATGACTCTAAGAACCCTTTTTCATTTTTTTTTTTTCACTTTCTGTCAAGTTCATCTCATACTAATTCTGTGGGTGGCTTCAAACTTTTGAACTATAGTGCGTGTGTGTATTATATATATATATATATATATATATATATATATATATATATATATATATATACACAAACATGTGCGCGTGCACACACGACATAAGTATGACCATCACCGACAAATTTTTTCTTCTAAACCAGTTGCTAACCAAGGCTGAAGAACTCAGTCTGCCCTACTATTTAACACCTAGCTGGGAGAAGAAGAAATGGTTTCATAACTTTCCCATGAGTATTTGAATGAAAGTGAATGTAATGAACAATTGGAATTTGAACTCAGCATGCTGATTTCTCATTCTGAGCTGGTATCCATTACACTACCAGCACATTTATATATAGATACACACAGATACTTTACAGTGACAACATCAGGTATAATTGCTAATACTAAGTTTTAAATGTATCAAAATATAAGAAAGACAATGCATCTATAGAATAACAGATCTTTAAAATGGCCAGAAGCACGGTTGAAAGTGATGAACATGTTTGTTGTTTTTAATGAAAGATGTATGTGTGTGTGTATATATATATATATATATATACACACACACACACACACACTTGAGCTCCTTCTTGTAGAATACAAGTTAGTAAATGAGTGTTGTAGACAATTACAACACTGGTTCTCTTACAGTCACTAAAATTAAGTAATTTTCAGCCTAGCCAGTATCTAGACGGACGACCAATTGGGAATACCAGGTGCTGCAAGCATGGATGTGCAGATGGTGTAATGAATAATGGCATGAAATTGGGAATCAGAAAGCCGAGTTTCAATTCAAGTTGCGTTTGCTATGTTCTCTTATGGAAAAATACTCTTCAGGGCGTAGACAAGCATGGCGCTCCACAATTTCCTGTCCTTTGTAGCTCTTGTTCTGTCATCCATTTACTCAAGCACACGAGGTAGGCTATGCATTGTTTTCCTCTGTCCCTCTTCACTTCAATATGTCCTGTGAGTATCAAATTTTCCAAGCCCTCCTTTCTCATTATGTACCTTAGAAATTTCAACTATCTCTTATGGATGTTAAGTATAAGGGTCTTTTTGGTTTCTATTTTCTCTAAAATTTTGTCATTGCTCACTTGTTCAGTCCATGGCATTCTCAGCATCCTTCTGTAGAACCACATTTCTGTTGCTCTTCTTCATCTCTGATGAGATTATCCATCATTCACTAAGAAGACTGATATTATGTGACAGTTCAGTAATCTTCTCTTTATTTCTAATCAAATTTTTCTGTTTTTTAAAACTTAAGTTTAGCTTTTGGAAGACATCTTTAGCTATCCCAATGCACCTTCAGATTTCAGTGTTGCATTTTCCACCCCCTGTTAAAACACTTTGCAGATATTTAAATTGTTGTACTTGTTTGATTTTGATATCCCCAATTTGTAATTTGCATGTTGGGATCTTCCTTTTGATAGCCACCATGCATTCTGTCTTCTTGCAATTAATATGCTTTTTTCTCATTTTCCTTCACTACCTTCTATGGGAGTTCTTGTAGTTTCCTTTCCATGTCTTATCTACACGGTGTAAAAAAAAATTTCTCATATTCTTCCAGAAAATCTATGTTCAAATATACACTGTAATTTGAATAGAAAACAGGAAAGTATTTTACTAATGAAATGAAAACGTACCTGTGGTACCAATCGGTTCAAATTTGGAGTGGGACAAGTATCTACACTGGTACCTGATTGAGAAACTTGTTCATCATCTGTTGAATCTACGTTTGATTCAGTGGTAAGTGTTGATTTATTTATGTTCTCTATGTTCATAGAAGGAAGGGTTTCTGAAAGTGGGTGGCCATCTTCACCTTGTAGCTCGGGTGGTGGCTTTAAATATTCAGCAAGTTGACTATTCGAAGGGAATTGTGCTGTAGCCAACAGAATGATAATCAGGATGTCAGCTGCTTGAAGTTCATAGGCATTATGACTGAAAAAAGGAATTTTTAAAAAGCACCCTTAGTTCAACAATAAAGTTTTAACTTTCTTACCATGGATACAACACATGACAGTACATATTTAAAAATGTACCCACATCTACTGATAAATAGAACCACCATATTTTATGTTGAAATTTTTTTAGATAAGAACTTATTGTTATGATATACCTTACTATTTGGACAAACATGCTCATTTCAGTTGTTATACTCACAACATTTTTGCCATTGTACCTTCTGACTTTTTTTATATGTCTGTTGTATTTGATAATCTCTTAGAATTTTGAACTAAAACCTTTATTCAATAAATGGTGATAGATTGTTCTCATCCCACTTCCATCTTTAGGTGATATCCACCAGTTTTATCTACCAATTTTATTCCACTGAACCAGAATATATGACTTTTCAGCAATACCAAGCCCATGAATTGAACTAACAACTGCCAAAGAACCCGATATGTTTTAACTAGACTAGGTTTTTCTTGGTTTAGTGGAAGAAATGGATAAGTGCCACAAAGTTGAATAAGACTAGTGCGTATTAATGGATTTGAAAATAACTCCAAATATAAGTACGTATATTACCAGCTCCCATTTTCCCCAGAAATATTTTGAAAGGGACATCACTTTCAAAATATTTCTGGCACTTAAAAGAATCAAATAAAATACCTACAGTAAAATGGAAATTAATAAGAAAAGCTAGAATATGTTAGTCATTAAATGACCCATGTGCTTTGTGCATACATGAGAAACTATATATTACTAAGTTTATAAAAATAAAAATTTACTGAATCAGAGAAATGAAATAGCTATTTTTTGCCGTCATTGTCAAAAATTTTCCTTAAATAATATTTAAAAATAAAATTTAAAAATAGGAGCTAGTAATATACATACTTATATTTCATACGAAAAAGTAATTTTAAATAATTTAAGTAATTCTATTACATTTACTTGTTTTAAAAAGAAACATAGTCTATTAGTAATTAAGAGTAAAAATATTTTAAAATTGTAGTTAAATAAAACATATTCTAACCCAAACACCCCTAGAAAGAATCTTTAAGTATTATATTATGAAAAAATGCTGAAAAACTTTTTGCCGTTAATAAGAAAAACCCAGACGACATGCATTTAACGAATGTCAGAATTTGTTGAAAAATACACCACTAACCTCCCTAAACTTAACCTCTTTTTCGAACGTAACTCATAATTGATACAATAATAGTTAATAAAAATGAACATGCTACCGCCCCTGTCTGAATGAATGGATTTCTCTGTATCCTTGGAAACAGGAAATTGAATTTATGTATGTGTTTAAGACTCAGTAAATTTTAAAAATAAGTTATCCCAATATTCGCTTAAAGATGAAACGGAACTAATGCTTTTAATTTAATTATATAATTAAATTTGAAGTTTCTAACTTCAGTTTTTGAAACATAGTTATTACTGTGTAGTGAAAAAACTATTTTAAATCAGTTAATTTATAATATTTATGCTCTGTAAATTTACATTGAGCACTGTTTTGTAAAAATAAAAAATATCGATAAGAACACTGGATTATATATCTTACTGTTCTTTCTTTCTTTATATATATATATATATATATGGTGGTGGACTCTCCCATCATATTCAACATATGAGGGTCAAGCAGCTAGGTTCCTAGGAACAGCCAGACACCAGCACATATGATTTGATAATAATGGTGAAGGCTTTGTGCAGAACCAACTACACCTATTGAAGGGCCATATACAGAGACCTGTTGCACTATGTGCCACAAGGTCCCCAAACAACCCTCCACAGGTTTTAACTTCAGAATTGTCCTTCTCCTAGATCAGTTGCCATCTAAGGCTATAGAACCCAGTCTATTCTGCTATTTACCCATAGTTGGAGGGAGAAAGAGGATTCATACCTTTTCCAGGGGTATTAGCACATAAGTGAATGTAATGAGTTCAACTGGAATTCGAACTTGGCTCTCCAATTCCTCAATCCAAGCCGCTGTTCACTACTCCACCATATATATATGTGTGTGTGTAGGTGTGCACGCAATGTTTGTTGGTCTAATTTAAAGCAAAAGAAAGTTATAAATAAAAAAAAAGTCACCAAATATTTGTTCTTGGCTTAGAGGTTAATGTCTTTGTAGTGAATATAACAAACAAACTGCAAAGTTGCAGAATAATTTATGAAAGAGGTGATATAAAAATACAACAATAGTAAATGAATGAAAAGATAGAAAAACCTATTAGTCATGTGTTTTGTTCTGAAATAGAACTTTTCATCATTTATCTGAAGAAGTTCCTACTTGGAAGGAAACTTATCACTAGTAAGTTTTTCCATCTTGTCATTCATTCCAGAATAATTTATATTTTGTATTATCTAACGTGTGCCTAAGATCTAAAAAAGATTAAATTTACTCAAAAAAGTCAATGGCTAGTAAGTTATTTACTACGGAATAGTGAGTTCAATCTTTGCTGGAGACATAAATCCTGTGGCCATGTGGTATAATAAAGGTCATCATCAATATGCCATGTCCTTTCAGGACGTTGGTGATTATGACTCACCACAACTTCCTATCCTCTGTACCTCTTAGTAAAGTTTGTTCTTTCACAATCTCTCCTACTCTATTCTGCCATCAATTTACACAATCTTGTTAGGTAGGAGAAGGAAAACAATTCAAAACTGTATGTAGCTCTGGCAAAGCACATACTATGCAGCTAATGAAAGGATTATTATGATCCTAACTGTGGTTGAAAGGATTGCTACGATCCTAACTGTGGTTGAAAGGATTGCTACGATCCTAACTGTGGTTGCTTAATCAATCACTCAATTATAATTAGTTCTTCATTTTTTTTTTAGAAACCTATAATTAATACTGTATTTTTATTTATATAATTATTACCAAGTCTTATGGTGGACATTAACAGGTTAAATTTCCTTTAAAATATCCTAGTGGTCACCTAGTCATAGTGTAATGGCTAGCTAATTGTTTCTTTTCAAAATTTTTTTTTTTTTTAAATGAAAATTGGATTTTAGGAAAATAACTGTTAAGAATGAAAACTGTATAGGATAAAAATTATCTCCAAATAACTTAGCCAATTTCATAATCAGTACATCTTGGCTGAAAAACCAGAAAGAAACATGTATATACCTGGAATAGAGGGACAGCAGTTTACCATGTACTAACAAAAGTGCATGGTTGTTACTGATTGACGATATAGAGGATACCTTTTTTAGGACCATTTCAAGCAGTTTTAGTGACTTCTCATTTACAACATAGTTAGCCTGCAACTGTTCAATAGCCTGCAAATAATGAAAAAAAATATTTGGAAAATCATACACACATTAATTCAGAATTTCAACAAATTTTAATGAAGCAAATTTGTGAAATATCATCTGAAATTCTATAAGTCAGTGTCATAATTTAACATGCCATTCTGACAAATATCCTCATTTTTGTTGTTTTAATCACATTTTGACTGGTGTTTTCCCTGGTCTTCTTCAGGTGCATAAGTAATATTAATAATATCTAATAACAATATAAGTGTAAATTTTCCATACATAAAAAAAATTTATTTATTCATTTCTGGATTGTAAAATTAATGTCAGAGACACTAAAAGTATGTTTTTAGTGGTTTTTCTTCAAACATTCAATCATCTTCTTGTAAGGGTGTGAGGGCTTCTCTTTTTCCTCTCGTAGCCACATATTTATATAACATGTTATCTATCTTTCATTTGTGTGTATATATGCTGAGTTCAGGTGGGTTCACTTTCTTGTTTATATTGGTGCAAAAATTGACATCCTTCAAGGATCAATTCTGCATTTGGTGACTTTCAGGATACCTTCTAAGTCAACTCTCAAGGGTTTTATGTCTTTTGACTTTCTGATGTGACACAGAGTGCAAAATTTATTTTTGGTATCACTTAGTGCAAACCTAGTACATATTGGGGTCACCACAGATCAACTCTTCTTAGATCAAGGTTCCTGGTGGACATTAAATTCAATTCAGACCTCTAGTATTTTCTGGTATGAATTACATACTACATACAGTTCAATTGGCTGGGGCCTTTTCTTTGTTATTGACGATTTATTACAGGCAGAAGCAATCTAGTAATTAATCTGAAAAAAGAAATCCAGCTACATATACTAAATAGAATAACATTTATGCTAATTTTCCTGATATTGTCATCTCTTAGTTACAGTAGATTCCAGCAGTCTTATTTTTCTCAGCCTCTAATAAGCAGATTCTTGCATATCAAAACTGGACCAACTTATGCAACCTTTTATTATTATTTCTTGAGGTCTTGAATATCTTAGGTACTGAAGATTAACAAAAAACAGACAATACTTTTCCAGAAGAATATCAACAACGAGATCATTCTTAGTTCACAGTGATATCAATTTACCAGGCAATTGCAAAATGTTGATATTTATTCACATGCCCACTTGAGAATTTTCACAAATCTTTTATTTATCAGACTTCTGTTAGTAATTAAAATGAAGAAATAAGAAACATATATTTAAGACTTATAAACCAAGCTTGCTTTTCAGATGATTTACAAATCAGAATGTTTTGGAACAATAGTAAAACAACTTACTTCCATGAGAAAAGTGTGTTCTTCTTGGACAAGGAAGCACCATGTTTTAAGCAGCTTACTCAAGTAATTCTGACGTTCCTTACGTTCTTGAAGTCTACTAGGTTTTACACTACAGAAAAGAAAGTCAAATTAGATATTAAGACATTAAATGCATAACTTTTGCAAGATGATGCTTAACAACTAATAAAGCAGACTTTTAAAAGAAATTTTAATATCTTTGAAGAAAGTAAAGGGAAGTAATTTTAGTATCATAAAACACAGAATAATGTTAAATTTGTTTTTAAAGGATGCTTCATAATAAAACTGACTTGTTTTGTAATTGGATGCTTCACTTTGAAAATGCATATTACTCTTGAACCTAAAATTATTAACAATCATGCAGTCTTCTGAAATGTTTTTGATATAGATTATCCTTGTGGTGAGTACAAAATAATAATAACTCCCTTTACCAACTCTTTTCAAATTCAGGCGATCCTAAGAAAAAAGCTGGAAACAAATTTGTGAGCCTGTATGAAATTTTCTTTGGACCAATGAAAACTTTGACTTCACAGAGATTGGCTTGGGAGCTGAGAAAAAGACAAAAACAAACAAATTTGTGAACAGATGTGAAATTTTCTTTGAACCAATGTAAAATTTGTTTTCACAGGAACTAGCCACCGAACCTAGAAAACAAAATAGCTATCCTATGCAAAATCCTTTTTGATATAAAATAAAGAAAAAAATTAATCAACAAGAGAAGAGCTTTTGAACTCATGTGAAAGGTTTTACTTCTGTTCACTTGTCCACCATTCAGATTTTTGTCAGTGTCAAATTATTCACTAATTATATTATTGTTCTTAATGAACACTTGATACTTCAAAGAACTTTATTTCAACAAAAAGAAAGCTAAGTATCTCAAACTATCTCTTTTCATCTATTTTTGAATGTATGCAACCATATATCCCTTCTATGAACAACAAATTGTCTTCCCTTTGTTTTAAACATCTCTGAATATTATTTTGTCAGATCATTTAATCTATTGTATGAACATTTCCTCTTCATGACAATTCATTGAAACTACAGATTTAAAAAATTTGTGATTTATTTTCCTGAAACAAACTACTGACACAGTGTGTAAATTCATAGATAAATTATTTATCCTGTTTTGTTAAAAATAACCCATGTGTTTCCTTGTAATTATCCTCCATCATCAAACCTTCTTGGCATGGGAAAACCAACTGTTCATTTTAAACTTGAATTTGTATGCCGCTATATGCTCACTATGTAAGGTATGTACAAATACAATTATTTGCCTAGGAAGTCTTAACAGGACACAGAAGATGTAACACCAGAAACCGAACGTGCATTGGAATAGCAAAAGATGACTTTCATAAGCTAAACAAAATATTAAGAAACAGAAAAGTTTCATTAGAAATAAAGAAAAGAGTATTGAACTGTTATGTAATATTGATTCTTACTATATGGCAGTGAATGCTGGAAAATTTCCTCACAGATGAAGAAGAGACTTGAGGTAACAGACATGTGATTCTACAGAAAGAGGTTGAGAATCCCATGGACTTGTAGCAGATGTTAAATCTTTTCACTAGGTATGCAAGCATTGAAAATCTGGTTAGCAGCAGCAACTGCCTTTTCAGTTTTTACCTATTCCAAAAAGCTGAAAAAGGGTTGTTGCTACTAATTTCAATGCAAAATGCATCTAGCAAAAAGGTTTAACATCTGCTACAAATTGAACATGTGAGTAGCAAAGTTTTAGGGAAAATGGAAACAAAAAGGACACTTAAAATCAAAAAGAGTCCACTGAAATTTGTGGAGCACATAATGAGGAAAAGGGCTTGGTGAATTTGGCCCTCACAATTACACACTAAAGACAAGAATAACTGAATAACCTACCTAACAAGTTTGTTTATATGATTGGCAGAACAGAGATTTGGAGAGATAGCAAAAAGATCGGAAGTTGTGGAGAACCATGATCGCTCACATCCTGAAAGGACATGGCACATAGAAGAGCGAGTTGAGAGCTGAGTCCATGATAAAAAAAAAAAATCATGCACCATGTACACTGGTTGGAAAAGCTTGATATTTTTTAAAAGATGGATTTAGACAGTGACTAGAAAATTCACCTAACCTCAGTCTTGACCAAATTTTTGAAATGAAGGAATATTTTGAAACTATCCAGTTTGCCTCCAAAGTAACAGCATTCTCAACAGCATTTGATGTGAAGGATTAGTGATAAATTTTCAGAAACTGTATTTATTTTTTTAAAATTAGGTTGGAGGTCGTGTAGGTTTATAGTGGAAAATCAGTTAAAAAATATTGACAGCAAATTTATTTGGTATTGTTTGCAAATAAATTTTATTTCATATTGGGTTATTGTAGTCATTTTTTTTTGTTTACATTTAAAATTTAGAAAAAAATTATCAAAATGAATTTGAACAAATTTTAACCAACAAATGTGGCTCCATCAAATGTTGTTTATTACTCCCCTTAAATTAAGATTTCAAATATCATATACTTTATTATTTACATTGTATTTATTTTGAGGAAAGAACTAATGTTTCCCATGGACATTAGTGCAAAGTGATACAGACTATTTGATTCAGTTTGAACTTAGCTTACTGATTCCATTTTCCATGCTATTAACCATTTGGCCATCAGCACCACCACTATTGTTATTTACCTTTTATAATAAAGTTTTATATAGATGCTTGCATTTAGGGTGCTTTTGGTTGATGTAGCATTGTATAAAGAAGTGTTCCTTTTTACAGTTTGGGCAAAAATAGCACTGATTGATGCTAAATTGACCAATGGCAACCTCTAACAATCTCAGAGATCACTGCCATATATTCCATGTTCATCTCCAAATTTACTTACCCCAACAGATTAATTTTCAGTCTTTATTTAGCTAGCCATGATTTGGTTTTGTAGCAATTTGTGTTATTGGGAAAAATTCCCTCTGATACAGCGTATTTTATGTTCAGTTTTCTTTTCTCCTATGCTAGTAGACTAAAATATTTTGGTTGAGACTGATCTTAGATAAAAATGTTGCCTCCAAATGTGCTCTGATCTGTCATACCCAATTAACGGGTTATTCTTCAAACTCCCAGCTCATTAAATGAGCATCATTGTATATCAATACATAAGTCTAAAGAATAACATGAGAATAAAGAGAAAATGTCAACTTACTGCTTCAGTACAGGCCCATAAAGGAACTTGAGAATACGGTGGAAGATTAAAATCTTTTTATTTAGGAATTGTTCATCTTCAGTGCCATCACCATTGACAGCTACAAACAAAATGTCATCCAACTAAAAGAAAGATTAGATAATATAATAACAGATAATATATAACAGTAGTCAAAATATTTTATTAGCAGCAAAGTAACCTGTGATACCATGGGTAAGAAACAAATATATAAAAATTTTCATTTAATGTTATGATCATATACAGTGTAACCCGGATATAAGAGAGTTGTCGGGACCAGAGAAGAAGTCTCTTATATCCGGGTTTGGTCTATTTTGTTTAGGTAAGTATGGCTCTAATTTGGGACCAGAGAAAATCTCTCTTATATCCGGGTTACACTGTATGATTAATTGGTTTCTTATGAATCATAAAATACATGGACTGAAATGAATTTGCTTATTGAGAATACTACTGACTTTTTTCTATCTCCTACAACCAAAAGACCTAATATAGAGTAAGATGAACATAGGCTAAATTCTCACTCTTTGAACTTTTTTTTTTTTGTAATTAAAGAAGCATTAAAAATATAGGAATATATTTACCTGTTTGAAAACTGTAATGGATCCATTTTCACAGACAATTTTGCTGTATGGATTCTTCAGTTCATGGCTCATAATATTCTGTGAAGCCAAAAATGGTACAAACATGAGCCCAGCATTGTAGGGGTCAGACATATTATTCTGTTTGTCATCCTAGATAAATAAACAAAAAGATAATATGCACATTAAATAGAATTATTTTTTTATCAAAATAAATTATGACAGGAATAAAAATTACAAAGAAATCCAAGCAATGAAAATGAAATGAGAACAACTTACCTCCATAGATTGAATAAAGGGTTTATTTTGAAATTCCAAGGTTACCAAATACAATGGTACACACTTAAAAAGGAGAGTACAATGGACAAAATGTTCAGAGTATAACAACCAAGATGAACATATTGGTCCAAATAACATAATTATGATAAATCAGCTCATTTAAAAAAAAATGAGTTTAATAATTTGGTCATTAGCTTAAGATTAAATCAAAATAAAGATAAAACCATTATTATCTGATTAACGATAGCTTAGTATTTCATATCTTACAGAAATGCAGGAATCTGAAAGTGTTGAATGAGTGAAAGCACTTGAGATTTAAGTGGACAAAGTGTTGCAAAATATAAACCATAATATTCATCTTTGTAAACACAATTCCTAATCATACTCTTTAAATAGTTGAAAAAAAAAATTATCTTTGTACAATTTTTAAGGATAGGCCTATGGTTTAGTGCCTCAGTCAATTAAAGACAACATTTACATTAGCTTATGCGAGAATAAAAATGAGCAGTTCACTTTTTGTACGTCACAGCTTACATGCTAAAAAATAAAAAATGTAATACTTCTTATATTTCAATCAAATTGATCTGAAATCATGAGATGAAGTTGAAATGTTAGATCTCATTGATGAAGGTGGATCAATAAATTGACAAGGCAGGAAATTATGTTGCAAAATAAATGCTTATTTGATAATAAGCTGCAGACTTATTGATGCACCTATGAATAAGTGTATATATCTATGTACACAATCAATCTTAGAACAGTCTTTTTTACAACATTGAACATTTATAGCTTTGTGTTTTATGAAAAAGCATAACCTTTACACCTTTTTGTATAATTACATATATGATGAAAATATGAATTAAATCCAACAAAATGATTAATTACAGGACAAGTATGAAACATTTATAAAACTTCTATTTAGCTTCATTAGAATTTTTTTACAAATGGGGCAGTGTGGAGATGTTTCAGTTCCTTTGAATTATATATATATATATATATATATAGTTTTAATATGAAAATAAAAAAAATAGCTTTACACTTGGTTTTCAGCATTTTCAGTATATTATCTATACATGATCTTTACCATCACTAAATTGAAATGGTTTGTTACCTTTTTTGTGTTTGTAGTATTATTTACACTCTGTACATAGTGAGCCAACATTTTCATTTTACCACATACTGTGGATGGTTGCTTATGAATTTCAGTCTTCTAAGTAGCATCCACTCTATCTGAAGGAGAATAAGAAGTGAAGGGTTGGTTGTGGGATTTTTGGAGATCAAGTGGCAACAAAAACAGAAATAGGATGCTGGTTTATATTAACAGTCATGCTTAGGATCAGAGAGAGTTCTGGTCTACCCTTGGTGGGAGATGAACATGTCCATTACACAGTTCCAAAGAATCCATTTATAATGCCAGGCTGAGTAGATGGGCAAAGAGTTGATAGAGGAAAGAGCTGACATAGCAAAAGTTGACCTATCCAAGCAAGCAAAGCTCTGAATAAAACATGTACATATAATATTGGAAACAGTGTTCATGTACTTATTTCTCAATGTGACATTTATCTTTTGAGTTACCTTGTGCACATGCATCATATCCTTTCCCAGCTTTTGGAGTGCACCGACAAAATCAGGAATTGGAATTCAACATGTGACAATCATTGGCCATTCAGTGGAAAGCTTGGGCAAGGTTCACATTGTATGTTTACAACAACAGAATTCAAGATCTATACAACAAATATTTCATTCTCTGAAATTCTACCTTGAGTGAAAAGTGTAATATTACACTTTTCATCAGTTACATTTCATCATCATAAGAATCATAACATTTTGTCATTTTAACTAAATCAGTTCTATGTGGACATTGTCTTCACCAATGAAGAATGCTTTGACATATCCTATATCCAGTGGGTTTACCATATTTATTCAGAGGATTTGTTCTTTTCATTTGGCTTTTATGAAGTTTTCTATATTTTCTTTAACTTTTTTAGTGCCCATTTTTCTATTGTTTTTATGAGTTTTAATCATTTCACCCACCAGCAAGGTGATAATGCCACTAAGATGCCATGGATTACTGAGAGAGAAAGAAAGTGAGAAGACTTTAATGAGGAGAAAGGACAATAAAAGAAGAGGTTTCAAGAAAACAGAAGATCGTGATTGATGTTGCATTTAAATATTTGAAGATTATATATTGCAAACAAGCAAGAAACCAAAAGAGAGTTCCACAAGAGAGAAGTACGAGAAAAATTTAGAAGACATATGTTTTTATACTAGTAAAGCATTAATTTTAATTATATTATTAATAATATACATAGAAAAACTAAAATACAATATGTACTTACAGCTCATGCCAAAATATATAAAATACACTACTCATTTAATATAAAAAAACCCATCTTAAATTATGTCCCATTAGTACATTAGTAGAACAATGGACACTAAAAATTTCATTTTGTTCATTGTACATTTCTGTCCCACTTCAGCAGCTTCTTCCAACAAACTACTGTTTTGTGAAACTGACTCCCAAGAGAATGCTTCCCTGATGACTATATTCTTAACTTGTTCAAGTCTAGGATTAACCATTATCTTCCCTACATATGCCTGTAACTTGTGCCTCTTACTTCTAACTCAAGTGACTCTTGAGTCTTAACAAGGTGAATGTAAATTATTATCTTCTCTCTTAATTCCTGTTCTTTTATTTCTCTCTCTCTTTCTCTCTCTTTAGTGTTTTTCTTTTCCTCATATTCTTTCACACTCAGTAACCTTTTGTGTCTTAGCAGCTTTATTGCTTTGCTTAGAGTGAAATGAAAAATACTGAATCCACTGTTGATTTGCTTTGTCTTGTACTGTAAGTTTTATTAGATATTCTTCTTAAGGAAGACTTTATATTTTTGTATTCCAGATCTGTAATCACTCGTGTAGTTAGCACTACTGTTGTTGATGATTTAGATTAGCATTGTCTAACAATTTGAAGACTAACACCACATCAGATAAAAACATTTTATATTTTGTTTTTATTCTACCTTTGAATTTTCATAATATAAAGACATTGTCTAGCTTCAAAAACTCATCAAAGTTCTTGTATGACTCAACAGCATTATTAAACAAGTCTTTCATAAATAAATAAAGTGTAACAATTGAAGTATCCATTCTCCTGGTTTAGATCCTCTGGCTTTACACCTTAAAGCACCTTCTTTGGCTTTACCAATAAATGATAAAGTTACTGCCAGTGTTTTTTCATCTACCATCTGTCATAAGCTACCAAATTTTAGTTCATTTTTCCATGACAATACCTCTCTTCATATTTAAGTGGATTTTTGTAGCTCAATGCCCTCTTCTGCTACCAATGTTAAAGATTAAAAGAGTAAACCTTACTTCAGCAAGAATATAATTGATCACACTGACCTAAGTTCCAGAAACTCAAAAAAACTGCCTGAGACAGAAAAATTCAGCTCATTTTTCAGAGTCCCAAAGAGTTCATTCCCAGAGAAGTGAGGTAGGAAGGTTCCACAATACAATTTTATTTTGTAGAAAGTTCACACAGAACACTATTGATCTTCCAGGTGACACTCTCAACACCACTGGAGAGATGCACAATGAGGTTTTGGCATAAGAAGAAATCTAATTTGAGTTACACATGCTTGTAGTTCTTATTGATACTGCATGAGTCATATTTGCTCTAATTTGTGTTGTGAACCTCATGCAATATATCATTGCTACCTTTACAATGTGTTGATCTTGGTGAACATCTTTACAAAATAAAGATGTTCATCTGGTCTGCAATTGTAGGAATGTTTATTTTACCACCATTAACATTAAGGAAAAGCACCAGCAATGCATCACATCCAAAATGTACTGCAATTCTTTGAAAATGACCATCCAGCTGATTGTAGGTATACCACCCAAATCTTCTGAAACAGCTTTAATTGAATAAAAACAGTACACGTGTATCAATGGAGCATAACGTCTGATTGCATTGAACTCATTCAGCATACTGAACCTTACTGCAATATACATCACTTTCTAAAGCACAGACACATATGGTGCACAGATATGAGTGTTACTATGTTTCAAGATGGCCAAAGAATTTTGAACATTTTATCAGAATATCTACTACCTACAAGCATAAACATATTGGAATCAGGTTAAAAACTGGCATCATACTTCGCTATTTTTTTTAACATTAAAGTTTATGTGGGCATATGTATGTGTGAATTGACTTGAAAAAACCTAACTAAAAACACTGCTCATATTTGAAAATGGAACAGTTGGTTTGTAATCCAAATTGTTATTATGTAACCCCACTGATCAATCCTCATCAACAGCCATCAATAATGTAGTCATATGCTCCATGTTGGCCTTCAAGTTCTGTCAGACCACTGTGGTTACCATCTAGCTGACACTTCACTCATTAACGTACAGCTCATTTGTTGCTGGTACATAATGGTGGGCACAGTTCCACTTGACTTAGCTGTTCATGACCATTCACTCCTCTGCTACATTGTGTTTTTTTGATTTCAGAGGGTGAGAAGAAAGCTGATGAAGCAAACTGAAGTGAAGAACAGGTCTTGTCTTCAGGGCCAGCACAAGGTGTTAGTCATTAGTCTTGGCGAATGATGTGGATTCCAGTAGCAGTAGTGTGGGGACTCTACAAGCTATCCATATCTAGCTTATATGGAGTCCAGTGTGTGGCAGGATGGGTTGACTAGGGTCTGGGTTTGGTTGCATTCCACCCTTAACATCAACCTTTACCTAAAATTCTCAAAATATATTTACTCAAGTGGTTTTCCAAATTTAGAGGTTGTCCAGACCCTTTTTGAGAGTAGTCAGAAGAATCAAGCTGCCCCTTAACTCCAATTCCCTTCATGTCTCATCTCAAATCATTGCTCCATATAGGCAATGCTAATCTGTCTTCCTTCTCTCACTTTCTCATCATCTAACCTCAGCTGGTACACTGTCTTTGTGATGAATCCAACTTCTAGATGGCATAGGCAAAAACAAAAGGGATTTTCAGTCATTAATCTTCCTTCATCAGCTTGTCCCATGCTGTGATTACTTGATTGACCAAACCACTCAAGAATTGTCATGAGTGGGAAAGAAAAGAAAAGAAAATTATCCCCAATCTCTTTAGTGATAAAAAAAAGTTGATCTTTCCTCTGTCTATGCATTTTTATAATCACACAGCCTTTTTATCTTGGTCACTCCTAAATAGTAATTTTTCTTTATCACTTGTATACAAAGGAATCCAAATTAATGTTTGGATATAAAATATTTTCTGGATGAATGTCACAGAAATGATAATGAATGAATGTGTCAGGCTGACCACTATCTCTGTGGGAAATCTTGTCTTTTGGGTGGTTGATTCAAACCAAATGTTTTTCCCTGGTTTTTTCATTCAGAATGATCTTTAAATGTTATTTCAGTGACTACCCGGATTTCTTTATCAATAACATGTTGTTTTTTTTTATATTTGACATCTTCATGAATACATTAATGGTTTCTTTCTCATTGGCTGAAAGTGAGGAAGGACAGATAGTTTTGGTTTTACTCAATCTTACTGAATTCTGTCTAGTTAAATTTGGGTTTGATTCTCCTTGGGATTTTAAAACACGATTTTTCAACAAGTTTTGTTTTTAATTTTCTTAACTTCTCAATCCATTTTCCTGCAAATTTCAGCAATTATCATCCAGTTAGAAGATTCTTTCCTCTTCCTTCCTTCTTTCTTGTTTTTGTTTGATCACTCCCCAGAGATCCCAGTTTTCATTTGAAATTTTCACTGTATGATTTTCAATATGATTAATATTTACCACTGAATTATGAGAAATGAAAAGGATGGATGTTAAATTATATAATTTTTTTTTTCATCATTAGGCTACAGACACATTGATGTACCTACATAATTATAAATACCATATTTTTTGTCACATAACATGTATAATGTATTTCCATTTTTGAGTTATCTAGGAGCCATTCTGGCAAACAGGGCATTGTAGGTAACAATCACTCCAATAGAGAGTGTTTTTTGAAGCAAAAGTTTTGAAGATAAAATCAAATACACAATATAGCAGGCCATATAGTAACAATAAATGGTTATTGTTAAAATTAATAAATTTTTCTGCTTATAATTTCTATCTGAATTTCTGGGATGATGAATTATTATTATTTACACTATTTACATGCAGACTATTGTCCTAATCTTAGTTGTTTTTGTTATCACAATGTTTTGGCTGTTGTGCTCTCTGGGATTTATCAGGCATATATCAGTCTGGGTAACTTAAAGGGAATTTTGAACTGAACCCTTTACTTATGGGGGTTTATTGTAATCGTTCAACTGTCCATGTCTAGGGATATCTCATCTAGTTCTTATTTTTAGTACTGTTCAGTTATTGCTCACATCGTATCCATTGAGTTCAAGTACACTCCCTGGTCCAGGGATTGAACTCACAATTACTACATCATCAAATTCATGAACCAAGACTTTCATCCACTAGACTATTGTCCTGCTTCTGCTTATGTTTTAAACTGATTCTTTTATATATAAAACTCATGGGAAATAATTATTTTAAGATTGAGCAAGAGAGTTTTCAATTGATTCATTCACTTGAAGCACATATTTGTTAACAATTACGACCTTGACAAAAGCTGTTAATCTGATCAAGCTAGCTGAGAGCAAGAGCAAGAGAGTGTCTGTATATGTGTTTGTGTGTAGAGGATTAATTCATAACCATAAACTGACTGCCATCAAAATTAAGGCGTATAGTGTATATGTATTTGTGAGTGTCTATTGGGAGTTTATCATGTGATGCTGTAACCATTTAGCAAAGGACAATTGAGCTTTCATATGATCCCAGCCTAAAGGTGACACTGTCACATTTGTGTGACATTCCTAACATTCCCCACAACAAACAGCCACCTAGTCTCTTGTTTGATAAAAAGTAAGATGCTAACACGTGAGGTATGCTATTCAACATATGGTTTGTGAGAACATATCAGAAGCAGGCAAAAAAACAAAAAAAACTGCAATTTTTTGTTTAAGATGATGCACATTCAAAAGATTATTTCAATACTTTAAGGCGTATAGTACGCATGTATTTGTGTGTCTGTTGGGAGTTAGCATGTGATGCTGTAACCATTTAGCAAAGGACAATTGACATAAGAAAATTCAGGATGACAATTAGTTATTTATTAAGTTTGGCTGAGTCTAGTACAAGACTAAGGTAATGAAGTACCAAGTGAGAATCAAACTCATCTTACTTGTCACTCATAAAGTGACAAGTAAGATGAACTTGCTAAACAGCGTGATGTGTTTGAATGGGAAAATGATTATTAAAAAGGAGTTAAGATGAATGATTAGATTACTGCTATCATGATAAATGATATATTTTTCCCTACGGTTTTAGGACTAAGTTTCTACTGAAAAAAAAAGTCCATTATATAAACTTATCCTAAACTAAATTTGTTAATTTTTATGAAGTTATAAAATAGAATTTAGTAAAACAATTGCTCAAAATTAAGTCAGTAATTTTTTCATAGTTAGAAATGTTGGATTACCACACCCTGATGATAACCAAAGACATGATATTTGAAAGGCTCTTCCTCTTTTCCCTTTAAATTTTGAAGCAGTAACAAAATTTCCTTCTGCTCTGATAGAGATGAGGCATGTATGGACTTCAAAGAAACAATCTGAAAATTATATTGAACTGTTCATAACTTCAACTTTATTTCTTTATCCTTCTGTAACATGTCTTGTTAATACATTTATTAATTGTTATTTGTTTGAATTCCATGTTTTGAGTATTTTTTACCCAGACTCACATATATCTGACAAATATTATTTGTGGAACAAATGTAGCAGGAGGCATAAAATGATAATATTTTCCATTCCTGCAACACAAGGAATTATAATTGTTAATAAAACCATTTTCTCAGGTCAATGATTAAAAATAACTTCAAGTGAAGGAATCCTTTAAAACTTAAAGAGGACAATCCTTCATCAGATCCTGACTGGTGCTACAAAATCACAAGGAGTTTTACCAAATAACAAAAACCACATAATGCAAAGACTTCCAACAGCAACAATAACAAAACTGGTTAGCACATGTAACTAGAAGGGAAAATAATGATATAATTAAAATGTTAACTTCCACACTACCTTAAACAAAAAGGTTTGGAAGGAAACTGCCATTAATACTAGAAAGACTGATAACAGAGAACTGGAGAACTCTAATTTCCTGAAAAACTGTTTTAAGAAATAGATTTTATAAATTTAAATCAATAGTAATTGCTCGGTCAAGGAATGCAAAATGTTTCCTGCAAGGAAACATTTGATTTCGCCATTATTATTACCAATAATTGTTTGGATTTTAAATTCATCCTAAAGTGACACTAATGGTTACAGTTTAGTTAGACACAAGGCCATGGATATGAAATACCTGGTTGGATCAAACTAACCACAACAATAGCTTGTTAACTACTGCTTTGTGGAAAAGCACTGTTCTCTAGTTATAGAATAAGAAGTTATTCAATATTTACTAAGATATTTATTTCTTTTCACAGAAAAGACATCTGTCATTAAAAATAGTTATTTTTACATTTCCAGTACATAAAGAAACAAAGGTAAATCAATAAATCTATAGCCGAACATATAGTTATGAGCTGAATTTTCATTTGAAATTTTAACTGCATAATTTGTGTAATTAATATTCACAAATTAAGTCCATTGACATGGAAAAAGATTATGTTTAAAGATAAACATCTGTTGCATAAAATTAATGCATTTTTGCATCAATAAGCAAAAACCTTTCCTTATATAAAGAACACAGAATTCTTAATATTTATTAAGATTAGCTTTGTATGGAACAAGCACAAGAACAATTGAAAGTAAATAGAGGGATAGAAAGATTGTTTCAATATCTGTCTATATCTCTGAGATGAGGTATTATGATTATTTACATTATTTGGACTGTTATTCTCATCTTCATTGTCATATTCACAATTTTTCAGCTGTTGTATGCTCTAGCCTTCTTCAGGTGATTGGAATTTCAAACCAAATTCTTTATTTCATCCACTGAGGTAGATAAAGGCATTGATTAGATCCAGTGACTAGATCCAAAGAGTTGAGAGTTCAATACCAGGCTACAGCAGTGGTGAACCAAAAAACTAAAGGGAAATGAGACATCTGAATGAGGCAGGGCACGTGGAAGTAGAACAATCTACCCCAATGGATGAAATAAAGGGTTCAGTTTGAAATTCCAATCACCTGAAGATTGTTTCATGATAATCTCTGAAATGGAAAAAAAAAAAAAAAAAAAAAAAAAAAATCAAAAATTGAAATCCCATTTATACTTTATCTCGATTTGAACATTGGTACCAGTGAAAAATGCCATAAAGCATGAGAATAAAGCATTCTCAAACAATTCTGCCTGGCTATCAGATTTCTCAATCTCATTTGCATAATTGTTGAGAGAAAAAAAACTAATAGTAAATGAAGACAAAGACATCTTTTGTTTAGTTGCAATAGTGTACTAGCAAAATATCAGCTTAAAATCTTCTATATAGAGCAACTTAGAGGCACCATATATTTCAATTGACTCAATCAAAATGAATCTTCACTGGTGCATGATCAAACCAAAGGAGCTAGAAGAGTGTGCTGCCAACCAATTGTATTACTGAGGCATTGTCTACTAAGCTTCTGCAAACTTCAAAGAACTCACTACTTAAAGAGTACAGCAGCAATATGCACAACTTTAGCACTGATCACAATTAATGACTCCCAGTGTCCATACTGCTCCAAACTCTGCATGTCCAGACTTGGGTGGCAGAGTCACCTTTGAATCCAGTGATCAATTTCAAAACAGTCTTCTTTAGATCCAAAAAACAACTATGAAAAGATAATCTCTTATTCAAGACCTTTGAGAATAGCCACTTCTTAGATTTCAGAATAGTAATATAGATACAAGGTCAACAATTGTTACTTGTAGAGGGACTCTGGATCTTTTTAATGTTTACAAAGTCAAAATATCAACAAAAAATAAACAAAATATCTGTGAACATAATAGTAGCATAGAAACAACTGTGTAACATGGATTGAATAAAGACCATCACAAAATAATAATCTAATTGATTTGTCCAGTAGAAAAAAATAGCATCTTTTAATATTCAATGACACTTACTGAAAATTTATAGAAACCAAATAGTGGATGTGAGCACAGCTTGGCAATAGTTAATGAGTTTCAGAACTTACAGTGACGTGTGTATGACCAGCCATGATCTAAGCAGCTCTGCATGGCAATCAACCCATGAAATAAAGGGCACTTGTTCACTGCCAGTGAAAATGCATAGCAAATGGGAGTGACCATATAGCAAAATAGATGTTTTGCAGATAACTTACTTTATCCCACAATGATATCATTCTCCTTGTATCTGCAGTAGCTGTTGTAGAAATAAATACTACGTATTATTTTCAGAGCCTTTCTTGTATATACATATTATTTTATTACTAGTGTACCCATGCCATCAAAATTGATAGCAAGAAGGAATGTATTATAATATATATTATATTGTAAGTAATTTCCATTTAATCCAAGTACATTTTTGTAATTTAAAATAGTTTGTTGTTAATAACTGGACAGTGTACAATTTACAAACACCTAAGGCAAGGATGGCCAACCTGTGGCACATGCGGAATAAGTGGCGCATTGCATTCTTTTGATGAAAAGAAACTAAGCCACTCCTACTCATTCATTTCAGTGATTTTATATTTATTGCACGTCCTTTGTGAAAGTGCTAAAAGGATATGCCCCTGGTCATAAGCATATATTTTTCAAATAAATAGATTTTATTATAACTTTAAAATATGTTCATATTACGTACTGAAAGGAAGTGAATGTTTGTGTGGCGCATTTAAATTAATCGTACAAAATATTGGCACATGGAATCAAAAGGTTGGCCACCCCTGACCTAAGGAATGATGTCTGTACATTATCCTCGTAAATGTTGCATATTTACAACCAAAAGTTCCCAAAACACAATATTTTTTTTATATAAACTTTGGAAAATCTTAGTAATCCTTGACAGGCCATAGATTCAATCTGTAATCTCAAAATCTGCTTATTTGTTGTCCTCCCAAGAGCAACGTATCATCAGATGTTTTCATAATTTTTTTTTCAAGCTATTACCAAATTCCACAAGATATGCTCTGAATCATAACATAAAAACTGCATTAAAACGATCTAATTATTTAATTGTATAAGCTTTTAATTGCTATCATAAATAATATAAATGAAGGATATAGTGTGAATAAAAAATCTCTTTTGATGACTAATGAATTATTAAAAGAATTGTTCTCTTTTTTTTTTAATTATAATTTTTAAAATTTTAAATGAATTTCTGAAAATGAACAAAGTATCCTTGAAGATATATGTGTCATATTATATATACAAACCCTCTTCAATTGTGATATCAGTATGCGTCAACAGGACCAAGTTTTGCACAGCACCGAGTGGGTCATTGTTATTTTGCACACAAAAAAATAACGTAAATATAGATGTGTATTATATAATCAGTGATTATTATATATATATATATATATATATATATATATATATATATATTATATAATAATCACTGATTATTAATGCCTAACAAACCACATATCAGGAAATTACTGAAGTTTTACACATTTAAAAGGTGAGCAGATTTTTGTAAACAGTTATGTATATTATAGAAAAAATACTAATATATAACATGTATATAAATTGTATATTATTCAAAAATGAAAACACTCAATCTTAGAATATCTTCTTATCAAAGCAACAGAACTATTTTTCATTTTCTTATCCACCCTTACAAGTCAATTTCTAAAGAATTAATGACTTTATTTATTAATCAAACATATTTTTATTACTTTAAACATTAATTTTAGTGGATACCAATATTTTGGTAGACACTGTCTATTTTATACAGTATTTCATTTCATCTACTGGCCTGAACATTCAAGAAATCTCATTGCCAGTAGATGAAATAAAATACTGCTTGAAATACACAGAGCATCTCATCAAATCTACTAAAAATCCATTAATTCTTTAAAAATTGCTTTTTTTACATTTCAGATATGAAACTGAGCAGCTATGACTTTCAAAGAAATCTGAAGTGTGCTTTAAAGGCAGATAGAACCTTACTTGATTATGTAGCTCAGTGGTCAAAAGCATGTTGGCTTAAACAACAGTTTCTCCTGCAAAGAAGGACTTGGGTTTGAATCCTGCTAGAGGGTACATTTTTCTCTAATAAGATTTCTCAAATGTTCAGGTTGATAGAAGAAATAAAATACTGTTTTAAATAAATGTAGTGTCTTCTCAAATATGGGTATCTACTAAAAATAATGTTTAAAACTGATGTTGGCTACCTTTTGGAGAGAGTGGGCCAGACATCAATGCAGTGTCTCAGAGGAGGGCCATGATATCAAATATACTATAATAAATTGTCTCAACGTCATACAACTCCAGCCAGAAGACTATTTTGCTCTGGAGGTTTAAAGAAAAATTAAAGAAATTAATGTTATATTATTTAAACAAGGTTCCTTATTTTACTGCAGGAATAACAGGCTAACAACACAATCAACAAAAAATAAAAATTCCTTGCTACAAATGAAATAGTTAGAAATGACAAATTATTTAATGAGACACTTGTCTCTGTTTGATAACTTCTTTACATCAGGTGAAATATTTGTTAATGACAGAAACAAAACATCCAGGTGGTCATCACCCAACCTTGTTCTTAAATATGACTTTGTATATTTCATTTTCGAAAAAAGTTGTTCACAAGTATATGTACTTCCAAATAATAATACCATCATTTTCACATTATTTAATAGGTCTTTATATTTTCTGCTTGGCAAAACATATTTCTTGTAGAACCCAGTAGTGGATTCAGAATGAAATTTTGATTTTCAAAAATATGTCACATTGTAAGTCAATTAACTCCAACTGATATTTTTCTGCCACTTGCTCCACATCTGTTTCATAAGTATCAAATAATTTAAATTGATTTCTATATTGCCAGAAGTCAGCAAAACAGAAGGAAAACTTGCTTCTCAAATCCTGAACAGAGCTCACAAAGATGTCTGGTATTATATCTCTCTTGTGATTTTGGAGATTTGGAAAATGAGAGTAGTTTCCTATTGGAAGTTGTGATTCCCACAGTTAAACTTTTCTTTCAAAAGCAGTAATTTGACCAAACATCTCAAATATAAGCTTGTTCTTTTCTTGAAGTTCAAGATTCAAAGTGTTTATATGGGTTGTGATGACCACTAAAAATACTAAATTGACAATCCACTCTGGATTCTGAAAGTAAGAATTATCTTGGTCTTTTCTCTCCAAAAGCATAGCAATCTCTTCTCTGAATGCATATACTTGTTCCAAAATTTTTCATAGCTAAGTCATCGAACATTTGAAAAATATGTAATGTCGTCATGCTCTACTTCAATTTGTTTTAGAAATTCTTGAAACTGGTGATGATGATTTAGTCCACTTGACAGTATAAAATTCACTGTTTTCACAACCACTGTTATGATGTCCTTAAAATTCAATGACTTTCTGCATAATGCATCCTGATAGATAATGCAATGAAGTTTGATTAGTTTATGATCAATACAAATGTGTTCTTGAAGCAATGCAACAAACCACTTTTTCTTTCCAATCATTGCTGATGCTCCTGTAGTTACTTTAATAAGCTTTGATGAATCAAGATTTCCATTTTATTATGCTTTCAAAAATATCTGTTCCAGTGCTAGTGATCTTCACAGGAATTAATTATACAAATTCTTCTTCCACAATATCAAATGTTGGTGTTAGCCCCTCACAAACACTGCAAGTTGACAAATATCTGTGGTTTCATCAATAGCAATAGAATAATACATCAAACTTTTTTAAAATGTCCTCCAAGCCACTTCTAATGTTTGCTGCCAGTTCTTAAATTTGCCTTGTTACTGTTCTTGCTTAAATTGTCTTGTTTTTTGTTTATCTTGTTTTTTGATTAACAAGGTAAATAACAGTAATAAGCTGATAATTCCATTTTTTCTGGACAAACAACGTTCATTACCTTCAACATGCAATCTTTAAAGAACTCTCCATCACTAAAGGTTTTTATCCTTTCTGCAATTAGTTTTGACACCTCATATCTAGCACAAGTGTTTCTGTCATTTTTTTTTTCAACCTTGATAGTGAAAAAAAAATGAATGTATTGTTAAATCTTTTTTCAGCCATGCAATTTCATCCTTTTATGCCTTTCCAGTAAAATTTTTATAATGATTATGATGTGATTCATAGTGCTATTTAATATTTGAAACTTTCTTCAGGGAAATGGTTTCTTTACAAATTGAGCAAACACATTTTCCAAAGTGCTCAATGAAAAAAATAAGTGCCCAGCCTTTATTAAAATTTCGGCACTCAAAATCCACCCCCAACTTTTTTTTTTAAAGTTTCCATGGATTTGTTTTTGTTAAGACAAAAAAGACTTTTGGAAAGGAAAGAAAAATAAAGAGTATGGTAAGTTGAGTTACAGGTAAGTTGGCAGGCTGGACAAAAATCCTTTGCAGGTGGAATGTAGCCCAGGGGTTGCCAATCCCTGGTTTAAAGTAATAAAACACTTACAAATGTAGATAATTTAAAACATCATATAGACAATGAACAAGATTATGTATTTTCTTGTTAATTCATAAGCAAAAATTGCTTTAATGCTATGAACCAATGTGATATTTTAAAATACTTTGATTTTTTAATAAATAATATTTTACTTATGATTTTAAAATTGAAGATATTTTTCTTGAGTTATTATTATAAAGTTTTTTTTACATGTGAAGTTTTATATATATAAATTATCAATATAAGGGACATAGAAGTTCAGAAGAAAATTACAGACAAAAAGCTCTTGGCATAATAGATATTAAAATTAATCTAAAATATTCTTCAGAAACCCATTTCCAATAGATTATTTGCACCAAATATAAATGGATATAAAATGGATCTTATACACAACAATTTATCAAATGCATTAGTTATACATAGAAATAAATTCAACCACAACCATTCTAAAGAATTATTTATAGAGAAAGCAACTTAGATGGAAAATCCTCAAGAGTGCTGCTATTAAATATTGTCAAAACATAAATCTGCACTCTGTTTTTTTTTTTTAAACTATCTCCATTCCTGAAAGAATTACTTTTATCCCAAGCCAACATGCATAAATTTAAAAATGTTAAAAACTTAAAAGAAAATGGTTAAATTCATAATTTTCTGTTATTTTAAATAATAAAAAAAAATCACCATCATTTACTCACACTCATTTATTAAACATTAAATTACATCACTTAGCATCTTTCATAATTTACCTAGACCTTTCAGTTAACCTGATGAATATTTATGAGCATCTCTTTAAATTTAAAAATTTTGAAAAGCTAACAATATTTTTACTTTTGTTTATAAATACTTCTTGCAAAATAAAATCCTCACACTTGCCTTGATAAAGTCTATCAGAGGACAAAACATGGCAGCTAAGATGAGTTTTCCTTTGTTTTTATTCATAATTTGGATGTGTAGGTAACCCCCAAAGTGTTTTATTACTTTAAATAGGATTCTAGCAAATTCTGCCTCTAATTAATCTCTGAAAATATATACTCTGACTAACTAGTTTTCACTGGATCCTTACATAAAGTATCAATATTTAATTATGCTATTTTTATTTCTCCTTATACTAAGACATATCTTTAGTCATCCTTTTGCCAACTGACCTCTAAGAAAACTCAACAACTCCTAGCACTGAACTACTTGGGAATTAACATACAATTTATATGTTAGGCTGACGTCAGTCAATTCATAATGATTGCAACTTACTTAAGATATAGCAACAATAAACATGATTTTAATACTATCATTTTTTTGTACCAACTATACTGCTATAAACTTATTGTAGTTACAAGATACTGTTAATTCTGCTTTGAGGAAATTAAAAGTTTAATAAACTTATAAACATTAGCTGCAAAAATCAGAAGACTTATTACTACTACTGTTATAAAAATAACTAAAATGAGAATAATGAGAACAATAATGATAAGTTACAAGTTAGTAATTAGTAAAAACAAAATAGTTATGATAGGATTTTAAAAATATCTTTATTTAGAAACATCAAGAATTCTAATGCCAAAAACAGTTCTGACATTTTTTTTTTACATGAATTGTTTGGCATCTGTTAAAAAAAGAAAAAAAAAAAAAAAGAAAAAAAAAAAGAAAAAAAAAAGAAAAAAAAAAAAGACAAAAAAAAGAAAAAAAAAAAAGAAAAAAAAAAAGAAAAAAAAAAGAAAAAAAAAGAAAAAAAAAAGAAAAAAAAAAGAAAAAAAAGAAAAAAAAAAGAAAAAAAAAAGAAAAAAAAGAAGAAAAAGAACAATATGCACATGACCAAATTTAATAGAACATTATAATCATCATAATGAAAGTAAAGCATTTTTTATGTAAATGTTTTGCTTTTAAAGAGTATGCGAATGGTAAAATATAATATTTCTGATTTGTTATATGTGAACTATTTAGAAAGTATCTACCATTTAATATTAACAAAAAATTTAGCCTACCTAGGGCAATGACAGATTAATCATGAGTATTTTTCTTGGGACTTCATAAATTTATCCCAGCATCCTTTCTTCTTCTCAAAACAGTCTACAAAGTCCTCTTTCAGGATTGCCATCAGCTGCTTTGTCAAGTTTGATTTAAATCTTGTTCATGGGATATCAATGGTGATTTTAACATTGGAAAAGGCCAGAAGTTGCAAAAAGCCATATCTAGACTGAGATAGGGAGCACCTGATAGACATAGGTGATGCAATGTTTTGCCAAAAATCTCTGCACAATATATAAAAAAAATCTGTTCATCCACCATTATAATGTAATTTGAGAAAGTGGTTTGCCCAAGTGTACTGAATAATTGGCAATAGGACAAAGGAGAAATGTACTGAAACTTAGACTAACATTAATTGAAATAAACAATTGATACCAACACAAATCATGTACTTTACTTCATTCACAAGTGCATAAAATGAGACAATTGTCTGCAAAACCTTGAGCCTTAATACATCATTCAGTTGGTATGCCCCCAAACCATTCTTCCATAGGAAAAAGACTGCAGTTTTTTTACTACCTTTCTAGAGTGTATGGAAGCACAATGATAAAACTGATTTCAATTTTAGTACATATTCAAATGATTCTAATTATCTTCACAGTTATCTAAAGCAATGTTTCAGAAGAGATTTAGATAGTTTTAAAAAATACAAATATTTTTCTAGGCTATATACAAAATACATTTAACTTTAAATAGGGAAAAATTCTAAAGTTAAATTCAAGAAATGTAACTGTCAATTTGTGATCATAAAGACTTAAACATTATTTTGCTTCCTTTTAAATCAACCACTGGCAAGTAATTTGGTTAAGATATCTGGCTATAAGAAACAGGGCAGGGAGAAGTGGAGTCACGCCTTTTTTAAAAGCAATGGGTGCAAAATAAACAAACAGTCTTATTCAAAATTTGAACTCATTTAGCCAATTCTGTTTTTCACATTTTGTAACTTAATGATAAATGCAGTAATATGTTGCACTCTTGGATTTTTCCAGAATCATAAAATAGGGTTTGTTTTAAATAATTTTAAAGGGCTCTAGCAAAAAATATATACTTTTCATAGATATTTTTAAGTTTAATCATGCTTATATTAAAATTCTTACAGATATCTATAAAAAGATGCTGAAAATTACTCAGCTCAAACCAATTCTCAAAATATGACCAAATACCAAACAGATTTTTAAAAAAAATTTTTAAGGGCTTCTTGTCTTGATGA
This sequence comes from Acanthosepion lycidas, assembly GCA_963932145.1. NCBI lineage: Eukaryota > Metazoa > Mollusca > Cephalopoda > Sepiida > Sepiidae > Acanthosepion > Acanthosepion lycidas. The sequence goes on along the minus strand of OZ010593.1, from coordinate 46,739,231 downwards.
TTTTACAGCACTCCTGTTATATATGTATGAATATACTATAGTTACTGATATCAAATAACATTAAAATACTTTTTCTTTCTTAAAAAAAAAAAAAAAAAAAAAAAAAAAAGGCTATAAGCTAGGGACCTCCACAAAAAACACAATGCCTAAGGTTAAAATGAATTTTTAAAAATGAAAAATCTTTCTTGAAGTTTTTATTTTAGTTTTAATTTCAAACTAACAGATTAAATTTAATATTTCCAATAAACAAAATACTTTGCTTTATTTTAAAAAAATAACTTAAATTGAAAGATTTTTTTTTTTATACTAAAATAGTTGATTAGTACCCTTTTTTAATCATCTTTCATTCTTAAAAATCTTCCAAAAATAAAATATGTATTTCTGGAACTTTATTTATTATCTGATTTAAAGTATAATTAATCTAATTTGAAACAAATATTTACTTTAAGTTTAAAATCTTGTAGAAATGCATTTTTTAACCTGACAGTAGCTGTTCTGGCATGTTGGCACCTGATTACAGGTCTAATGTTGTTCTACAGAAAAAATTTTATGCAACATAATTGAAGAAAACAATGAGAGCACTTTATATATAATTTTTAAGTAGTCAGTAATCTTAAAAATTTAGGAAAATATTCTCTTTAAGCTAATGCTTTATTGAATATTAAAAATTTGGGCTTTAAATTTACTATAGTTATCACTTTTATTTTCTGATAATGTTGCTGTACTGACAAAAATCAGCATACCCACAAAAAAAAAAAAAAAAAAAAAATGAAGAAAAAAGATAATTTTAAATTTAAAAAAAAAATACTGATGTTTGATGATTTGTATTAAGCTTTTCCATTTATTAGTAATTAGTATGATTAGTAAATATAGTTTTTACTTAATATCATCTCAAAGGCTGAAATTAAGATAGAATTTAAAAGATTTAGAACACAATAAATTTTTCTAATTAGAATTTAAAAAAAAAAAAAAAAAAAATGAAAATAATTCTTGTAAACATTCATTGTTCACCAAAAAAAGTTTTCTTAAAACTATAGTGTCCTTAATATATATTCTTATAAAAACAATTAAAAGCTTTTCTAATTAAATAATGTCATAGTTTTATTGCATTTTTTATTTTGATCCAGAGCAGATTTTCAGTAAATGGTGTTTCTGTTTGACAAAAACAAATTGATAATTTAAATTCTCCAAAGAGTCCTGCTTTTAGCTAATGTAAATATGAAGAAGCTGAAACTGTTATTTCTCAAAATTTCATAAAAATTAAGTGGAAGTAACAGATTTTTACCAAGATTTAAAAAAAAATTTTTTTTTTTTAAATAATTTCATTCATTTGTGAATAAGTCCTGAAAATTTAATCAAAATCTGACAATTATTTGATTTTTGCAAAAATTTCCAAAACAAGAAATCCTAAATCATATTTGGATGGCCTCTCATAGAAAAAGAGATCAAAACATCCAAGGGTTAAATCAAATATCTCCAGATAGAAAGAAAATTAACAACAAACTGAAATCTTCTGAAAACTACCAGGAAAGCCTAAGACATATTTCTAAGAAGGAATATATCAAACATAAAATAATAATTAAAAAAAAACAAAAAAACTGAATCATATAAAGAGAAAAATATATCTCCCTAATGCTACTGACAGCTTTATTAATTATTCGAATTAACAACTCACTAAACAGCAAATTAAATTACTCAACCTTGGAACAAACTGTCATCTTTACTCCATTTTTGATGTTAATACAGCAAAAACAGATTAAAATATTACACAAACAAATGTTAAAATTGCAAAACAACAAACTCATTACAACTCAGCCTGGATTAAAAATATTGCTCAAAGCAGAAAGCATAAAAACTAGGAATAACCATATAAGTGACAGCCAACTTTTAAACAAAGAATTAAAAAAAAAAAGCATATAAAGAACTTAAAGGAAGTAAAAATATTATAATTAGGAAGAGTAATAATTTTAATATTTTTGGCATTTTAAATAAGACCAACTATAACAAAAAAAAAACTTGATTCCATCCTGAATAATACAGACAAATTTAATAAAGTAAAGAAAAATAACATTAATCTTCTTAAGCCACAAATAAACAGATTAATTACAATTAATAATGCAGAAATAGGATCAATGAAACTGAACAAAACTGTGAGTGAGTATCATCTGGGCTATTTAGATGGAAATGTTCAAATCCATAAACCAAACTCGACACTATGTCTCATAATCTCTCAAATACCTACTCCTGTATATAACTTATCTAAAACTCTATAATGATCCAACAATAACTTATCTAATAAATATAGTGTTAGTTCAACCAATAGTTTGGTTCTAATAAACCTAACAATGGTGTCCTAACCTTGTCAGATGTTACTAAGATTCTCGTTAAAGAAACCATAGAAGATCGAAGATCACACCTAAAATTAAACCAAATATTTTAAGTAAACTACTACTGTCTTGCATCACACAAGTAACATTTTATGATCACTATAGTAACATTTACACAAATTGACAGCATAACAATGAGATCACCTCTCAGTCCTACTCCATCTAATTTCTACATGAATAATGTAGAAAACAAGGTCTTTAATAATTTCAACAAACCTTCAATATATGCCTGATATATTGACAACATTTTCATATTAACAGAAAACAAAGATGAATTAAAAGGCATAAAAGAAACATTAAAATGTAATTCAGTAGTACAATTCACTTATGAACACAACATCAAAAATAGAAACCCTTTCCTGGATGTTTTAGTAGATGCTAATAATGATTTTATCACTTCAATATATAAAAAATCCACTCATAAAGATTCATGTCTACTTAAAAGCGAATGTCCGCACAGATATAAAATAGGTGCTATAAAAAACATGATTTATCGTGCTAAAATGATTTCCTCTCCAAACACATTGTTTTATAGAAAATTAAGCAACATAAAACAAACACTTAACAATAATTTCCCAAACCATATTGACGAAGAAGATTAGCTTTAAAGAAATTTAGAAAAAAAAATAAAAGCAAACAACTTCATATAAAGCAAAATAAAGACTCCATTAAATTCTTTTATTGTAGTCAGATACATTGTAATTATAAACAAGATGAAAAGGCTATTAAAATTATAACCTGTCAGTATATAAAAGTAATAGATCCAAAAAGATACCTTAAATTTATCATCTATTACAAAAAATTCAAAATGTCCAATTCTTAGAAATAATACATCACCTCAAGGTTGCCATTGAGACCACACCCCTCTCTCTCTTATATATATATATATATATAGATAGATAGATACTTTTTTTTTCATTACACATGAAGCAAGGCAATAAAGTCACTATGATGCAAGGGGGTTACTGAGTGTGACTATGAGAAAAATAGACTATTAAGGAGAGAGGGCAATAAAAGAACAAGAATTAAGACAAAAGATAACTATTGACATGCATTTAAATTTTTGAAGCTCAAAATTGACTTTGAGAGATATATATATATATTATATATATTTTCAATCAGTACTTGACAATTGCATTGTGCATGAAACTCAGCTTTGTTACCAGTGAGGGAAAAAAAATATTTATTTATTATTAATGCATGTATATGTGTCTGTGTTAGCTCCTATAAAGAAGCTCATCCATTCTTTATACACATATAAAGCATGTGTAAATGTTATCAGAATTTTTTTTATTTTTTAATGCAACTACTACTATGCTTCTAGTTCCTGATTTAAAAAGAAAAAAAAAAAAAGAAAATGAAAAGGTAAGTTCTGTAAACTTTTACATGCACCTAAGATTTAACTGCATGTGACCGAGATAATTACTATAAATTTGCTGAGCTTTAGTAGATTCCAAATGTTTTACTTTTATATTTTTGTTTATCCTACTTACAAAGAAAACATCCTTTATGACCTCATTCTTTAAGTCTTTTCACAATATTTTATTCTTTAATTGGGAGTCTCAGATAAATGTCTGCACACAGCTTTGTAAACAACCAAATAATAAAATATCTTGAAAAATAATTAAAACAAATTTAGTATGGAAAAAATCTTTTTTATTGTGATGTCAACACTTCAAAGAAATTTTCCTAATACACCATATTCTTTTGTATGTGCATATCAGATCTGTGTATTACCATAACACTGATGCCCAACTTCTTCCTGTGCCCTGTGCTGCAGCCAAATACCTTGATATATCATCACTGGAATGTCACGATGGTTTTGAGCAAATTTAGTAGCCAGATAGTAGTAAAAGTATAAAACTATACCTGGACATTTCAAATAATAGAGCTAGCTCTGACAGTCTGAAAATTTTTTGATAACTTTGTTAAAAAAACAAAAAAAAATTATCAAAATAAACTATCAATACCATTATAGCATACATAATAGAGGGTGGCTGAGAAAATCCTGTACAACATTGGATCAATATTCAGAAGTGGTCCCATGCTGTACCTCACCAAAATAAAAAACACAACTGGCAGAAGAAAAAATTATAACCTTAATATACAATATGGCATGCAGATATGCCAATGATAACTTCAAAAGAGAAACAAGTTATTATAAAGTCCTTGAAAATATGACATTGGAAATCGTCCAAAAAAACTGAACAGAGATCATAAAACAATTAAAACATAAACTGAAAACATTAGCATAAGAAAGAAACAGCTTTAAGAATGTTACAAAAAGAGATTTGAGAAAGATTAACCATCAAGAAAATATTTGAAGAAGCTGTTCCTGCTGATGTAAACAGAGAAAAGATGAAGAATATAATTAAAGACATAAAAGCAGATAAATTGCCACTTTGAAGGAAACATTGTAAAAAATACACGAAAACTAATTTCTCAAAGCAATTTTTAGTGATGAATGTAGAGATACATTGCATGGGACTGATGACTGGGTTAGAGGTTATGTCATTCTTGGAAATAGTTAACAAACACAAGGAGAGGTATATTAATGTTTCAACCTAGTACTTACTGTAGGCAGTAAAATAGATGGTCCCTTTTAAGCTGATCCTAGAATCAATGTAAATGCAAAGAATTATTAAGTTTTCTACCAGACATTTACTTTGAGTGGTAAGAAAGATAAAGTTTATATATATATATATATATATATATATATATATATATATATATAAATGCAAGATAATGCTCTTTCACATTTTGCAAAGTTGACTATTACCCACCTTGTGAAAAAAAATTAATGCAATGGTCCCTTGGCTCTCCAGATATTAATGTGACAGAAAACTTTTAATGTATCATTAAAAGAGATGTATATGAGAGTGGAAAAATATTCAAGCAAAGTTCATCTCCGGAAAGTAATTACAATCTAATAGTAATATTAGCCATTCATTGATCAAGCAGTCAGTGGTGCTTCTAGTTGAAATTTATAAAAACTTTCTCTTAAAACAATTTTTCAGGAAAATAGGTTTCTCAAGTCTAGAAGCTGTTTATTACTCTTTCCAGTATTGATGGGGGCTTATTTCCTTGCCTTTTGTTTGAAGTAGTATGGAATGTCAACATCTTGATTATGGCATTATTTTCTCTTCAAGTTCCATGTAATATCCATTTTAGCTGTTGCTTCTATTGAAGGTCCTCAAGTAATGTGGTTTCTGTTATCTGGTACAATTCTTTGTGTATAGCTCCAGTCTACAAGGTTTAAAGGAAGGATGATCTTTGCCAAGATCCACATGTTTCACTCATTCAAAGCCATTTTTAACCATTGATTTTAAACAGCAGTTGTATACAGTTGACAGTGTAGATATTTCTGAACAAGTTTAAATCAAAGGAAGTTACAAACATTAAATATTTATTATTAGAATTTGCTTTTGTCATTAAATTAACTTGTTTAAATAAAATCTGGCACAAGGCTATACTGATGAAGCAGTGAGAGTAGAAACATTGAGAAGCATGCTCTTTCGGAGCAAAACTAACAATCTGCTTCACTATTGTATCATCTTGTTTGGCACTTCTGTTATGTATCTAGAGATTCTAGAAAAAATCCAAAGAACCTGCAATGTTATCAGCCCTGACCTGGCATCTTGGCTTCAGTCACTTTCCTACCATTATACTGTGGCTTCCATATGCCTTTTCTATAAATATTTTCATGGTAATTGTTCTGATGAGTTTCCTCATTGGTAATTTAAGTGTTTTACCAAATTGACAGCTATGTCTCATAATTTAACTACTGAAATTGGTAGTTGTAACCATAAGAAACCTAATATTTTCTTCTTTTGCATTTCTTGATTGTGGAACTCTTCTGGCTTCCTACTTTCCTGTCAATTACAATCTTCAAAAATTTAAATTTAATGCCAATTGTCATGTTTTGTTTCCTT
>OZ010593.1:46682912-46727912 GCA_963932145.1 Acanthosepion lycidas | reverse complement strand
TGCTTAGACATGCATAATTCTCCCTTATATCATCTTATCAACATTTGCTTTTTTCTACCTACATTTATATATATTACAAATTAAACTAAGCATAGCTGATTATTAAAGGATGAAAACTTTTTGGATTTTGACGTTATTCTGGGGTAGTTTTTTTTGTCCAAATCTGTTAATTTGTTTTGCTCATGCTAAATCTAAAAAAAACACTATAAAATTCACTATTTTTTGTCCATAACATTTAATTATTAAAATTATTCAACTTTTTAACAAAAAAAAAAAACAAACAAACTCAAGATGATGTTAAACATTGCCACAAAATATTGATTTATTTAAGAATTAAGATGCAATGATCTATTATGATATGTCTCTCTAATTTTTATTTTACATTGCATTTATTTTCAATTTTTCTATTTGAATTGTTCACTTATACTTCATATGATCCATTATTGTACATAATTATATTACAATAAAAATTTGTATTTTATACGAATACTACCTGATGAAAATTGAGATGTAGTAGAGTGGAGGGCACCATATTATAAATTTGAGATCCTTCATTATACATACACATACACAAAATAGTAATATTAAGCTTCATATTCCACAAGGTCTGATATGATAATAAACAGGAAATAGGATTGACAATTATTTTTTTGTTTTTTACAATCTTCCATGAGATGAGGGTCGACAATCTTGATAAATAAGCTTTATATAAACAAAATGATAATAAAGTATCCTTATAAACCAATTTGAACAGCCTAAACAAGAAGAATCTGAGAATTGGTATCAGAAATATTTTTGTAGCATACTTATAAAATAACAATACGTGTTGAACAGTATTGGTCAGATTGCAGATATTCTAAGAAAAATCTTTAAAAAATAAAATGAATAACTAAAAAAAAAAAAAAAAAAAAAAAAAAAAAAAGTACTTCAAAACACTTGTTAATTCTTTAAAAAACAAAACAAATATTCATTTGTGGTACCTTAACTCTATAAAATATGAAGTTTAACAATAAATAAAATAGGGAAAAAATTTCACCAAAATTTTAATTAATATCAAAATTAAACTTTTTACTAGAAAAGAGAAGTTTCCCGACAACAGGCAATGCTGCACAACTGATGCATGAAATTTAAATTAAATACTTAAAAAAAGGTCAAAAGAAGTACCATTTACTTTTAAGTCCTGATGATTTTAGACCCTGTGTCAAACAAAAATGTGTGTGCATTAAATTTTGATTTAAAAGAGCAACAGAAAATTTCTAAATCCAAAAACTTACAGAAAATTATTCAAGGTTGGACTTCACTACAACTTCCAATTACACATTAATTACTGAACTGTGAGCCACTTAAACATTTTTCTCTGTAAACACAAGCAGAGAAAACAGAAGTTTGGTGAGACCAGGAGTGGGAGGGGGGGGTGAACTGATAACTGAATGAATACTCTTCTGAATAGCAGAGTTTGAAAAAAAATTTTTTTCATTAACTAATCTGATTCTTATTCTTCCCTTTGTCATTAAACTATTAGGTTGGTGCAAAAATAATTTCGTTTTCTCACATAGTAACATATCTTAGAAAACGAAATTATTTTTGCACCAACCTAATATTAACAAAATAGTGTCAAACTCAATGAAGTATGTTTTACAAGTGTCTTGAGGCATATTTTGTGCATGAATTTTTAAAGTTCTAAATTAGTTTAGTATGTAAAATATAGAAAAAAAAAAGATGAATTACCATTAAACAAACAAAAAAAATGAAAATATGTTTTTATTAATTAATATTTTTATTAATTTTTTAAATTTCTAGAGAAAGAATATTGCTAAAAATAATTTTAAAAATCAAATGAAAACAATGCTTGATAGTCTGAGATATGAATGAAACTCAATAATACTAAGTGATATTATCATTTCATTAAGTTCAAGTAAATGAGAATATGAGCCAGTGTCAGAACAAAACAGTGTGGAATGCGAGTAAAACAATTGAAACTGAAATAATTTCATGAATTACCCTTTTCCAATTATTCACAATACAATTAATTGTTTGCTCACAAGTAAAACTTCAGAAAAAAAAGACAAAAGCAACACATGACATCAGAAAAAATTAATTTAAATTTTAGTAAAAGAAAAAACTCAGTTACTGAATTTTAGTAAAAACATTTTGAAAGGCAAGTTAAGAAATATTGTTTTTTTACATTAATAAAGAAAATAATTAGCAATAAGAAAACCAAGCATAATCAATACGGGTTTCCTAAATTTGATTAAGAACAAATCTCACTTATATTTTTACATTTCTGTAGCCAAGAGTGGAAACAATTTTCCACAAGGTGTACCATCTGATCCTTCTTAACTATTGACCTGTTAGTCTTCTACCTTTTCTTAGCAAAGTCCCAGAGGTTCTTATCAACAATGCTGAATTGGTTAAGCAATGGTTTGCTGGGTCTTCTTTCAGAAAACAATATGGCTTTCACTTCTCTAGGTCAACTGCTGATATATTAACAATTATTTAGATAAGAATGGTGAAGCTTAGGCTGTTCTTGAAGGCATTTAACAGGGTTTAGCATGCTGGTCTTGAAGTTGAAGAGTTATGCTATTTTTGAACAAATTTTTGATTTGATTGAATCTTTATTAAATCACAAAATGGAAGCTGTCTTGAATGAACACTCTTCTAGATCTTTTTACATTGATGCGGGTGTCCCCAAGGGTGCTATCCTTGGACCTACTTTGTTCATAACTTTCATTAACAACCTTCCTGATGTCATCAGTTTTCAACCTATCTATGCTGATGACAATTATTACCCCTGCCTTAATGGTAAGTTTGACAGATTTAATAAGGTCAAATTGGCAGCTGATCACAAAAATGACATTCAATCAGTGGTTAACTGGACAATAAATGGCTTGTTAATTTTAATGCCTCCAAAATGAAACTGCTCTCTCTTAATCATCTTAGAGAATCTTTTTTTTGCCTTCCGTCAACATAGCTGATGCTAACCCCTCCTGGGAGTGAAGCATTGCACCTTCTCAGGCCAATGTTTTCCACTGACAAAAAGTAGAACAATTATATTAAGTCTATTGCTAGGTCTGCTGCCAGGTTCACTGTGTGGTTCGGGGACAATTTATCTCACAAGAATCTATCTTATACCTTTATGTCCTCTATTCATCCATCCATTGAATATTGCTGTCACATATGCTCGGGATGCTTCTGCTATCTATCTACAGATTCTTGACAAAATCCAAATAAGAATCTGCAAGGTTATTGATCCTCACATGTCATCTCATCTCCAGTCACTTTCCAAGCACCATAGTATATTTGCCTTTTGCTTTTTCTATTTTCATGGTAACTGTTCTGATAAGAGTGGGATTACCGCCACTTTATTTGCTAAGACGCCATAGGTGGCTCTGTATAGGTAGCTATAAAAACAGAACATCTTCTGTTTCTTCCTTTTTCCTTCAATACATGGTAGTAGCAACATCAATACTAAACTCATCTGAGTGACTGAACTCATGCACATGTGTATTATACACATACAATTCCTAGTTTGATTTTAATGTTTTTAAAGTACATTTTTTCTTGTTAATCATTTATTAACCATATGTAAAACACATAAAAATATCCTCACCTTGTTGAAATGTATTCCATTCCTTTTCACTTCTACTAACAATAACAACCCATCATTTACATACATAAATTTTGTTTGTCACTGCTTTAGTTCAACAAGAAGCAGTTCCACAACATGAGCTTTCCTCTTTGGTACCTTGACTTTATGAATTTAAGTGCAATACAAGACTGTCAGCAAAGTCTCGATATTTTACAATTGAAATTACTAGATGTAAGTTCTATGTTAACATTTTCTTCTCCCACAATTCTTACTCATGAAACTCTTTCAGCTTCTCGTTTTTCAGTCAACTTTGGTTTTCAAAAATTTAAATGCAATGTCAATTGTCATCTTCTGTATCCTTGAATCCTGTTCTTTTATTGTCCTCTTTCCTTGATAATGATTTTTCTCAGATTCTTTTACTTTCAATAACACCTTGCAGTTTAGTGACTTTAATCCCTTGCTGGTTTACAGCCATATCACATTGAAACACTGGTTCTTGTATGATCACCAAAGTTAAGCAACATCAAGCCTGGTCAGTAACTAGATGGATGACTTTTCTGGGAATACCAGGTGCTATAAGCCTGGATGTGAAAGTGGTGCAATGGATAACAGCTCAAAATTGGAAATTAGAGAGCTGAGTTCCAATTTCAGTTGGGTTCATTATATTCACTTACATGCAAATACTTGAATTTACCTCTTCTCTTCCCAGCTATGGGTTAGTTAGTAGGATTTGTATCATTTAAATCATTATTATCTTCACAAAATTCTTAGAATCTAAAAATATTTTCTGGCTTGATATAACCTGCAAAAGATTGATAAGCCATAAAAACAAAATCAATTAATGCTTTGTTCGAGATGAAATGATTAAAATTTAAAAATAAATAAAAATAACTGTGTGAGAAATTAATTTTTGTATCACACAAATGAATACAATTGTAAAAATAGAAGATGTCTCATTGTCAGTTTCAGACATGTTTATAGAACAACACAAAACAAGGCTAAACATCATCCATTTACCTCCTTTTAACAGAAGAAACCCTCAGATCTGGTTCAACCGAGTACAAGTTTCATTGCATTTTCTTCTTACTGTGCCATGCATGCAGACACAAAAAACTTTTAACAAAAATAATTTACTCTTACAAATTTGTGATTAAACCTGATGTAAACATCAAAATCACAAATTTCAAAACTCTAAAACACATCTACATGGCATAACTATGTGGACAAGATGTTCTTCAAGATAGCAAGTGTTTTTTTCCAATATATGAAAACCAAAATAAATTCCTAATAGCCATTAAAATTACTACTACAATCACAGGTGAGCAACACCCATCTTATCTCTACTGCATTTGGCTTAGGCCCTTGATTTCTCTTTGGCACAATTATTCTTGACTCCTACTTCCACTGGTGGAGGTCACAAATTTTTATTTTCACCAAAATGAAAAATACGATTTTTGTCTTACAAGTTTGAAGCACACAAAACACATCTCATTTTCTTTGTGAATAACACCCAGAATTCACAAATAAACCTATGCAAAGCACACCAAAATACCACTCAAACACCACAAAGTCAATTCTATTCTCAACTTTAAACAGCAATGTTTTTCCCAGGCTCATCAGATAAAGATGTGAAATAATTTCAAGATAATACAGTGACATTTTTCACTCTACAGAGATGTTAACATGAACAAAACTAAGAAATCTGCAAGTACAATTTAATAATATACAAACATAGCTGCATCTGAGAAAAATCAACAATGATACCAGATATCTTCAAAAGTTCTCACAGAACATTCATTTGACACTTGGTAGCAATTTCACCAGCATCAGCTCAGCAACTTTACAAATCAAAGCTTCTATTAAGATTTTGTGCACCAACATCATTCATGCACAGCAAAACAAATAAGACCTTCCAAACAAAATCAATTCAATGTGGAGCATTGGAAAACAACAATTTTAATAATACCAACTGCCGAACTCTCTCCTACACTACTGACATGTCTTCCAGAGTATGCTACTTTCTGATTCACTAGAAAATTATACAGCTCCCTAACAACACCTGACATGTTTAAAGACACATTGCAACAACAGTTTGATTCTTTTTCTTTTCAGAATACAAAGGACTAAACAAACTATAAAACCTCAAACTCTTATCACAGATCAACTCAAGGAATATATTACAGATCGTACCAAACACACAAGATCAGGCCAACGCATCCCTTGACCCAACTGATTCATTTCATACAAGACATATATACGATAAGCAACCTTCTGCATTTCAACTACTTGGGTACACTTAGCTGTTAATAGATATAGCTGTAATGCCTTCCAAAGCATTATATCAACTCCAAGCAGAAATCTACCTACAAACTACACTAGTTTAAAAAATAACTCACTACTTTCAAAACGATTTTGAAGGCAAGATAATAACAAACCCTTTTGGACAGTAAATGCTCAAGAATTGACTCGTTTGGCTGACTCTATATCCAACACTACTTTCAATACTCTTCAATACTTCAATTCATTTTTTTTTTCTTTCCCTGTAAAATTTCTTGGTAACATTATTTCAAGAAAATTCTCAACACATTTTCTCTGGTAAGGGAGTATTTATAGCAGGAAAACACAATTTACACATAGAAATAACAAGTCAAAGCCAAATATATATAAGTATTAGAAAACATATCTCTAACTACACATCAGTTTTTGTGTAGCAAAATCACACATATGCCACACTCTACTCAAAGCAAATTTAAAAATATAAATATACCAGCCTGCTGGCCATTATCAATGCAACTCTCACTTGCCAGAAATGAATACAACTATGTCCATGTGTTTCCCTTATCTAGGTTATAAGAGAAGCTAGACAGGTGCAGAGAGAACAGAGAGAGATAGAGACTTCATACACCCACGCTAACCATAGAGGCTAGCTGGAGCATGGCTGACTGCTCGTCTGACCATTAGGCTGCAAAAACGACCTCTTTTGAACACAGAAAGAGAATGAATTCTACTATCAACATGACAAACCCAAACCAATAGTCAACAGCAGTCACCAGGATTAAGCATACTCCTTTTTCATGCTTTCATTTCACAACTTGTACACCAGACATTTGAACTCTACACTATACGACTTACCAGAGACATTTTCATATCTTGCAAATGAAAATAAATCTTTAGCCATTTCTCTAAACCAGTGTCTAATTTGTTTCTTTACTCCAACCAACTTCCACCTTGGATCACACTCCTAGAACTGCCATTCTAGGTACCTCCACTAATTTTCGATATCTAAGGTATAAAATGAAATTTTTAAAATGAAAAGCATTCTTGAAGCTTTCTATTTAGCTTTAATTGAAAGGTAAATGATTACACTTACTATTTCCAGTAAGCAAAATACTCTGGTGTATTTCAAATAGAAATTATATTAATTGGAATCTCAACCTTTTGGTTGCTTTCAGAAAAATCATTTAAAAATCGGCCATTTTTGACACATTTATAAACAAAAGTTAGTTCTCGGTTTTAAAAATCTTCCAAAAATAAAATATATACTTTTCTGAAATTTTATTTGAGGAATATTAGTTGATTTAAAGTATAATTAATCTGATTTAAATGGACTTTCAAAACAAACAGTAGCAACAATTAGCAACAAGTACTGGAAGGAATTGACATATTTATTTGTTGTTCTACGGAAACTTTATCTGTAAAAGATAACTTAAGAAAAACGCCTTTTTTTAATAAAATGATTAGATATTAGACAGAAAACGTAAAAAAGAAAATATCTAAAAATAAAAAATAAATGAAATAGGAAGACCAGCAGTGCAATAATCATGAAATTGGTATTTTTATTTAAAAATAAATTATCTTTAACCTTGTTCTTATAAACAACAGTTAATTTATTTTTTACTCTCTAATATGAAACTTAGAATTAATTATTAATAATTTTATTTTTTTTTTGTTATAAAATAAAATAAGACATATCTCGGCTGATTTTCAGGCAAATAAACTAACATACTCAAGAGTGAGAGCTGGATGTGAACGGGACAATGCCCCGTCACAAAATGACCATTATCTTCATTTATGCATGCTCTCAATGCACGAGTTCCAGTCGAAAAATAAAATAATATTTTAAAGTGTTTCTATTTTTCGACCAATAAAAATGCTTCCCTCCTAATTATACTCATGTTGTTTTTCGAGCCTGTTAAGCCATAAAAAAAAAAAAAAAACGCCATAAAAGGGGTCACACGGAAGTACAATGGCAGTCAACAGGAGTCAGTCGTTCACTTTCTGACCGGCTGTTCCGTTGAACTCTCTGCCTTCGGGCGGGGAGGAACCCAAACGAGGCTACGCCGAAGGGCGGAGTTTCTTTCGGGGAGGTAATATGGGTTCAATGGGCATATTTTTGGACCGAGCCCACGGGCTTGGAAATCCCACGTTAAAAATGGCCTTGTGACGCATGACGCCCCAGTGGGTGGGGGTGACGGAATATCGTCAACAGGTTGCCAGGGAAGAGAGCTGTCACAGTCAGGCTGAGCAGTCAGCAGCAGCCAGCAGCAGTAGCGCCACGCCAACCAGCGAGAACTACTATGAGAGATCAACCCAGATCTTCAGCCGGCCTATGAACTATACTACAAAGTAGCTGTCCCAAAACCACACGTTCCTATTGAAATAAATCACGTAAATCTATTTCTGCTGTTGTCGTATTTCTTTCTTGCAACCATATGCTTGCCTATAACATTTTTATACTACATATATTTTAAAAGTCATTTTAAATGATACTTTTGTGTTTAACATTGCTTTTATTTTCTTCCCCGTTTGTGGTTATAAAATATCTAATTGCATCCAATTTGTGTTTTTTATTATTATTATTCTGAAGAAAGAGTGAAGAGTTATTGAATTATTCCTGCTGGAAGAGTAATAAAGTCAGGTGTGTCAAACTGGCGACCCTTTATATGCATCTTGGCGCTCCTCACAAAAGTTTCTATAGCCGTAGTATATCGAGAATTTTGTCTATGTTGGTAATGAAAATTATTAAAAACAGTGAGATTTTGTTTTTCAATTGTTATTTAGATTGTTTATTCTATCTCAATGTTTTTTGGTTTGGAATATCAGTGACTATTTCTAACTTCCGGTTAATCATGTGATCATCCTTGACAGCTAAATAAATAGCAAATGTAAAGTGAAAATGTTCGTAATTTTATAATAGTTTGCCTTAAAAATGTCGAATTCTACTCCATCTCGTAAAAAGAGAAAATTATCTGAAGAAGGACGTGTGTTCCGAAAAAAGTGGGAATTACAGTACTTTTGTACCACTGTTAATGGAAAGATAAAGTGTTTGATTTGCAACCACTGCATTGCAACACCAAAAGAATATAATGTGAAAAGACATTATGAAACAAACCATTGATCTTATGATAAATATGAAGGAGATATGCATGTTTCAAAAGTGAGGGAATTCAAGGTTACGTTAATACAACAGAGTTGCTTTACAAAAATTCAGAAAGGCAACAATAGTTCTGTTACTATACTGCAAACTTTGAACTCTGCAAAAAAAATGATTGCCACCAGTGGAAAATCTTATAGTGAATGAGATTTCATAAAGCGATGTCTTGTAAAAACAGCTGAAATTGTATGTCCAGAGAAGTCACACTTATGAAGACATTTCTTCATTAAGCTAAGCAGGAATGCTGTTGATGAACAGATTGATGAAATGGCAGGTGATTTGAGTCAACAGTTGAAGACTTTATCATCAAGTTTTGAACATTTTTCTATTGCTCTATGAGACTGTTGACATAGCTGGAATAGCACAGGGCTTGTGACAATGGATTTCAAATTTATGAAGAACTAATTGAACTGGTCCCAATGCATGATACTATAACAAGCCAGGACATTTTTGAGAAAGTTAAACAGCTTCTCCATGAGTATGGCCTTGATTTGTGTAAACTTGTGTGTTTATCTACTGATAGTGCTGCCAATATGGTTGGGAGACATAATGGTGTTGATGCCAAGTTCGGTACAAAAATAGAAAACATGTATCCAGATTCAACATCCAAACATTTTCACTGTATAATTCATCAACAGAACTTATGTTCTAAGATTTGAAAATTAGATCATGTGTTGAGTTTTGTCACAAAAACAGTGATCTCTATCAAGGTCGTGCTCTGCAACACCGTCAGTTTTTAGCCAGTTATTGGAAGACGTGAATAATCAGTTCACAAATGTCCCATTCTACACAGAAGTTCGGTGGCTTTTATGTCACAAAGTACTGAAAAGATTTTTTTTTTTGGAGATGAAAGGTCAAAGCACAGATGAATTGAAAGATAAAATCTGGCTCCAAGATCTAGCTTTTTCAGTGGATATTACTGACCAATTAAATGGTCTTAATTACAAGGTAAAAATAAGCTCATCACTCAGTTATGATGATATCAAGTGTTTCATTGCAAAATTAGCTTTGTTGAAGTCCCATTTGTCACACGAAAACTTGATTCATTTTTCTATGTGCAAGGAGTTGAAAAAAATGCCAATACTAAGTCTGTATATCTTTGCTAAATACGACAATTATCTGGAACTGCTGTCAAAGGAATTTCAGAGAAGATTTTGTGATTTTTAATGTTGTGAAAAATCAGTTTGCATTATTCTCAGCACCATTCACTTTTGATGTTGCTCAGGCAGAGGAAAGTCTACAGATGAAACTACTGGAAATGTAGACTGACTCAACACTCAAGGGAAAGTACCTAGAAGTAGCGGTAACCCGTACCTGGACTTTTTTCATACCTTCCTCAAATATTTAAGAACTTCAGAAAGTTTGCCACAAAGATTATGCCGATGTTTAGTTCCACATATGTTTGTGAAGGCCACAAAAACGTCTCACAGAACCAGATTAATTGATGAACATATCATCTTTGATCAAAGCGGGATCTACACAGACATTCCAACTTGATATATCGAAAATAGTTTGCCTAAAGCGATGTCAGTCATCAGGACAACACCTTGTATTGTATTTTGTATTTAAACTTTAAAGTTTAGTTACCACTCGCTGTGAAGACTGTAAGTAAGTGCGGCCCTCGAGGCTGCAGATATGGCCGATGCGGCCCTCCATATACCCAGAGTTTGACATGCCTGAAGTAGTCAAGGCGGTAATTAGAGATATAATTTACTTTTTGAACATCCATACAAAATCTCTAACAGTTGCTAAAAAATGTAAACAATTTTGCTTTTAGACGTTTCGGTTTACACGCTAAAATGGCATTTAAACTTTACATTTTTCGTTTCTTCAAATTTATTCTTTATTTAATAAAAAAAAAGTCTCTTACGAACAGCAACGAGATGAATTTAAATTTTAAAACAAGTAATTTTTTCTTTAGAATAAATATGAATAAGTAAATTAAATGTCTAAGTCTGTACAATCAAAAAGAAAATGAACGTGTTTTAAACAAAAAGAAAATGTGTTTCTTTAAAAATTGAGTTTTATTGATTTATTTTTAATGTTCGAGACGAATTTTTCGTATGTTCAGTTCACACTTGATTACAAAAGTTTTTTTTTGTTTTTTTGTTTTTTTTACACGCACTTTTCTTCTGTAAAAAATTCCACAAACACTAAAAAGTACACACGATATATCGAAAAAAAGTGTGTGGTAAGGTGGTGAATCAGACCATCAAAAATATTTCCCGAGTTTTCTAATAAAAATAACCTAGTTTTATTATATAATTCATTCATTGACTTTGAATTGTATAATTCCCTGGATAGCGCATTTTCGCTTTTATTTCGAAAAAAACAAAACAAAAAAAAAACGCATCCATTTTTGGGCGGTTACACATTTAAAAAAAAAAAAGTTATTTTTTAAAGTTCGCAAATTGATCAAAAAGATTTTTTTTAATGTAAACATCAGTTTTCATACCAATTATACAAGAAAAGAGTATTAAATTAAATTGATTTTAAAAGAAAAAAGCGTGACCTTAAAAACAATAAATTAAAACAAAAAAACATATCTGGTTGGTAGAAAGTTAAAAGTGCAATCAAATTAAAAGTTCGGTAAAAAAATAAACTACAAAAAATAAATAAATCAAACAAAATCAGGACACTTGCCAAATTCAATATTGATTTCTGTGGCTACCTACTGGGGAAAATCATTTTTAAGTTTAGTAATAATACGAAGTGATTTCTAGTAGATTCATAGTGATTTTTTGTTTGTTTCAGTTTGCATATTGAACTAATCATTATTACCATATAATTTATGCAGATTTAAATAATTTGTTATGCTAGTTTTTAATTTACGGAAGAAAAAAATTAAAATATTTTTCTAACCTTGTTGGCATTTGTTTTCTTTTTTTCTTTAAATAAAATTAATAAAACGAAAGTGGATTAGCTAAAGAAGAAAAATTGTTATAAAAATATAGAAAAATTTGATTAAATTCAACCTTGTAAAAATCACTAAGAAAAGAAAAAAGGTATTTCTGAATGAATTGTATGGTCACGTACGTAACAGAATGTGACACAAAGTGAAGTTTTTTAGAGTGTACGATTTTGGAACCCGTTCAAAAATTGCTTTAGACTTCCCTATCCAACCACTTCGGCACTTCACATATTGGGGACGCCTCAATACTAAAAGAGTAAACATTTCTGCTGTCAGTCCAGACAAAATATTTGCGAATCAAAAGTTCAAAATATCGTGACAGTTTTTTTTTTTTAAGAGATAAAGAAAAATTTGACGTGAAAGTGAAAAACAAGGTAATTTTAAAATAAGTAAAAAATAAAAATTGATACGTTTGTATTTTTTAACTGTACAAATTACCAAAATATGTAACATCGTGTTATAATTTTAAAACGCTGCAATTTAATTAAATCCAACCAAATGTAGTAGGTCCACCTGAGGAAGGTTTTTTTTATTTTTTAATAAACAAAAAAAAAAAAACACACACACACATATCAATTAGAAACACTTTTTACTTTTACCTTGTAGTCTCCTTCAGTTTCTTCATTTTTGTAGGCAGATTCCAAAAATTCTTCATCAGCGTCAATAAATAAAAGATCGCTAGACTGACTAAAAAGTAACAACCCCTTCATCCTGACATTAAAACATTTCCACCAAGCGAAACATTCATCGTCTGCCACCTTTAAACCAGTCACGAGTCATGTTGATGACACCGGCTCAACAATTTCCGGTTATGACGGTCAACACATTCAACAGGTTCCTGCTTAGAAAAGTTTCTCGTAAAGATTGTTTTTTCGTACTGGTAAAAACGGATTATTTTTTAGGTGTGCTGAAAAGGTCTCGGACCAATCAAGAAGTGATTAAAAAAAATAAAAATAATAATTGTTATGCTTTAATTTAAATGATTTGGTCAGATTTTGTGGAAAATGCGTCCGGCCGAGAACTTTTCACTCAGTACTTCCTGTTCGTACGTAAATTTAAGAAAGTTAATTCAAATAAACACCCGAGTTCGCTATTTATAAAAACCAGCACAATTTTGTTTTTTGCAACTTAAACGTAATAGCAATGTTTCAAAATAGATATTCAATATCTGATATTGTATTGTAAAAGTGCTTGATTCCACTGGTGAAGTTGAATTATTAAAAAGAATAAAAATTTGTAATTCCAACGGATAATTTATAGGTATATTTCGGAAAGCTTTTTTGCAATCCTTGATCGCTCTTAGTCTTAGTAGAAGTAGTCTTCTTGAGAAAGAAATAAATGAAACCGTGTCTCAGCTACATTGTATACGTTATAAATTCAAATTAACAAAAAAAATTCGATCGAATTGAATTCGCGAGACATGCGTAAGAATCTGAAAGTGTGAGAGTTGCTAAATAAAAGAAAGAAATGTAATTTCCAAACCAGAGTAGAAAAAATAGTTTTATAAAAATTATCCGTTGGAATTACAAGTTTTAATTATTTTTATAATTGTTTAGTTTACCAAAATATGTCGTATCGTAATGTCTCAAAAAATGTTTGAATAAACAATGCCTTTTTAATGCAGAGCACAAGTTAAAAAAAATAATAGGAATCATATTTTTTGTTTCTTAGAACGAACTGGTAAAAAGAAATTTACTTTTGTAACGACTTGTACTTCTTTTATAGAGTATTAGTCAGTTATAATTTGCTTAATTAAACGCTCGTCTTCCAGACAACACCGCTAGTGCAGCAAGTTCAGTTTTCTCTGAAAATGCTACCCACTAAATGGCATTCTGCCAAATTAAGTTGAGGAAATTATTTACTAATTTAAACGACTATTTCAGTGAATTTCAATAGCAGTCATCCGTGGTAATACGCTTGCCATATAACTCTCTAAATATCAGAATCGTGCCTGTAATAAAAGTCACAGGAAAAATATACTAATAGTCACAATATTTTGCCTGAGGAAAAAAGTTACAACCTGATTTTTGAGGGTAACATGTTTGGTATGAAAACACATTTGTAGCAGATTTTTGAACCATGTTTATTACTGCCAATAATAGTATACCCAATAATCTCAATGGCAGGAGGCGTAAAAATTATTTTTCTCACTAAATCCTAGTATTATTGATCCACTGTAGCACTGAGATTCGAGATTTCCACTTTACTGTCTTCAGGATTAGGGTTAAAGAAAAAGTCTATAAAGAAAAGACGCAAACAAAACTGTTTTCTCGTTTCTTTTTTTTCCTAAGAATTTTTTCACCTACATTCTTCAATTCATGACTTAGGAATATTATCTTATTTTCAAGCCTCAAACAAAACTGGACAAATTTTCCACAGAAACACAACTCTCTAAGAAATAATAACATTTAAATTTTTTTTTCAAATTACTCAACTATCGAGTAGTCTAGACTATGGAATTTAAAGGTTGATTTACTTTTTACTTTACTAAACTTCATAGGTGGAGGTTTTGAAAGACATATGCGAACACAACACCATGCATTAGAAAGTGAGTTCAGTCATCATTGGACTTTTTTACACGTTTACTACATCCTGGAGAAACAGGATGAGGAAGGAAAATGTTCATCTTTTTATAGACTTAAACAGCGCCGCCTACTGGGCGTTTGATGAAGCCAAGTGAGGTAATAAGATTTCCTGTTCCTTTATCATTGGAAAATATATTTCTATTTTTTTTATTTTTTTTTGTTATAATTATTTTATTTATTGATTTTATTTCATTTTCCTGCAAGACCATAAATCTTTATTTTGTTTTTAAATTTTAAAAGTTTGCTATTTAAATTCATTTTAAATTATGACCATCATGGAAAAACAAAAGACAAATGAATATACTTAGACCACATGATAAGGCATATTCTTAAAAACTTCAAATAATTTCAAGTTAAAATACAAATGTTAATACTTATAGTCAAGGCCAGTTCAAGGGTCTCATAGGTCCCTACATCTATGATACATGGACCCTCACTCTACTACATCACAATTGTATTATTATTTTCCCCTTCATTATTAGAATTGTTTCTACTTATAAATCTGTGCAATTTCTCATCTTCAGCATGGCTGCTTGTTTCCAAGCATGCTCATCTGTGTTTCTTCAACACCCACAGAACTAACCAGTGGTTTATACTGCAATTATGCTGAATAGTCTTTAGTTACAGTTCAAATATGTGTCTCATGAGGGACAGTTTTGAATTCAGTTGTCTTTCTCATATACTGGTTGCCAATCACAGCTACAGAGTCCAATCTTCCCTACTATTTATCCCATAGCTAAGGAGAGAATAGATGGATTCATACTTTTCTGAGGGGAATTTATGTAACAATCTCAACCAGAATTTGAACTCAGCCCACCAATTTCTTGTTCCAGGCCTTTAATCATATCATCAGTACATCTTTTTATTCCTTACTTATCTTTTATTTATTTGGCTTGTGTAGGGAGAGCTTCTAGAGGTTAAAAGCTTGTAGACTTTGTGTGTATTTTAGGTGAAATGCAAGAATTTTTGTTGGCACACGTTTTAACAACTTGTCAATGTGAACTGCTTGTCTAATAGTAAGAATGTCATATTTTTGTGTGTGTAGAGGAGAAAAGTGGGAGCGATTCTTAATCTGTAAACAAATACGAAGAAGAAGCAAACAAAAATTTAAGTTTCTACTCAGACGTTCATTCTTTTTATTGTAACTGTAGTGAAACAAAGTTCTCAATGTCTTTTCAGTATGTCCGTTTTCTTTTTGGTTTTGAAGTTAGGATAGGTAAATATATGTATTGTATTCATGGTCGAGTTCAAGTCAGCCTTTCACAGAGTTAGAACAACCAAAGGAAACATTCTACTTACTTTATCATTGGAAGGTTGCACATGGTTAGAGGATGTTCATTTTCTTTTTCTCGGTTCAGAAGTTAGGGTAAGTCGGTACAATCATCATTACTATGGTTGTGCTCAAGACAGCCTTGCACTGAGTTGAACCAAACAGAGAGAAAGCTTGACCTACTTCATAGCTTGAGGTTATTGAAAGTAGAAGAGAGTTCAGTCATCAGTGGACCAGGAAAACTAACACTCCCCAGTGGGAACATAGTTATGTGTTTCACATCTTGGAGCAAAGAGGAGAAAGAGAGTGAGGCAGAAAATATTTGACTTTTTATAGACTTCACTAATGCCACATAACAACATTTTTCAAAACCAAGTGGGGTAATCGTATTTCTGGTTCCTTTACTCTTAGCATTATGGGAAAATGTATTTCTTTTTGTTTTCATTATTCATTATTATTATTTTATTTATCAATTTTATTTCATTTTCCCACAAGTTGGACTCTGACAACCACATAGAAACTTTAATATCTCTAGTTATTTAGAGATATATTTGAATTTCATGTTGATTTTGACTTTCTTTCTTTTCTTGTGTAACTGTTTTTAGAATTTTCATTGTACTTCAAGTTTTAATACCCACATTTTTAAGCTTGTAACAATGTCCATGACAATTGTATCTAGGAGAATATCACATCAGTTTGTCAACATTTTTGTCAGAGGCCAGCTTGGCACATTTTCACCCATTGAGTGTCAGTAGTCAAAAGAGGGAGATCTTTATTGTCAGCCAAAGTGGAAACAAAGCAGGGCTGTTATTGGCTTGTCTATTAACCAATCAGAAGTCATGGCAATTAAAGCAATGACATTAGAGACCTCAATATTGACCACTTCCTTTAAATTCTTACAAGGGGCCATTACAAATGATTGTAATAGCTATAATATGTCAAATATTTGACAAAAAAATCTCCAATAGGCGAGAAATTATTCTCAGATATTTGTTTAGTAAATTTCATATGAAATTATGTAGACTAATGATTTTCAGTACTCTTTAAAAAATATTTTTCCCATGGAAAATTTTTCCGAAAAATATCACAGCAGAACTATTTTTGAGTTTTATCTTTTAAGAAGTATGTCATACTCTGTTGGAACTCCAATTCATTAACTCAAATGGAAGTGCTCACTTTGACATCCACAACTAATATGATAAACACAGACCTTAATTTTTTGTACGGTTCCATGCACCCAGTATCAGAATAATGTTAAAAAATACCAGTTTTAAAACATCTTTTCTGACCAATCAGAAAAAGCCCCATGTAGACAGTTTTGAACCACTGACTCACTATAAAACCAATGCTGATTCCACTCACGAGGGTAAATTTGGCATTAGCAATGGGGCCTTATGAAACAGAAGACTAGACAATTGTCCAGGGCATCAGCATGACATCAAGGTGCTTCCATTAACAAAGATGCCTTCAGCCAGCAATGAAACTATTAGAGGCAGAGACTAATTCTTGCCTAATACAATGTGATAATTCAGGTTGATTTTCTCTCATGAATCTATCACACTCAACTAAATATGCATGTTATTTTGTACACATAGCTACCCTGACTACTACCTCAAACTCTCAGTCTCCCACAACTGATATACAATACCCCAGAACTAGCAAACAATCTTATAAACCGCTTTTATTTATCTCAACCATGTCTTATCTCCATTTGTTGTTTTCCCACTTTCATTATTTTTGTTGTTGGTAAGGTTGCTGTTACAAGCATGTTTGGTATAATGCTAAATATTTTTGCATACATTATATACCATATGAAAGCTGAATTCTTCCTCTCTAAGCGCATGCATATTTTTAGGAATTTGTTAGCACATCATTAAATTATGGCTAATATAATAACCATACTCCTATAAAATGTGGTTAAAAGAGAGAGTAGGGTAGGTCACTTTGAGGAGCTGTAAAAAATTCAGCAGCACTTTGCAGAGAGACCTCCACTAGTTTATGACCTCTTATTGAAAATACAGGTGGCCTTTTAAAGAGAAAATAAAAAGAGAAGACAATGAAAGGATTTCATGAGGGGGAGGGGGAATTTCAAAGGAGGATTTCAAATCTCTTGTCCTACCTTTTAAAAGTAAATTTAGAGGCACTTAAAAAAAAAAAAAAATTCTTGCACAAAATGAAATTTTCAGAGATATAATGCTGTGGGGCATCCTGGCCCCTGCACTATATTACAATGCTGTCCTGTCCTCGGTCACCGGTGTGTCTGTGATTGAATTTTGCGGCTAACTATGAAGTTGGTCACTTCAATCCAAGCCTCTCCCTGTCCCACGTTGTGTTTGTTTTGCTGAATTGGTGTCATTCAAGCAGGACAATGTTATAAGACAAAAAAAAGAAAGTTGTGTAAATCAACAAGGTTTATATAACTGAGGTTTATACAGGAACACTTTTCATATAAGAATCTACAAGCATGCAGGCTAATGACCATTCCCTCATAGTCTAATTTTGTGACACTTTTTTCAACATTTCCAAGTCAGAGTCAAGGTTTCAAACTTTAGATATCTCTTCTTGCAGCAAATTATGAAATGCTGATGAGGCACTCATCTCCATCTTTCTCTCTCTCTCTGTCATTATATAGAGACTTTCAATTCTTCCACCTTGCAATTTCATCAGGGCACTCTGTTCAATTTATCTAATAGTCTGGAACAAGGCATGAGTCAGAAGTTCTTCATGGCAGCAAATCACATAGGGGTCAGCAATGATCATCTCTGCCTCAGCAACTGCTCTCACTGTCTGTCTCTCATCTCTGCATGGTTATTTATGGAGTCCAACCCCCAAAAAACCGGGTTGGAGTTGGCTTGTTCTGGAATGCCTTTGAATCTCCTGTCACCCAATCAAATCTCTCCATGGGTGCTACTGGGTGGCTCTTGTATGTCCAGATATGGGGAGTTCCCCATATGGTAGGGGGGGCAGTAGCAGCACGTCAATCTACCATCTTGTTCTACCCCTTCTCTTGCTTGCATTGCACACCAGTACCTTTTGGTGGACATATTCATTTTCCTCCCACTTCCTGATATCGGCTTCTCACACTGCCGCCAGCCAGGGAATAGGTGTCCCACCCGACCTGTGAACACCTGACACAAAACAGATGTTACTTTTAATGTCATCATAAAATTATTATCTGCATTTCTCTATTCCCAATTATCATGTTTGGCCAATAACTCTTCCTCTTTTTCCCACTTGACTGAAATTTTCCAACCTGAGAAAAACTTGTTCTTTTGTTAGGGACACATGCACCTTCCACTCCAATCAACAAGTGACATAGAATCATTCCTCTACCTTTTTCTTCACCTACTTGTAGCCATAAAATTATTATCTGTGACTAGCTTGGTGGTCTCTGCCCAAAATTGCATTGCCCTCACATCATCCCTTGGGCTTCACTTTAACCAGATGCCTAAGTGAATTTCACTGAGGTCCTTATTCACAAAATGAGAGACAAAGTAAATGTATATTTTCTTTTGTTTTCGGAATGTCCTTCAATTTATCTACTACCTTCTTCGTACTCACAAAATGAGAAAACAAGATAAGAGTATATTTTTTCTTGTTTTTGGTATGTCTTGCACAAAATTTCTCTTTGCACCTCAAACTATTAAGGCAAGTCAACAGTTCATGTAAAACTAATGATTTTCCTTCACAACAAAGGGAAATGAACAACTTTCTTTTAGAGCAACTGTTCATATAAATCAATTTCTTAGCAACAAGAGAAATTTACTTACTTCAAAATGTTCATAATTCAAAATGTAGAAGGTTAAAAGGTCGAAATTCAAAGAAGATGAGAAACGGTTGACCTACCTTGATCAAAACTAGTTCTCTGGGTCCTTTAGACAAAATATTCAGTGTTTCAGAACAGGCATTCTCAAATATAAGATAAATTCTCACAGGTTTAGAAATGACATTTGAATGAGGTCATTTTAGAGAAAACAGTCTTTGCAAAGAGAATTCTCATAGGTTTTTAGGAGTTTTTCATTTTCTACTTTTTCTTCACCAGCAAAAATAGTGGTAGTAGTAACTGTAGCACTCTTTTATTATCTCAAGTTATAGTTTACTTCCTGGTTGGCCAAATCTTTTCTGCAATAGTAGTAGAAGCAGACTTTACACACCTCAGACAGTCACTTTTTTCTCCCCGGTGACAACCTTTTGCCTCAGTATGGTCTATTCTTTACTTTGCAATAAAAATGTTTCCACTTATACAGCAAGCAAGTGACTCAAACCAGATCAAAACCCAAGACCTTAGGGGATTATTTTTGTATCCCAATTGGTTAAAAATTCAAGAATTACTATCCAACTAAACCTGTTTACAATTTAAATTTGACTGACTGGACAACATCAAAGCTGAATCTAATTTTGAAAATATTTGCCACAAAATGTTTAATTTGTTTGGCTTCATTTAGGTGGGTTTTTATAATATCTATCTGAAGCCACACTTTCACCAATTTGTAACAATATTTAACATGGCATATGACCAAAAAGGGTTAAATGGACAAAACAATTTTAAATTTTTGTCAGAAAGAGAATTATTTTCCCAGGATATGGGAATAGATGTATGAATTTTGTTGAAAAAGTTAAACAATGCAGTTGGTCAAACAGGTGCAGGATCAGAGGCCAGAGGTTAAGGTCAGCTGTTGAGAGATGTCCGGCTTGACTATCTGCTGAGAAAAATTGTTGGACAAAAATTTCCCTGAGAAAGAAAAATTAAAAAGCAAAGGATGATGTCAGAAAGGCTGAAATCATATAATGGCTTCTCCCAAAAGAGGAAGGAATCTTCCAAAATTGGAAATGTGAAATAGAAAACGAAAGAAAACGACTGCTTTAATTTTGGGAAATTTACATAAAACCCACCTATTAGCCTGCACCACACCAATTGAAAGGGACACCCATAAATACAAGTGCCCAATTGGTCCAAAGTTAGTTGGATTTGGAGAAAGTTGGAGCCAGTTGCAGTGAGGTTGCAACTGGCAAAAAGAGGTTTCTGATATAACGTTGCTTGCCAACCTGATGAAAAGAATAATAATATTAATCATCCGCTGAAGAAAAACTCTGACGATAAACCTTGTGCCGTCCATGAAAGTACAAACAATAGTACTTGAAGTTAAAACCAGTAATTTTTGTTCTGTCGCCAATTATTAGAATGGGTTGGGAAAAGAAGAAAAAGAACTGTAAATATTTTTTTTTTGTTATTTTGATATAAACATCATATCGTGACTTATTCGGGCGTTGTCCATTTTATTTTTCAATTTTGTATGCATGTGTTCAACTCTTTGGTTTAGCATAGTTAAGATACCCCAGTGGAAATTCTGCTTGACCCTCTTAAGATCAAAATCACAACGTCGATAAGAGAGGTCACAGTTGAAGAGGTCAACTTTGAGATCAGCTGCTGTGTCAAATGCTATCAATGATCGACGAGTGGGTTGACAGCTTATTTTCTGATACCAGGATCGATCCTGACCAAGTGAGCAGACCAGGATTGACCCAGTTGGGGCCAGTTGCAGTTTTCGTTGCAGTCACAGTGAGGTTGCGACTGGGAGAAAGAGATTTCTGATATAATGCTGCTTGCCAACCTGATGAAGATAATAATAATAATTATCTGCTGATGAAGAAAAACTCAGGCGAATAATCTTGTGCCATCCATGAAAGTACAAACCACAGTACTTTGAAGTTAAAACCAATCGTCACAAGAAAAACTCTGATGAATAACCTTGTGTCATCCGTGAAAGTACAAACCAGAGTTCTTGGAATTAAAACCAGTTGTTGATAAAGAAAAACATTGTGCCGTCTGTGAAAGTACAAATCACAGTACTTGAAGATTCTTCAAAGAAGCTACCCGCAAGTTTCATTCCATCACCAGTTATTAGAACAGGTTGGGAAAAGAAGAAAAAGAACAAAGAAAGAACTGTAAATATTTTTTTTTATTCTGATATAAACATCATATCATGACTTATTCAGGCATCGTCCATTTTATTTTTCAGTTTTGTGCATGTGTTCAACTCCTTGGTTTACCATGTTAAGATACCCCAGTGGAAATTCGGCTTGACCCTCTTAAGATCAAAATCACAATGTGGGTAAGAGAGGTAACAGTTGAAGAGGTCAACTTTGAGACCAGCTGCTGTGTCAAATGCCATCAACAACTGATGAGTGGGCTGACGGCTTGTTCTCTGATACCAGGATCGATCCTGACCAAGTGAGCAAACCAGGATTGACCCTGAGTTCCACCATACCTGGTGACTGAAGCAGACCAGTCCGAACCCGGAATGCCATTTTATAATTGGTCGCCATGGGCAGGCTGCAGCTCCTGAATACATCATAATTTGGTGCTGTGACCAGGCCGTGGCCCTGAACACCATCATAAATTTTTATTTATGTTTTTTCATTTTGGCAATTTCTTTGAAAAAGAAACCATGATAGTAACATTCTAATTTTTTTTTATTTATTTTATCATACAATCTAATATTATCTCTTTTATTAAAAACAATTTTTGTATTAATTTTTATACATTCCAAATATTTTGTTGTTTTTCATACAATTTTAATATTATTGTTTTATTAAAATAATTTCTATATTAATATATATTCATATACACAATTCCAACATTTTAATTATTTTTTCTCAAACAATTTTAATATTATCACTTTTATTAAAAATAAAAACTGAAAAATTACTATTAGTTTTTGCTTTCTTTGCTGATATTGTTTTTAAAAGGGACTAATTTTTCTGTTTGCTCAGTAAAATTATTTTCATATCAAATTTTTAAATTTAATATGAAAATTTCATATAGCTTTTAAAGTGTACAGTATGAAATCAATAAATTGAGTTTGGTTCAAGCTAATCTTCACCCTTATTCCCTTGAGAAAAACATGAACACATTTTTACTGCACATTGTTCTGTTGCTAGTGATGTGAAATTGGAGCTTGCAATGGGTTTGATTAGTTATGAAATTATGCAAATTGGCTTCTTGTAGTGTAATTGGCAGGTTTGAGGTATTGTGTGCCAGGATAAGGCAGCCATTGTTATTATCAGAAGTTCTTTTTTTTTTTCTCTCTCTCTCTTCTTTCTTTGCCAAGAAATTGTGTTGGTATCATTTCAGCTTGGTGACTGCCTACATTAGGATACCTACTACCAAAATCCTGCCTGCTTGGATTACATTATTTTTTATCACTGTTATAAACAGGCTTATTGTAGCATGAGAGAACAAATGAAATAACAAGGTACCACCAGTGAGAAGGAAAGAAAAGACAAGAATTGCTAAGATAAAATTCTTTGTATTGCCAGTATAGAGAATCAAGGTGGAATGTCTCTTTGTGGACAAGGGAAGTGACCTGGAGGTTGAGGAGAATTGGTAGAGTCAGGTTGGTTGACTGAGGTCACTAGTAGTAACATTGACAGTCTGTCCACTGGTCCGTGACAAGTGACAGTGTTATGAGCAATATTCTTAAAAACAGGGTGGATCATGACTCAGCATTTTTGTCATGCCTTTTGCTTTAGTAGCAACATTCATGATTAGCTTCTTTATATTACATTTTATATTTTTTGGGAGGTGATTTGTTTTGTAAGCCAGACAATTCCGTAAAATCCTTGTCAAAAACACAATTATACTTAAACATGAAAACAACAGACAAAAACTAAAAATCCTTGAAGCTATATACATCAAACAGTTGAAACCTAACCTAAACACAACTATGGAATCTTTACAAATATCCTTAAATGTCTATAATTGGTAATAGAAGCCATTGGTTTATACCAATGGCTTCCCATACTTAATACTTCTCGAATTCACTCTCGCGTGATCATGTGTGATGTCATGAGCTGCGGTGCAATTTTCACTTCTAGCGTCTTATATGCACGTGTTTATCATTCCTTGGAAATCATCCATGTAAACAATAACAGACTATCATCACTGTCTTGTCCGTATATTGCTTAATATATTGTACAGTAATTGACATCTTTGATAATGGCTTATGTAAGCCAAAAGCTTAGATTGGATTAAAAAATCAATATTGTGATTTTCTTTCTTCGTTTAATGATAATGTTATTAAGCTTATCAGACATTATGAAAAGAATTTACATAAAATAAATAGACAACACTTGTCTATATTATTTAATGAAACATGTATGAATGAAAAAATGCTGCCTAAATACACACAATATATATATATATATATATATATATATATATATATATATATATATAGGATAGCAATATAAAAATTTTATATAAATTTTTATATGTCAAAAACAGTTTTGAGAGAAAAGATCTATGTTGTTCAGTTTGGAGAAGATCCATTAAATTGGTGTTTTTTGGATATATTAATGAGTCGTCTATGTATCTTATTTAAAGGATCTTCTCTCCAAACTTAACAACGTTGAACCTATAATAAACTTCACTTTTGAAACTGAAACCAACAACACTCTTCTGTTCCTGAACATCTTGTTACATAGAAATGATAACAAACTCAATTTTGACGTCTGTAGAAAGGCTACAAACAAAAATGATTGGATCAGTTTCTATTCAAGCCACTCTTCTAAAATTAAATCTGGAATTATTATAGGTTTCTATCTAAGAGTGTTAAGAATCTGCAGTCCCCAATATTTACTTAAAGAAAAACATACATAAAAAACACATTCAAAGACCTAAAATACTCATATCACTTCATCTGCAACACAAAAAGAAAGGCATACAAAATATACAACCAAAACAAAACTAATAACATAATCCACAATAATAAATTACATGAAAACAGATGCATAATACTACCGACCAACTCTGTCACGTCCACTATCCAGAATAACCTATCCCATCTAAATAATCTTAAAATAGTCACAACCACTTCCAAAACCATTATGGATATACTCAAATCCTCAAACACTAATAGCAATATTTCTGAAGCAGGCATTTATAAAATAAATTGCCAAAAGTGTTCCTCCCAATATATTGGAGAAACAAGTAGAAATTTTTTTTAAATCATTTATGAGCACAAAAGAGACCTCACAAAAAACAACCTAGCCAATGCACTAGTCATACATAGAAATAAATTCAACCACAATTTTGATTTTAAAAATGCTACACTCATAAAAGAAGAAAATAACTCACTCAAAAGGAAAATCCTCAAGAGTGCTGCCATTGAATATTACCCAAATATTAATCTCCGCACAGGCTTTTTCACTATTTCACCTTTCTTAACAGAATTACTACTCTCCCAAACAAACATACACAACAGTATCGTGAAATCAAAAGAAAATGGTTGAATCCATCAACACAGCAATAATAACAATATCTCCACACATGACAGTAATTGATGTAATTTTCAGTTAACAGTATGAAAATAGCGTTCTCTAAATTCTTGCAGTTGCTAAGGACATTTTGTTTTTGTTATTATTAGTTATTTTGTTTAAATAAATTCATTTTGCTTTTTGTCTTGAGAAAGTCCACATTGGACGAAATGCATCAGCAACTAGTACAGTTTTCCTATTGTCATTTATATTTATAAATATTGTCTTTTTCTACAGGTTAACTCTGAGAAATTTTTCATATATATATGTATATATTTGGTGGAGTTGTACAATAAGCACTATGACTAGAAAGAATAATTTTTTCTCATACTACTATAGATTAAACACTCCCGACCACGAATATCTGCCATCCAAATATTTTGATCAAATATTATAAAAGTTTAGAAGGAAGTCCATTTTACTTTATAAATTCATTGTAAATTGATCTTCTATTTAAATCAAAACCAAAGATGCTCATACCACATGATCTCTTAAAATTTAAATAATGAAAGGTATGGGCACCAATTTACAATGAATTGACATAGACTACTGGAACACCCCATTAATTTTGATTTTATGTATAGTAATATGAAAAAAACTTTGGAAAAATAATTACTTCAGGTCAAAATACCTGTTGTAGAAATTATATATACATATATAATGTGATAAAAATTTTAATTATAAAGTATGCTATATTTATGAGTTAAAGTGCTTGATATCAGGGATAGAGCATATGTAAATATAAAAGTGGACATTGAGGTCAACACCTAACAGTGACAGTAATAATCAAAGTCATATTTCTGACTCAATGAGATAAGGAATTATCTCGATTATCCACAGATTTGTTCAGACTCATGTCCTCATGTTGGTTGTTAAAGTCAAGAATTCATTCCCTGAGTTAGGCAATAAAAGTCTATAGTAGTGGTGAAAAAATTTTTTTAAATCTATATAAATTAAATTTTGGTAAAACAAACAGATTATATAGATTCAAATTATAGCAGACATTATTAGCACATATTCTATTAATCAGTTTCAGACAAAAAGTTCCTTGTATTGAAAGTTATTAATAAGATACAATATCCCTACTGAATGATAACCAGTTAGCCCTTTTTTGTTATATTTTTTGTTTTTCTTATGCTTGCTCTTCCTCCTCTTTGTTTTATACTTTTGTATATATTTATATATACTTTTAAAATGTTCATTTTTAAACTCCTAACAAACAATTACATACAATTAGCAATAACATATTTTGTTGTTCAAGTAAACTAAATGGGAAGAATACAAAATGGATTGAACAAAGATGTGTATGTAGAGGTATATTTATAGTATATACATATGTGTGAAATTCCTATAAAATATTGTGAGATTTGAGAAGAGTTCTTTACTTGTTAGTTTGATAAAATTATTAGACCTGCTTGTGTGTAATCAAATAAATGTACAGCATTGTATGCTGTGTACTATTCAGTGTTATGTACAATGCAACATGAGGTTCACTGGAAGCCAAATGGTCTCCAAAGTGGAATGTGACACATCTCTAAGATATTCTGTAAGCAAAGTGAAAGAAGGAAAAAGAATAAGAGTTTTACATCCTTTTCTTATATACTGTTATACTTTTATTATATACTGCTTTGGCAACACCATCTATCAGTCATTAGCAGTTCTTTAGCAGACAAGTGGGGTAATTCCATACAGCATATACATAAAAAATAATAGGGTTCAATAGTAAAAAAAAATGTAGCTATAAGTCCAGGATAAATGCAAATATAGCAATGTATAATCAATTTAATTTTTCTTCTTTCAGAAAAGATTCCTTTGAGAAAATAGATTAACGATGGCTTCAATCTTCTCCTGCACCTCTGACCAATTCTTCTCCAGCTGGATATCAGGACCAAGCCAGGTCCACCCATCTAAATTAAGGTGTTGTAGAGTGGACCAACTGAAGCCAACATTTATTACAGTAAATTTTGACTTTTTTGATTTTTAAGGACAGCATTCCATTTAGCATCTTACACAACCAGATTTCTTTTCTGACATTCTCAATCAGAAGCAAAAGTGTGGCTTGAATCTAACTGCAGATAAGACAGCTTCCAAGAAATGAGGACTGATGATTGAACACTTTTGACTGATCTAAATTGATCAATGCAACATGATTGTTAACTTTCTCTATTGCTTACCAAATACAAGTGATCTTGGATTGTCCCACCCTTTGCAGTATAATTCCTTTCAAGATGTATCAGAATATCCAACACAATCTGCAATCTGTTTATGCAGTTTACAATCAATGAGCTTGGATACAATCTTTAACTTTGTACTTCAGAGATAAGGAACAAAATTTACGAATCCTATTCATTCCCCCATTTTTGTTCTTGTGAAGCAACATTATTACACTTCCTAGTGAAGTGTTGAGAAAAGTTCCCTTGATTCATCCAGTTGAGGAAGATCAGTGCCTACAAGAGGATGAACATATGCAACAGACTCTTCAAAAAGAAGACAAGAGTCTTGTCCTTCCTGATCTTTTTCAGCACTTTTCAAATTTCTGTTATAGTAACCTCACATCTAGCTCAGTCATCTTGAAACATGGAAAGTAAACTAAATAGGTGTTGAAATAGGATAAACTTAGACTGGGCTCCTTAGTAAAAAGAAAAAAATAATCTTTAAATTTCTCACATTTCTCTTTCATTTATAGTTAAACATCATTGTGACACTGGTGTTGTCTATCAGTAGTATTCCAGAGTTATTCAGTAGCTATATTCCCTCTCTCAGCAAACATTCTTTTTAATCCAGCTGTAACTACCAGAGACTGATCAATCTTGATAAGTAAGGAGGCCAATTCTACCTTTGCAATAACTACTTAACTTAAACATCCAATTTAAAAGCCCTGTCTACTTTAGATTTAAATGTCTTTTATACTGCTAATTTTTTCGGTTGATTCAGTGACTAATCTACAGCAAATGAACTAATCCTACTTGTGAGGTGGATCCACCACTTATTCCCAACTGCAGTCCTCATTAATTAATTCCTTATGATTAGCATTAGCTGGTCCCCCAAATCATTCACATCCAATAAAGGAATATTGAATTTCCAATATCCAGCCCTCTTAGGCTTAGGTCTAATTTTATTTGAACCCAGACTAACCTATGGTCAAATTAGACTACACTTTGAAATCTTGGACAACTTAAGAGTCCTAAGTTGATTCTCCTAAAACTTGGTTGATGTCTAAATGTTACACCAAAACTGAGCTTTCTCTGTCTGCTTCTGTCATTCATTTTGGAATTTATCAACCAAATTGAGTTGACATAAATTCATGAAAATCTTTCTTATAAGAAGAAATGTTTATAATATTTCTATCTCCACTATAATCAAAATCAGGATTAAGGACAGCATTCCATTTACCTGCCAAAATTACCACTAAAAAGGTATCACTAAGGGCTTCATCCAGCAAAAAAAAGGAAAAACAAAAGCAAATTACTTCCTGCTTTCATTGTAGGCATAAATACCAAGGAAATAAAACACTTTCTCCTTTACAGTAACATCCAGAAGAGTCTTCCGATTGGATCTGCAAAAAAAGCAAACATGTCACACTCAAAAAGCAGTTTACCATCCAAATGTCACCTTTTGAATCATCATTAAAACTGTTTTGACTTAAAGGCACACTGTAAATCAGTGATTTCTTATCTTCAGTAACTCTATAAATAACTCTTATCAGTCCTCTCCTAGCAGTCCCTGACATTTACAAACTCCCAAAAGTACTACAGGTCTTCCAAGCTTTTCAAAGTTTTTACGAGGAATAATGGAATTTTATTTGATAGTTCTTTAAATGCCATTGTTCAATGTGTATACTATGGTTGTGCATCCAATGTCTATGGATGTTATTATTTCATTTAATATTGATGACAAAACCATTGTCATCATGGGATAGAGTACACACAGTCCTTAATCATGTTATGGGTGCTCTTACTCGAAAGAGATGTCTGAATAGTACAATGTCCTTCAGATGATATACATTGGCATTAGAATCAACATCACTAAAGCCAACTTTATAGCTCAGATATGTAGATGAAACTTTCATACTCTGGCCCCACCAGGAAGAGGTTCAGTTACTACTGGACCATGTCTACTCAATAAGACCATCGATACAGTTCACAATGGGGTGAGAAAGCAACAAACTAGTATTCCTGGATGTACTAATATCTTGATCAGGACATGGGCTCAAGCCTTCTATATACTGCAAGCTAACATTCACCAAATAATACCTTAACCTCAACTCAGAAAGGGATTGTCTACTGCTTACAACATTGAGCAAAAGTCATAAGTGGTGAGCTAGAAACATATGAACAAGAAATGGTCAGTATAAGCAGTACCCTGCAACATAACAACTACCCTCAGTACACGACAACAGCCTCCACAAACTGGGATAGAAAGATACAAGATGATAACTGCACTCAGAAAACAGCCTCTGTTTACCTACCCTATGTGACATGTGGTCTATATAACATCAGGAAAACCTTCAGGAGTGGTTCAATACTATTCAGACATCTCTTTCGAGTAAGAGCACCCATAACATGATTAAGGACTGTGTGTACTCTATCCCATGCAGCTGTGGCAAGAAATTTAAAGGGGAAACAGACCACTCCATTAAGCAAAGACTGCAGGAGCACTGTAAGGCTGTAACACAAAGGGAAATAGAAAAATCAGGCGTGGCTGACTATATCTGGAGGGAAAAGGGAGATCATCCCTCTTCTATGGGATGA
This sequence comes from Acanthosepion lycidas, assembly GCA_963932145.1. Classification (NCBI taxonomy): domain Eukaryota; kingdom Metazoa; phylum Mollusca; class Cephalopoda; order Sepiida; family Sepiidae; genus Acanthosepion; species Acanthosepion lycidas. The sequence continues at coordinate 46,698,054 of OZ010593.1, read as the reverse complement.
AGTTGATTGTTTGTTTGTTTGTTTGGGTTTTATGGCATCTCATCCACTGTGGGTTATTTAATGCCAAATCCAGTTTATATGAATTTTAAATGCCTATTTTGTATGGAATAAAAAAAAAAAAAGTATAGCTGGCAACATTATTGTTTCAAAAAAGTATAGCTGGCAAAATTATTGTTTCAAAAAAGTATAGCTGGCAACATTATTGTTTCAAAAAAGTATAGCTGGCAACATTATTGTTTCAAAAATGCATAGCTGGCAACATTGTTTCAAAAACGAATAGCTGGCAACATTATTGTTTCAAAAAAGCATAGCTGGCAACATTGTTTCAAAAATGCATAGCTGGCAACATTGTTTCAAAAATGCATAGCTGGCAACATTGTTTTTCCGAAAACATTATCTGAGTTCTTGCTGTTGGATGTAGTTTATCGCCGTACCCAGGACGTGGATGTAGTTTACCGTCATACCCAGGACACTGGGATGAAGTTGAAATAATAGAGAATATCAATAGAAAATATGAAAACTCAAGGAATCAGCACATATGCTAGGCTACAAAAATCTCCTATGCTGGCCAAGCATAGAAATTAATAAAATATGGGAACCAGTTATACAGAGAGCTAGAGAAAAAACAACAATAACAAAAATTGTAATGTGAGCTCTGGTAAAAAAAATTGTAGCTAATGTTATTGTTCTGTTGCTGTTAGATTAACTTCTCCCCTCATAACTTGGTAGGTTCATACTAGTAGCAGCATGTTTATCTCCCCCATAGTTCTTAATGGACTCAACCTTGTCCTTGAAGCAGCCTGAAGAATCCTTGTCAGTTCGAACCAGTAGTTATTAAACAGCTGAGACATTATGTTTATAAGTCCCCAAAATTCACTCACTGATGTTGCCCAAGTGGATAAAAGCATTGGTTAAGTGACCCAAAAAGTGACTTGACTTGTCCCAAAGTGTTGTGAGTTCAATAACTGGAGAGTTGAATTAACTGAAACTGAAATATCCATAAAAGGCACAGCATGTGAAATTAGTACAATCTACCCCAATGGACTAAATAAAGGGTTTGGTTAAAAATTCCAATGTATATCACCTGGAGAAGGCTGGAGTAAACAATATGGCAATAAATATAAGGACAGTAGTCGGAACAATCTTAATATTTACTATTACCAAAGTTATTAACTTGTGTTGTCTACTTCTGATATTAATGTCAAACCATTTGTTTTTTTGGAGACAATATACATCAATGTTAAAAACACCAGCCAATAATTCTTGCTCTTCTTTTTTTATAAGTCCTTTAAAATTAAATGTCCTGATGGTAAAATCTGTATATGTAATTGACGACATTTAAAGTATAAATAAGAATTTGCCAACTTTTAATGGTTGACAATCAGAGAATTCATAACTTTTTCCATCAAAAATGAGTGACAATCAAAATACATTGAAAAGAAGTGAAACCATGACAAAATATCTTCATAGTCAATTACAATATGCTGGGCATATATCCACACTGTCACTGACTTATCAACACTTTTCACACATAAACTATTGACCATGACACCAAACATATTTCACTTGATATTTATTACAACTGTTGACTGTCATTAAAAGTTAATTTCTTTGGACATATGGGAAGTGTGTGTTAATTTCTTCAACCTCTTCTCAAATTTTTACATTATGATAGCAGGACAGGGACAACTTGGAAGCAGGGGGCAGATATGACTTTGCACACACAAGTCTGAACTTTCTTTACATCACCTTTCAGATCATCTATTTCTTAATGTGAGAATAAAGAAAGCAACTATGAATTATATATCTATAATTAACATTAACAAATCCCCTACAATTTCATGCATAACAGATGTATTACTCAAAATTTTCAAATAATTTAATTTTTTAATCAAATTTAGATTTAGATTTAACAGAGAAAATGAATTCATCAGTGTTGTATTATTAAGTTGTCCCCCTTTATCTAGCTGCCCACTTTCCTGTTTTCATGCATGCACTTACATAAGAAATGGTATCAGAAAGATGAACCAGGATATTGTATTCAGCTCATAAATAAAGGTTTTATTCTCTTACACATGCCTTTCTTGTTGTTTATAAGTATTTCATTCAAAGTTGGAACCTGACGCATAACATAACATGGTGTCAGAGTAAAGTGAACCACTTAATACAATGCATATGTGAAACCTTCAAGGAACACAGCAATAACAAACAAACAAAAAAAATTGCAAATGGCAGAACTTACAGGATTATCTACACCAACTATGATTTGGGAAAGTAATAATCTGCCAGAAACCTGATGAAAATTCCAAACAACTGTAGAACACTTGTTCCGAGGATCCATAAGAGACAAGGAGAAAATATTCAACTGACATAACTCTTTTTTGGGGTAAGCAAAAAGGGAACAGAAATTTACAATGTGGTCTGATATGACACCGGACAAAAGAGATAGACTAAGTTCTCACGTTGAACACTTCAGTAAATACACATGGCCTAGACTGAACCCCAGATTCATAAGAGACAAACTCCATAGCACAATGCAAGGAATAGACACTATAGAACAGTATGTAACAAGAATAAAAATGTTAGTGAAGGACTGTAGAGTATCAGAACCCGGATGAGATAGAGATCAGCTCATCTTTGGCATTAACTCAGACAATATATGTGAGAGACTCCTCAACAAAGGCAGGGAACTGTCTTTGGACAAAGCAATATAAATCATTCAAATGCATGAATACAATCAGCAACAACTTAAGATGATGAAAAATAAAGTTTACACAATATCAAACAACAGCATGCAACGGCACACTTACACAAAAGGGAAACAAAATCAGCAACATTACCAGGAGTCACCAGAATGAAAAGGAAAAAGGAAAACATTTCAAACCATAAAAGGACAGACCCGTTTTGCATTTGTTGTGGATACTTACATAGTGAGTGTTCAACCTGCTCCACAACAAGCAAACAACACTCAGAATGTAAGAGATACAATCACTTTGTGAAAATATGCAGGTCAGTACACCTGCTGAAGCTCCAGGAATGAAGCAAGACCCACCAGAGAGTGATAACTCAGATAAACAACTCTCAGTACATCACCTCACACAAAAGATGATCAAGAATTCTGCACCCTACAAATACAAACTGGCCCCAAAACAACAGCTGTAAAATTCAAGATCGACACAGGCTCTCAGGTAAATATATTACCGAAATGAATGTACAATACATTATGTCCAGATTGGAAAGCATGCATCATTCCCAACAATGCTAGGCTATTAGCCTATGGAAGTCAACCAATAAAAATATTAGGATGCTGTTGTAAGTACAACAAAAAAGCAATTAATGTTGATTATCACATCAAAACTAACTCATCTGCTATACTTGGTTTGAGGCACAGATTGAGAAAGAACTTTTTACCATTCTATTCAGGTGCAAAAGATCCCAGCACTAAATATATATGGCTGCAATGTCACTGTAGAGTCTGACCACAAGCCTTTAGTGCTAATCTTCAAGAAAACCCTTCATTCTGCTCCAACTGCATGGCTCTGCAGAATTCCAACCCAAGAGAATCCCTACAACTGCACCCTGAATACACTTGACAAGCAGTAGCCACTGATCTCTTTTAGTATGATTGGAAAGACTTCTTAGTGGTTTTGGACGACTGTAGCTGGTACTTCAAGGTAGAGTGTACTCCATCAGCATCAGGATGATCATCCAACACTTGATGTCAACTTTCTGCCGGTATGGGATACCAGAGAAAGTTGTCTGAGTTTTCCAAGTTTTCAAAGGAATATGACTTTGTGCACAATACATCCAGCCCAAGATACCCTCAATCTAATGGCCGGGATGAATAAACAGTACAGTCAAGATCTTCCAGAAGGCAAAGGGTAGTAATGGAAACCCAAATTTGGGCATAATTGAGTACCATAATACCCCAACCAGTGACTTGGAGTACTCTCTTGCAGAGCTCCTTCAGAGCTGCTAATTTCAGTCCTGTACAGCTAAAGCCCAAATTCTTAAACCATGAAGGGGCAAAATTACTGATGCAGGCACAGAAGGACATCCTCAAAAATATAAAAGTCCTGCCAACTACAGCCCTGACTGAAAGAGAAAATATCCATTTTTAATAAGAGAGCAAATTATAAAAGCCTGGCCAGATAGTGAGTAAGATTGATGATCACACTATCATAGTAAAATAATAAGATGGTTATACATTTAGATGGAGCAGGCACCACATTAACAATACTGGGGAAAGTTTTGATCTTAGCATTGACCCTGACACAAATGTACCTCACAATGCCAACATCCAGGAAGAGCTTACTAGGAAAGCACTACTCACTCTGACCTATCCAACCACCAATGTTCCTACCATAGATGAGGAAGTAACACCTCCCAAGAACACCCTCATTACACCTACCAAACAACCATACATAACTAGAAGCAGGCGAATATACAAACTCAAACAAATAACAGACATGTAACCTTTATTCACTCCCACAATAAAAAATGTTAAATCTTATATATAAAGTACTAGGTTGCCAGATTATGCAAGGTTAAAAGTATATATTAATACATTATACTAGACATTATCATTGCTTTCATGGTTCAAGGGGGGTAACTATTATTTTCTTTTTGTATCCCAAATTGCAGTGCATGTTTTATTATAAACTGGTTTAAAAGCTGCCCTATCGGGCAGCATTTAAGCTAGCCCCTGTGGATGATTCTTGGTTTAGCCATCATCACAATAGCTAGGGAGGAGTAGATGCAATAATCAATAAACTACAGAACTCAAAATTGATCGCTGCACTTCAGTATTGAATTAATGTTTAAGCTTATCTTTTAAAAGTTCAATGATAATTCTTCTGTTGCCACTTAATTTAAAGACAATTTGATGTATGTAGATCCTTATTTTCTGTACAAACAATTATTTTTATTTCATGGGTGACAGAACGGGGACAATTTATAAGATGAAATTAATATAGTGTAAAGATGGGAAAATAGAAATTAGAATTAGTTATACATTCAACATTTGAAGAGTTATAGAAATATAATAGCTAATTAAGTAAAATCTATATTATGGAATCTATATGAATGAATGCAAAATTGAAGCTCATTTCTCCCATGAATTCTGAGATTAAAAAGCCCCAGCTTTACTTTATAGTAATTTGGTATTTATTCAATACCCCAAGAAGTCGACCCTGAGCACACTCTGCCCAAAGATAGAGACACAACTGAGAGATTATAAATAGGGTGTTACGAGCTAAGGGCTCAATATCTGTATCATATATTACCTACTTCTAGGTAATATCACTCTTCAGGTTTAACTAATTTGCATATTGATTTTAAAAAAGTTTATTTCATTAATTAATTCTTCTTCATTACTATTCTTTTATTTGAGGATTGTTTTGATTTTCATATCAAAAATAGTTCTGTCTAGGAATATGATTTTATATAAAGAAAAAGAAAAGAATAGAAAAGCGTTTGAAATTTGCATTTTATTTGGCCTTCAACAAGTTGGCATCTATTTGTAAAACTTTCCTTAACTATAACAAGCCAATTTATGAATGAAATGTTCATTTAAAATTTTTGTTTCAAAGATTTCAAGTAGTGATTATATCTTAATTTGCAAAGCAATAGCGAGTGGGCAAAGCCTGCTAGTAAATATATATGTCCAAAATAGTTGAAACTAGCAAAACCACATACACCTTTTATAGTCCATTTTCGGACACATCCCCTGTCAAGGACATATAAAACTCACCACATCCCATTCCTTTAACTCCTCTTGAGAAGAGAGATGTATTATTAAGTTGTCCTCCTTTATTTAGCTACCCCTTTTCATTTTTTCATGCAAGCACTTATTTATAGGAAATGGTATCAGAAGGATGAACCCAGCTTATAAATATATTGTACCCAGCTTATAAATAAAGATCTCATTCTCTTACACATGCCATTCTAGTTGTTTATAAGTATTTTATTTGATGTTGGAAGCCAACACATAACATAACAATCAGTAACTAAAATTTCAAAAACCAAAATTCAGAAAAACTAAACTAAAATAGAAATGTTTAATATGTTGTGTGTATCACCTCTTTGAATGTGTATAGACATTTTATAGTAAATATTCATGAGCTCTTGGAACATTTATTCCACAAAAAAATTTGGTAGACTCATATGAGTTCAGGTAAAAATAAATATATACAATGAATATAAAACAAATGACAATGCATGTTATTAACAAATACAATTGAAATGAAAGGAAAAGACATTGAAACTAGCAGTGAGAATGTGTATGTGCATGTGTGTCAAAGTTCAGTTATGGTAGGACAATGAAAATGAATGTGCACTAGTGGGGGACACTTTAGCCACGTGTGATTATGTTACGGAAATTGAGCTAATTTGGATGTGTCAGAAGGTGAGATTGTGTGAAGGCTTAAAAAATGTGCATGTTCATTAAACATTCATCCACAACAAATAAAATAAACAAACATTTGAAGGCAATTCAATTAGAAGAAATCAAGGAGAAACAACATAGTTATAGATTTCAACAAATAACATGCATTTATATACGTCTGATATACACAAAGTGAATTTTAGATTGCTTGTTCAATGTGATAAGTGAGATAAAATTGTAAGGAGTGACCATGCAGTGATTTGGTGTATGAAAGCTTGTAGTTAAGGTTTGTCTATGAAATTAAAACAGTTTGATTTTTGCAAAGTGAAATGTCACTTGTGTGGGTTCAAATACTAGTATGTATGTGTGCAACAATTGTAAATATTGTTTAAAGACATAAGGAGTTATGTGCCTTTGACTGATATGATGCAAGTTGATTAAATATACAATTACTACTTCGGTAGTTATAATGTCACTTTTTCTAGTGAATTGTAAGTTGGGTTAATTCGTGCGGCAAGAATTTTTGAGTTGTGTTGAGTTGTTGAGAGAGAGTGGCGGTTGTTGAGTCAATGTGCTGGCGCACGTGGATTTTGTTGGCATCTCTCAAAGACTCAGTTCTTGACTTCTTGAATCAACTGGAGCGATCCTATTTATTGCTTTTTTGGGGTTTCAAACCAGCTCCATATAGGTGAATGGGAAAACAGATTTGTCGCAACTTACTATATTTTTTGGGTCCTTTTAACCAATGAGAAGTCAAGTTTGAAAAAGTGGAGTGATGTTTGGTTAAAGTTGATTTGGGGGAAGAGTGCATTTTTCTGCAGGGGTGAGTAGCAAATATGGAGGATTCCATTAATTACATCTCAAAGCAAGAGTTAAAAAAAGAAAGAGAAAGAATATTATTGCCTTTTTATAGACTTAAAGAACACCCTCTAATGAGTGCTTTTGGTGGAGCGAAATAGGGTAACCCACAAATATATAGTGTTAGTGAAAAACTTTTAAAATTGGTATAAATTAAGATTTTGGAAAACAAACAAACTGGACAGATGCAAATTATAGAGGGGACATTAGAACATATTCTGTTAATTAATTGATTTCAAATTAAATAAAAATGTTTTTTAATTAAAATTATTAATAAGATACATTTTCCTGACTGAGTGGATACCAACTTAAAATTTAATTAACTTGATGGAGATAAAAATTACATGGCATTTAGAATTATTAAACTGCATAGTTTCAAATTTTAAGCATGTATAATCTTTATTAGACATTTTATACTTTTCAAGTAAAACGCTTATAGTGGTGTGGGTCTTAAGGGTTAAAATGAACAGTTGATTTACCCACACCAAGAAGATTAATAAAGGATGATAATAATGAGGAAATTTAGCAAAACAAGATACAGAATTTTTTCATGAATTTACATGCTTCAAGTTGTGTCAGTTGCTCATTTCAGGAAAATAAATCAGAATTCTTAAAATCCATAGGTTTAACATCTTGTCATGAAGAGGAAACGTTAATACAACAGATTAAATGATCTGACAAAATAATATTAAGAAGTGTAAGAGAATTTGTTGTCTATTGAATGGATATATGGTTTGCATACATTCAAAAGTAGTCATAGAGAAATAATTCGAAATACTTTCTTGGATTATTGAGAAAAAAATTATTTGAAGTGCTGTGTGCTGGCGAGAGGCTGATAATATAATTGGTGATTAATTTTACACTGACGAGTACTTCGATGCTGGTTGCAAGGAACTGAAATGAAACCTTTCACATGACTTCAGACACTCTTCTGATTAATTTAATTTTTCTCCTCATTTTATATCAAAAAGAATTTTGCATATGCTCACTGCTTTCTTACCTTCTTCTTCTTGGTTCACCAGCTAATTTTTGCAAAGGCAAGGTTTTCATTGATCCAAAATTATTTCACATAGTGTCCCAAATTTCTTTCCTTCTTCTCAGCTCACCAGTTAATTTCTGTGAAAGGCAAAAATATCACATATACTTGCAAATTTCTTTCCTTTTTCTTTCTCAGTCCTCTGAATTTGAAGGGAGTGGCTGAAGGAAGTTATTATTTTGCACTCACTACACACTTTAGAATTGAACCAAGCATTTTTCTGTTAAATATGTGTGCCTTTTGTATCTACTATGACATCTACAATTGAGATATAAATAAAAGGACAACATATCAAGTAGTCAGTTCATGTGAGTGTCCATATGATAGCCTGAGTATCAACCAGATATCTGGTTACAAGATATAACAATCCAAGTCAAAGTCATTAAGAAATTTTCTTGTGTATAGTCTAGTTTCTGTTGCATGAACATTCTCTTCATAAGAAGAAACTGTACTAAAAAAGAAAAACAAATTTTGTACATCACCTCAACAATCTCTAAAATATAAACATTTTGGCTTTCCTTTACACTTTATCTGCTTTCTTTTCCTTTCCATTTTGTTTGCAGATGAAAGATCAAATTTTCATCACCTCAACTTTCCACAAACACATATTTTTGTATAAATTTTCAACCCAATTTTTTCCCAGAACTTTGATTTTTAAAATAGACACTACTTTCAAAATTTGCGAGTAATTTCCCATCTAATGGGTGAGTTTGATCATCACTCATTCAGATAGCTAGAAGGTCTATGAATTTGGCTTTGTAAAGTTCTCGTTTACCAACGATATTAAAAAAAATCACTCATTATTTTTTATATACAGGTTTCCTTGAGGTGATGAGCCTGAAAAAGCCAGTACTTGTCTCTTTTCTTCAATCAGTTAAGAAAACAAATACAGCTGCATTGATGGAAACAAGTGATATTTTATTTAAGAAGGAATATTTTCCATTTACACCGTTTGTAAGTTGACATACGCCAGGAAATATGGAGACGGCGTGAAAACCTAAGGGTTGGAGAAACTGCGTCATGGATAACCAGTAGCCTTTAAAAGCGCCACTATGGAGGAGGTAAGAGTATTATTATCACAATTTTTCCTAATATACTTTTTATTGAAAGATCAAGAGTCATTTTTAGTAAACTGAACCAGAAAACTTCTGGATTAAAAAAAAATTATTGTATAGGAAAAGCAAAGAAACTTGTTAAAAAAGGTTTGTTGGATTTTTTTTTAAGTACTGAAATGCCCTTTTAATCAGCAAAACGTAGAAACTTTTATCATTTCAGGTTCCAATAGATTATTATAAGCCATCAAATCATATAAAGAAAGGGGGAGAAATACGTATTGATTTTGTTGTGTAGAGAAATGTACTGTCTACCCGAGTGTTTGTTGTGTAAAAATTATGATAGATACAGTTTTTCCTCCAGTACACAGTCTGCCTACTGTGACTGTTCTTGTTCTGAGATATTATCATTTTGTATTATTTTTTGTATTTCTGGTAATTAAATTATTTTATTAGTAATTTTTTTTCTTTTTAATTTCATATACTTTGACATCAAAAGCTGAAATGGAAGGTAGGTAAGGTGTTTCATTTTGAACCGGTTAAAATGGGTGGGAGTCAGTAGTTCCTGGAGTCGACTGATGAAAATATTTACTTTTTTAAGCAATATAAAAAGTTTATTTACTCTAAGGATTATGAGACTTTAATCCTTTTTTTACTTTGTGATCACCAAGTAATAAACAGCCAGTTTAACTTTATGGTATTTAAAAAAATAAAAAATAACTTTTCTTTTCATGAAAATAGTTTTTATTTACATTATTATTTGCACACAGGCTATTGTCCCTATCTTTGTTGTTATTACAGCTTTGTACCCTCTGGCCTTCATCAGGTGCCTGTCGATCTGGGTAACTTTTTTAACAAAACGGTCAAACAAAACGTGATAGCAATAACAAAGATAAGGACAATAGTCTGCGTGTAAGGATAACTTCTAATTCCAGAAATTCTGACAGAAAACAGTTTTTCCTAGTATCCGCGTGAATATATGTTTATTGGCCAAAACATTATGACTACTTTCCAAATAAGGTGTTGTGCCTGAAAAACAGCTCTTACTCCATCAAGCATGGACTCTACAAACTTGTAAAAAGGTTTTCTCTGGTATCAAGATGATCCTAGCAAGTATTTTAACTGCTGCAAGTTCCATGGTGGAGATTCTGTGCACTTAAGGAATTTATTGTCTAGCAAGTTCAGAGTACACTACAGTGAACTTGTTGGTCCAACAAATTCCTTAAGTGCTAAGAAGTGTGATTGAGATCTGAGAAATTTCATGGCCAGAGCAAAACCATGAAATTTTTTTCATATTCCTGAAATAATTCCTACATATTGTCCAACTGAAAAATACTACTGTTATTTTGCCATGAAGACATGTACCTGGTTTTCTATAGTATTGCAGTCAATGTTTGATGTGACAAAGTGCCTCCAACATGAATGATAAGACTTAGTGTTAAACAACAGAATGTTTCCCACTTCCTCTATTGACTTGTTTTCCCACACAACCACCCCTGTGCTGTTACTTCTCCAGGATAGTAGCACAGACATACAGGGCTATAAACCTTAGAAAAAAAAGCAAGACCCATCCAATCAGATGAGAATCTTTTAATGATTTTCAGTTCAGATGCTTGTGTCCAATAAAGACTTTTTAGGTGATGGGATGTTGGTTAATATGGATACTCTCAATGATCTGTAGCCATGTAGCCCTACATACAATAAGGATTAATGTAATGTGTTGTAAGTCATTCTTTCCTTCACTTTGATTAAAGTTATCTGCAATTTGTACCAAAGCAGCCCTTCCGTTGGTTAATACTCAGTAGGAAATCTCTGTTTATTTCTCATATTGCTAAGTCTTGACTGTTTAATACCTTGTCAGTGTTTCTTTTCTTTTTTTCCTCTTCTTTTCTTGAACCACTGCTGTTTAGGTACTAACCCATAACTGAATGTGAGCACATTACATGCTATACTGTTTTGAAAATGCCCTGACATAATCTTCTGGCCAATGTTTAACATTTGTATCCACAAAGGACAGTGTGTCAATGGGACTGTTATTCCCTTGACACTGCTCTTACTCTATACCCTTTTGATTCCTTCCTCAATATTGTTTCAAAAAGTAATGATTAGAATTTAAATAAAGCCCAAACATATGAAAGTGGATTTATAAAGTTTTTCTTTATTTTTTTTTGAGAATTGACCACAAAGATATTAAACACTATTTTTTTATTAGACTGAATAAAAAAAAACTTGTTTTCATAGTTATTTATAAAATGGTAAATAATAAATATTGCATTGTAGTTGGTTTACATATTTGGATAATTTTTGTAATTTTCATAAATCTTTGAATACAAAAATTTTTTTGCTAATTTATTTCATTATGAAAGGATAATTAATAAATCTTTATAAAAGGTAAATAAATATTTAATTGTACATGGTTCACATATTTTTATAATGTAAATAAACATTGCTAAGGAAGTTAAAAGTGTATACAGTAATAGTGTCCTTTTGACATATTTTTGCTTGCATGAAGGTTAAAGATTGCTATCTTCTGACTATAACAATTTGGTCTTTATCAAAGTCACCAAAATCCTTTCAATATAAATTTCATTCAACATATCAAAATGAATCACTGGAGATTGGCTTACATATGACACTGATATGGACATTTGGGCAAACATGGACCTTCATACCCACAAAAAAACAGTGTCAAAAGGACATTTTTTCCCATGACACCACTTTTATTTTAACTACTCTTCAGCAATGTTTGTTTTAAAAAGCGATGATTAGAAGTGTACTAAAACCTAAACATATGAAAGTGAATTTATGCATTTTATTTGTTCTTGAGAATTAACAACAAAAATAATAAACGCTATTTATTCATTAGATTGTTTATTTACACTATTTATTAAAATGTTCTTTGGATGGTTGGCAAAGAGTGAAAGCGTCATGGGGAAAACTGTTCTTTTGACATTCCGTTTATTTTATTTTTTTTTTGTGGGCACAGAGGTCCATGTTTGCCCACAATTGTTACAAAACAGCAGTTGTCATTCTTGCCATCTATCACTGATCATAATGTTTTGGCTCATCAGCATTGCTTTAACTTAAAATTATTTATATAAATATATCATAAATGTTCCTTCATGCATCTGATGCTATGTATACATTTAACTGAATGAAAAATCTTATTTTTAACAACTATTTAAAAGTAGGAACTCATGTCGATTACATTTTTTTCAAAATAAACAACATTGCTTTTAAAAAAGAAAAAAAACTCCCATGTCTTACATATGAAGTTGCAGTATCTGCTATATTAATGTTTACCTTAATGTAAATGACCAGAATTTATAACTGACCTACATCCATAATACTGTAAATGTAAATGAGGTAGAGGGTCTTATATGCCATAGAATACAATAATTGAAACCTGCTTATGTGGTCATGCAAAAAAAGTGGAGGTTAAGCTTTACTAAGAAAATTTTAACAGCTATTGTATTACCTTTTGAAAAGGTTTTCTAAAAAACATTATACCACCTGGCTGTGTATAAAATATCTACAGTACTATATAATCTGTAATTTCTCAAATAATTTTAAATTAAAAAGTTCATATTGTCCTGATGAGTAAAATAGGATTTTACTAAACCTTAAACATATTAGTTGTTACCTGCAGATATAAAATATCTCTACTGTGAATCCTTGATCCTTCATGCTTTTACTTGATTAATAATATTTAAAGCTTGAAATGTGAAATAATCATTGCTTGAAAATAAATGCATATACAAAACAACTTTTAAAAATAATATCAATAAAATTAATACTTAACATCCTAAGCTTGAAATAATTTTCAAAATTGAAATTACCTCTGTAAGTGTTTTCTTTTTTTTTTCTTCATAAAATAATTGCTTTTCTTCCATTCAAAATGTTTAGATGATCATGCATATATATTACCATAAGAACTTATTCCAACATTAACACAAATAAGTAAAAGATATAGTTACAGTTATTAGCAGGGGATAATGAACTTTAAAATTATTTACTGGAAAATTTTAGTTAATACATTATTTATGAATGGCAATGTTTATATTAAAAATTCAAATGAGTGACACGGCTTCTAGGTTATCTCCCTTATTGCTAATCATCTGAAATGTGTACTTATTAACAATAACATATTTTGAATGATCCTCTTTTCAAAATAATTCTTTCATTTATACATGTAAATAGTGTTGCTTTCATGTTATATATCTTTGTCTATTCCATGTAGAACAAAGAACATAAAAAAAATGATCAAGGTTTGTCAATATCTAATGATTCTACTGCCAAACCAATAAGTGATGGTTAATTTTTTTTTTTATTGTGAAAATTATCCATTTTTTATATGTGTTTTTTAATTCTTTCTACATTTGTTGGTCTGAATTTATTCCAGATGATGAAAATCCGTATTCGGCATGTGAATCCACACATTGTGTGTTCACTGTGTGCTGGATACTTCATTGATGCAACCACTATCACAGAATGCCTTCATACTTGTAAGTATTCAGAAAATATTTAAAAATATTTTTGTGACACTTATTTATTATTTGTGGATAATAAAAATGTAATAATCTGTATATTAATAAAATCATACCACTTACCTACATGATATAAAATCCTAATCTGAATCTCTTTAGCTCCAAATTAAGTTACCATTCATTAATGTTTCATCCCTGCTTGACTGTAAAACGGATCATTTTAGCATCCCTGCTCCAAAGTAGACAGGATTTTGTTCAGTGGAAGAGGATGTTCAAATGCTAAAACTAAGGGGGCATAACTTTTGCTGTTTTACTTCTGTAAGATCAGTTGCCAGTTATTCACTAATTTAAGCAAAACAGCCTTTTAAATTATAAAGCTAAATTTAAAAAATGTGAAAAAACACTGAATTGAACCCAATATAGAAAAATTTTCAAAACATTTGACAAGTGTCCATTTAAAATTTATATATTCATATGATTGAAAATTATCTTTAACGTTGTCAATAAAATGAAAAATTTCTCTCTCCCTTAAATTGTTTTAGGGGAAAGCTGATGTTCAAATGGTCACTCTAGAGGGGGAAGATGTTAAAGTAGGTGCCTCCAAAAATTTTCTAATAAAAGAGCATACCATGATGAAAAATGTCCCAAATTTGATAAAAACAAAATTTTATTGTCAAAATGTTTGTTATTATTAAGAAGAAAGACCAAAGTATTTTGATTATTTTAAATTTTTTAATCCTTTCTAGCTCATTCAAAATTTTTGTTAAAAATTTTGTTTTTCTTACTACATCAGCGCGTAGATCAAAGATTACTATTATGAAATTTAGCATCTTTTTTGTGGTACAAAACACATTGTTTTGGAAATTGTTGCAAAAATAAAATAATTGTTAGATTTTAATGAGATTTTCAGGGCTTATTCACAAAGTGATTATTTAAAAAAACAGGACTCCATGGAGAATTTAAATCACCATTTGTTTTGTCAAACAGAAATACCACTTACCGAAAATCTGCTCTGAATCGTAAAATAAAAAATGCAATAAAACTGTTATTAAAAGTTTTTAATTGCTTTTATAAATAATATATATTATGGACACTAGTGTCTTAAGAAAATAAATTTTTCAATGAATAATGAAGTTTTATAAGAATTTTCTTTTTTTTTTTAATTTTAAATAAAAAAATTTCATGTCTATATCTTTTAAAATTCTGTATTATTTTCAGTCTTTCAGATGATATTATTAAGTGAAAATTATATTTATTTATCATAAATGGAAAAGCTTAATACAAATTATCAAACACTGATATTTTAAAAATAATTTTGAATTTT